>JAOTQH010000070.1:1187461-1213739 GCA_025631255.1 Cornus kousa | reverse complement strand
CCTCAACCTATTATGGGCAAGGCCCTTTCAATTAGGCTCACATAAAGCCCTCACCCTCATAAAATAAGGGCTCCTTGTATTTTTTTAATCATTTATTCATATCATTTTCTTTTTTACTTTATGACTAATAAATTAAAAGATTATGTATCATATATCTTATTGTTTAACCTTCCGAAATATTTGACTAAGTTCATAAATTTATGGTTCACTACTTACATTAACTGCAATTATTGTTTGATTATGAATATATATAATAATATATGTTTAAATATATATTATTATATACACGCGCCGTACGACCTTATATTGCGCCTTGCGCTTAGGCTCCATAAGGCATTTGGCGCCTTAGTGCGCCTTGAGCCTTTAACAACTATGAATTGGTTCTCAAGAATTCAAGAAAACAGACAAAAAAAATGTTTTTAGATAAAGACAATTAACCCTAAAACAAACCTTCTATTTAATTGTATTTTCATTAAACAGTTTTCAAAAATTGTCACGAGATCACCCCAAGGACGCCTTCGGCCTCCGATGGTCACGGACCGGCCATAGAACCTAGTTCAATAAGTGGAACGCATTAGCTGTCCACTCTCACTTTGGGCAGTAAGGGTCGGAGAAGGACAATCACTTCTTAAAACCAGACCAAAGAGTTGGGCGGAAAAGGGTGGAAAGCTCTCCATTCGATCCTTCAGAACCACAAGAATCCTTAGTTAGAATGGGATTCCAACTCTCCGAATTGTAATCTCTAATGAAAAATATAGGCAAAAGCTCATGTCATGATAGAATCCTGCGATGTATTGGTGATTAGTATATAACGCAACCTGAGTAGTAAAATCTTGGGCTATGAATGCATAAGCGGGTAAAGAGTACATGTGTTGAGCTACCAAACGAAACATATTTTTGTACAGTTTTCGAATCAGAAAATAAAAAAAATAAAAAAATAAAAAAACCAAACAAAACCATTATTTTTTACATGTGACAAATGAGATGATCCTTTAACAGGTCTACTGTAGGTGTTAGGTTGTGAGTTCTTGATGTAGTGAAATCTTGACATATAATGGAGCATGGTTGTCACATGATTGTTCTTCTTGAGGGAATTTCTTAGAGGGATATTTTTGGATTTATTCTCCAAAGTTCTATTTATTTGTATTGGGTGATTTAATGTGAGGCAGATTTTTAAATTTTGTTTAAAAGTGTCTTTGCAACCTCTTTCCATGTACATTAAGTAGCAGTTTGTACTTGTTCTTCCAATAGGTATCTTGGTAAATCGATTATTTATTTTGTACTTGGAAACTTAACATGTGTTTTGTTATTTGATTGTAATTCTTACTAATCATTTTCAACTGAAGATGGTCATTTGCAGATGGGAAAAACGCTCTATGTGCCGCGGGTGGAGGACCGGAATTGCCACATGCGAATGCTCCACATCTCAAGTATTGACGATTTAATTGCTAATTCAATGGACATCTTAGAACCAGCTCCAGTAGACGCTGAGGGAAAGGAACGTGAAGACGGTAACTTTCTGATTTCCCTTTGTGTTGCAATAGGAACTTGGACGAAACATTGAGTTCCTCGATTTTAGCTTATCTTGATCTACCGGTTGCGTCTGTTTCCCATTATGTCCTGCACGTTTAACGGCTCCCCTAGATTGTCAAAAACAGGATGGGAGCTAAATTCTGTCGTTATTAAGTGTTCTGGAACTCAATTTGATTGAATCTATTGTCTCACAGCTTTACAGTTTTTATTTTATTTTCTTCAAAAAAACTTATTATTGTGTCTGCTGGATTTTATCAGAGTTCTTGAGTAATAATGATGAACAGTGGTTATACAATGCTATTGATTTGATTGTCCCTGATTTTGGACAAAATACCACGGAGTATAACATTATTTTGTAGAATGTGCTTTACATATTTGCCCAGAAATGTGATAGAGGGATGGACAGTAGCAGATCCGGTGTCAGAATGTCAGTCTCAGTTTGCTAATTGTATTTATTAAAGAAAGAAAATGAACAAGCTAATAGAAATTTTCTTCAGTCTTTGGGAGTTGAAAATCTTATCTTTTAGTGCATCAAGACAAACCAAGACTCGTGAAGTATATTAAGACTACGTTTCTATACTTTCGTAGGAGCTTCAAAACTCTCTTCACCTCATGGTACAAACCCCATCTACTTCTTGTTATGAAGCATTCTCCTCAGCAAAGTAAAAATTTATATTTCTTATAACTACATTTGTGGTTTAGATTAGGATTTGTATTTCATGTTTACATCTTTTTCCCTTGGATTTTGTACCAATTACTATATGTCGGTAACTGCTGAAAGGGGTGTGGTAGATAACTACCTCTAAGAATCTAAAGGTTTTCCTTAGTAATAGTATACACTAGCCGAAGAAATATGCTGATATCTCATGCCGAATGAAGCTCGTGTGGGGTTCACATGATTTCATCTCGTTTCTTTTTCTCTTATTCACTTATTTTGGCAAACTTTTCCAGTCTGCTTAGTCAAAAAAATATCATTCGATCTCCTTTATTTTCTTGCAGTTATGTTGGCAAATGATCCAGTAGATTTGCTCCTATTACCTGGTAAATAATTTTGTCCCGATCTCTTAATTAACTGAACAAGTTCCAAGTTTGAAACAAGAACTGTTAGATCAAATTTGTCTTGACTTTGTTTGCAGGACTTGCATTTGACAAAACTAGAAGACGCTTGGGCCGGGGTGGAGGGTAGGTTTATGCATCTTGACCTTAATAAAATCTGAGTCCAGACTTTTCAAAATATATATATTTGAGTTCAGTCTCTGAAGTAGCACAGGATTTAAACAATGTGATTAGTATTCTTTTGTGAGTTTTGTTTTTTGAAAAAAAAAAAAATATATATATATATATATATATATATTTTCTTTTTGTTAGGTAAATACTCACACACACCCACAAATAAATGCCCACTATGGGACTCGAACTCCTCACCTCCCCTTTGAGGGAGAGTAGTATTCTTTTATGAATATTATTTACTCAAACGAACCAACTTGTTGCTTCTCTTTAGCTGTGATCATGAAACTGTGTAACCATGTGCACGTATTAAATTTTTTCAATGTTGTATCCATAGTCATTAACATCTTGCTTTGATTTTCCATTGTACATGTTGACATATTTGGTGATACCTCAAAAGTTATTATGATACCTTCCTAATGAAATACCAAGAGCTTGCAAATGAGCGTAAATGGAAGAAACCTCTCCTTGGTATGTATCGTTCGTTCTGTTGCTTCTATAAGTAGAATCAACCCCTTAATATAGTCGGATGCATCCTCTTGTTTTCCATCTAGTAATGTGTTTAGCTCTTGTTTGCAGTTGCACTGTCTTATTCGGTGCAGATAATGGATGAGGGAGTTATACCAGTCACTCCCAGTGATGTTCCGGTGGATGCTCTTGTATCTCCATCCGGTGTGATCCCCATTAGCCCTGCTGCCTTGGAGAAGTTTCACTGAGAAAAATCTCTTCTTTTCATTCAACCCATTAAAGATATTTGTTTAAGAGGCTTCTGAGGACAAGCAGATCCGACTTCCAACAATGCGGTTGGCGGATATTTGTAGTTTGTCAGCCTGTGAGCTGTTGAAAGGATCTGTAACTCTGTTTTAGCCTGTGATATCATGGGGATGGGTAGATTTTTACTTTTGCTATTCCTAAGATAACATTGATTGTATGTTCACAAATTTTGCCTTATTAGAGGAACAGCGAAATGTCGATATGGATTCAGAAAAAGCCATACCCAAAATTGGTTCCCTCTAATTAGGGATGCTGGGAGGTGAACTAGGTATCTACGTTATTTGCACAATGGTTGCCCTTGGATTAGAACCCGTTATCACGGTTCTCTGATGCGTAATTGAGAGGGGCTTGCAAACTTGAAATTTGGTACTATTCAAAAGTTGTTTACATGCTTTCATGACCTTGAATTGGAGGATTCGTGCCGCCTTGAGTTTCAGACGGGTAGTTTTACTTATCATTTTGAGGGTATTTTGTATGCTACATTTCTTTATACTGTACTTGTCTAATAGTGTCCGTTCAAGAGGAAAGCTCTGGTATATGTATCATTCTGTCTCGCAAATAGGTTCCCCAATAAAATGGACAAAACACTGAATAATCCACAAGTCAAACACTTAGGTTGTTTGTTTGATATTGTCAAATTCATGATAACGGTACGAATGCAATGGATGATTTCTCAGGTGTGACAACTCAATCCTGCAAAAAATGATTTCTCGGGTGTGACAACTCAATCCTGCAAAAAAAAGGTCAAACTCAATAAGCAACATTTTCTTGTTTCAAACGCGTGGTAGTTCAACTAAACGTTCGCCCGCCCTCAAAACTTAATCTGGCAACCACTTCAAAAATACCAAAAGGGGCATTTGCATTACAATACTGTAGCCTTTCTTTCCTCTAGTTGGTCTTTCTTTATGATTTATGACATTTTTTACAAAGACTAATTAGGGTAAAACCGCTCTCGTCACTTGCCAAAAAAATAAAAAATAAAAAAATTTGACCATGTCAACTCTTCAACATTGCCTCCCTAATCACGCTGTTCTTTTGTGCCCCCATAGTCCAACTCAGAAGTTACTATCATGCTATCGGCTATCCTCAGAAAACAACTAATCTCAACCAACTGCTTTTCTTATCCATTTATCTACTCTCCAAGAGGAATTTTTCAACAAAGCAAAAGCAATAAATAGAAACAATGGTCCCATCAATTACATTGTGAAGAAAACTATCTTCAATTGCTTATCAGTATAGAAAACTAGCCAGAGCTGCTGCCATGACCAATATCTCAAGTTTACGTATCCCACCAATAATCTGTTTGATAGCCATGTTGTTTCTTCTACCCATGCCTTCATGTTCTGCTGATCCTGATTCATTACAGGACTTCTGCGTTGCAGACTTGAAAGCTTCTCCTTCTGTTAATGGCTTTCCCTGCAAACCTGCCTCAGAAGTGAGTTCAGAAGACTTCTTTTTCGATGGGTTGAGCAAAGAGGGGAACACAAGTAACGTTTTTGGTGCGGCTGTGACGGCTGGAAATGTTCTTGCATTTCCCGGCCTTAATACTCTTGGAATATCAATGAATCGAGTCGACTATGCTCCTGGAGGAATCAACCCGCCCCACTCACACCCTCGATCAACAGAGTCCGGGGTGATCATCGAGGGTAAAGTCCTCGTAGGGTTTGTGACAACTGGGAATGTGTTTCACTCTAAAGTTTTGACTGCTGGGCAGATGTTTGTGATTCCTATGGGACTCGTGCACTTTCAGCTGAACGTCGGAGAAGGGAAGGCCCTGGCGTTTACGACTTTCAACAGTCAGTTACCTGGGGCTGATGTGCTTCCTATAACTCTCTTTGCTTCAACACCTTCAATTCCTAATGATGTTTTGACTAAAGCTTTTCAAGTGGAAGAAGATGTTATCAATGGCATAAAAACCAAGTTTGGTTCTTAAAACTTGGTTTTTAAATGGCAAAAATGTAATTTGATGCAGTTGTTATTGAATAAATATTATTAAGACGGGAACGAGGAGGTTCTCTGCTAAACTTCTAAAATCAAATGTATGATTGCAATTTTCAACTATGAATAGGGTTTGTTATTGGTAATTATCAAGGCATGTTGAATAAGTCAGTCACTGATTCAGAGTAGTTCCTGGGAAAAGAACAAAGTGCATATAATGCATTCAAACTAATCGTCTTTTATTCATTCTACAGGGAAATTTGAAGGGTCACTGACCTGTTTGGGAAGTGTTATGTAGTATAGTGTATTGCTCTAGCCTAGAACAGAATAAGTGTTTTGTAGTATGATGCTCTGAAATGAGAACAAAACATGTTTGGCGACGAAAATTTGGAGTGAGAATTTTGGAATAGAAACATGGTAAAACATGTTTAGAAGATATTTCGTTTCACGTCCAAAGCCTCTCTCTCTCTCTATCTCTCTCTCTCTCTCTCTTCCCTCAACTTTCTCTCTCTAGATTTCTGTGTCTGTTTTACACAAGAAGCAACCGAAGAAACCACCTAACACTGTAAAAAACTTCTCTCTATTTCCAGGACATGTGACAAATGGGATTGGGAGTAAATTCTAGAGAGAGAAATGAGCTACAAAGTTTTAGAGAGAGAAAGTTAAAGAATGTGGTGGTGGGTTTGTTTGTAATCAAAACCAAGATGTAATTTTATTGGTTTCTTTTTGAATTCGCAGTATGCATTTTACTTTCTTGTTGTTGGAGCTGCAATATGGGCGTCTTCATGGGCAGGTGAGTTTGATTTTTTTGTGAATTTTCATCTTGGTTTTGATTTGGGTAACGAAATTTTCACTGAAATTGCATGAACTCAAATGGGTTGCAGAGATATCGTGTTGGATGTGGACCGGAGAGAGACAATCGACGAAGATGAGGATCAAGTACTTAGAAGCTGCTTTGAACCAAGACATACAATACTTTGATACAGAGGTTCGATCATCCGACGTCGTTTTTGCTATTAACACCGAAGCAGTGATGGTCCAGGACGCCATTAGCGAGAAGGTGAAGAAAATCCCAATTTGCACTAATGTTAGTCTTTTGATGTTTTTTGCTGAATTAAGCAATGAACAGTCTGTGTTTGATGTTTTGCGCAGTTGGGTAATTTCATACACTATATGGCAACATTTGTTTCTGGATTTGTGGTGGGTTTCACTGCTGTGTGGCAATTAGCTCTGGTCACTCTCGCTGTGGTTCCACTCATAGCTGTAATTGGAGGCATCCACACCACCACATTATCCAAGCTCTCTGCCAGAAGCCAACAAGCTCTTTCACACGCAGGAAACATTGTAGAGCAGGTAAGAGAAATCGAAAATTTTCAGTATTTTGTGTCTCTCTTTCTTGGGTTTGTGGCAAAATGAAACTAGACTTGGTTGATTCATAGTAAATTTTCTGTGTTTGGACATTTGGGTGTTTCTAATTCTAGCCAAATTGCAGACTATACTTCAAATTCGGACGGTTTTGGCATTTGTTGGTGAATCAAAAGCAATAGAATCTTATTCACGGGCATTGAAGGTCGCTCAAAGAATCGGATATAAGTGTGGTTTTGCTAAAGGATTGGGATTGGGAGCAACTTACTTCACTGTTTTTTGTTGTTATGCACTTCTGCTCTGGTACGGGGGTTATCTGGTTAGGCACCATTTCACTAATGGAGGACTTGCCATTGCCACAATGTTCTCTGTTATGATAGGTGGACTGTAAGTACTCTGTTACTTTACTTCAACCTACATCTCCAATTGAGTTTTGTTGCTCAAAAATATGTTTTGGTTGTGAACAGAGCTTTGGGACAGTCAGCTCCGAGCATGGCTGCATTTGCCAAGGCAAAGGTTGCAGCTGCAAAAATCTTCCAAATAATCGAGCACAAACCGAGTATTGATCGAAATACTGAATCGGGTTTGGAGTTGGACACTATAACCGGACAAATAGAGCTGAAAAATGTTGATTTTGCCTACCCATCAAGGCCGGATGTTCGGGTTCTTAACGATTTCTCTCTAAGCGTCACTGCCGGGAAGACCATAGCTTTGGTTGGAAGTAGTGGCTCTGGCAAAAGCACTGTGGTTTCCCTCATTGAGAGATTCTATGATCCTACCTCAGGTAAGTAATACTACTACATATATGCAAAATCAGTATGATTTGTGAGTAGATAAAAATTTAATGTATTCCTGCCACTGAAGTTATTTCTGCTCGTGAGTTATGTGGTCCATTTTGCTATGTTTGTGGATGCTATCACAGAATGAAAATCTGTTAATAAATAGAAGATGTGCAGGACAAGTTCTTTTGGATGGGCATGACATTAAGACACTAAAGCTGAAATGGCTGAGGCAGCAAATTGGACTTGTGAGCCAAGAGCCTGCTCTGTTTGCTACCACCATTAAAGAGAACATACTCTTGGGTAGGCCTGATGCATCTCTAGGTGAGATAGAAGAAGCCGCCCGAGTCGCCAACGCGCATTCATTCATTGTCAAGCTTCCAGATGGCTATGACACGCAGGTTAGCGAATTGAGACATTAAAATAGAGATTGGTTAACAAAATGGCATGAGCAATCTTAGAAGTCAATTATGTATAAATATCATAGAACTAAATTCGTTTGGTATAAAGATCTTAAAGAGAACACTTCAACTCTTTGCATATGATGTTTTCAATTAAATGGTAAAATCTTTTTTACATTGTACTAGAGGAGTTAGTGTAGAATGTAGATGTAGAAGTTCAGTTGGTCACTGTCTTAAAGGTGAAAATAGTCATGGATCTTGAAATAAGGGCTTTCTGAAGTTAGATTTTTTTTCTTTTTTCTGGCTTCCTATGGCTACCATTAAAGACATGATGGCTCATTTGGTCAACAAACAACCTAACATGTTTTAAAGTCAATGTGGGGAGGTGTTTGGTCATGCCTTTAAAAAAAAGGTAACATGGTTTCAGTCAACCATGCATGTGCAGATGTACACTGGGTTTTATTTATTCATGCAGAAACAAAGACTTAAAAACTAAATAAGATGGGGAGAGGGCACCAGAATAGAAAGATACATGTACTAGACAATATAATAGAAAATGAGTTCCATGAGAATTGGTCAAAGATTATACTAATAGTGAGAACACCCCCACAAATATCAAGAACTAGTTGATATGTCAATTAACTCAGGGGGTTAGAAGGGGATATATAATATTGATTAGATAATGGCAACTTGATACTGGCAAGGAGACAAAAGAGCAGAAACAAATACTATAGAAAACAGTAGGAATGCAGAACATGTAGGGTTCATTAAAGGTTATAATAATAAGGATAGCCCACAAAATTAAATTGCTACTAGATACTTTATGGAACTCATAGGAGGCAGATGGGGTGTCTGCTATATTGAAAATGAGGATGAAATCGATAATAAACAGGTACTAGTCTAAAATTGTGAAGTAATTTGATTCATTTAAGCAAGATTTTGTTTTTTATAAAGTAAATTTTAATTTCTAATTAGAAAATAAATGCAAAAGACGCGCCTGGTAGCATGTCACATGAATAGAGAAGTAATTCGTTCTTTGAATGATCACTTGAGTAATTGTTTGAAAAGGGGAAAGAGATAGAAAAAAAATTGCCTTAGCCAATCTACTCCTGCTATTTTACTTGTGAGAAAAAATAAAAAACAAATCTAGTCCTGTTAAAAATCCAAGTTCTTGTTACTTTAGTGTTCTCTTTGTAACCAAATGAAATGTACAGATTTTGGGGAGAAATCACAACTAAAAATACAATGGACTAAAGCAATTGAAAATGGCAGGTGGGCGAGAGAGGATTGCAACTCTCAGGTGGGCAGAAGCAGAGAATAGCTATAGCAAGGGCAATGCTAAAAAACCCAGCAATCCTGCTTTTAGACGAGGCAACAAGTGCATTGGACTCTGAATCAGAAAAGCTAGTGCAAGAGGCTCTTGATCGATTCATGATTGGGAGGACCACTCTTGTCATTGCTCACCGCCTCTCCACTATCCGTAAGGCTGATCTTGTGGCTGTACTCCAGCAGGGTAGTGTTTCTGAAATTGGAACGCATGATGAGCTTATTGCCAAAGGAGACAACAGTGTCTATGCCAAGCTCATCCGAATGCAAGAAATGGCTCATGAAACTGCTCTCAACAATGCCAGAAAGAGTAGTGCAAGGTAGCTTCACCAACTTTGACTCTATTTTGGCAATCTTGGATATCCATTTCGAACTAAGAACCTTTGTGTATTATCAGCATTTGTAATAATCTTAAATGTATAATGATATGTACCAAGTTGATTATTAGTTGCTTAACACAGTTTATCCGTTGCAGGCCTTCTAGTGCCAGGAACTCGGTAAGCTCACCAATAATTGCCCGAAACTCCTCCTATGGCCGATCACCATATTCACGCCGGCTATCTGACTTCTCTACTTCTGACTTTAGCCTGTCCATGGATTCCACATACCCAAATTATCGGCTTGAAAAGCTTCCATTCAAGGAGCAGGCTAGTTCTTTCTGGCGCCTTGCAAAAATGAACTCTCCTGAATGGGCATATGCTCTAGTTGGTTCTATAGGCTCCATTGTTTGTGGCTCACTCAGTGCCTTCTTTGCATACGTTCTGAGTGCTGTCCTAAGTGTTTACTACAATCAAGACCATGCTTACATGAGAAGAGAAATTGGAAAATACTGCTATCTTTTAATTGGGGTTTCATCTGCTGCACTTATTTTCAACACACTACAGCATTTCTTCTGGGATGTTGTGGGAGAAAATCTAACGAAACGTGTAAGGGAGAAAATGCTGGCAGCAGTGTTAAAAAATGAAATGGCATGGTTTGATCAGGAGGAAAACGAGAGTTCTAGAGTTGCAGCAAGGTTGGCTCTTGATGCCAACAATGTTAGATCAGCCATTGGGGACCGCATTTCAGTGATAATGCAAAACTCAGCACTCATGCTAGTTGCCTGCACTGTAGGGTTTGTTTTGCAGTGGCGGCTAGCCCTTGTCCTTGTGGCCGTATTCCCTGTCGTTGTTGCAGCCACTGTTTTGCAGGTACGTTTTCCTCATTTGAATCCTAAGAACATGCATTCTGAGAAATGATCGAGAAGCTAATGGTAAACTGGAATTAGCAATATGAAAAAATCTAGCAAAATAGGCAGTTAAACTGCATCTCGTAATTCATGCAATTTGAACTTTTGTAAATAGTTGAAAATCACTTGGTTTGAAACATTAGAGAATCTTGTCACTGCTAATTGCATAACCAGCACTGTGGGGTTTATATGATATTATTATGCATTATGAAAAATCCGACTATTCACTTTCCCCGTTATTTTTTGACAGAAAATGTTCATGACTGGTTTCTCGGGAGACCTAGAAGCTGCACATGCCAAAGGCACACAACTAGCAGCGGAGGCTGTGGCCAACGTAAGAACAGTTGCTGCCTTCAATTCAGAATCAAAAATCGTCACCCTTTTCACCACCAGCCTTCAAACTCCATTACGACGTTGCTTCTGGAAGGGTCAGATTGCTGGAAGTGGATTTGGGATAGCCCAGTTCTTACTCTATGCTTCCTATGCTCTTGGTCTTTGGTATGCGTCATGGCTTGTAAAGCATAGGATCTCTGATTTCTCAAAGACCATTCAAGTTTTCATGGTCCTCATGGTCTCCGCCAATGGTGCGGCAGAAACATTGACCCTTGCCCCTGACTTCATTAAGGGTGGTCGAGCCATGCGATCAGTTTTTGATCTCCTTGACCGCAAAACTGAAATTGAGCCTGATGATTCAGATGCCACCCAAGTACCTGACCGCCTTCGTGGGGAAGTGGAGCTCAAGCATGTAGACTTTTCTTACCCCTCTCGCCCTGATGTGCCTATCTTCCGTGACCTCACTCTTCGTGCACGAGCTGGCAAGACTCTTGCCCTTGTAGGACCTAGTGGCTGTGGCAAGAGCTCAGTCATTGCACTTATACAGCGATTCTACGAGCCATCATCTGGGAGGGTCGTGATCGATGGGAAGGACATTCGAAAATACAATCTCAAGTCACTTCGAAAGCACATTGCCATGGTCCCTCAGGAGCCGTGTCTCTTTGCTACAACCATTTACGAAAACATTGCTTATGGGCACGAGTCAGCAACCGAGGCTGAGATAATTGAGGCAGCAAATTTAGCAAATGCCCACAAGTTCATATCATCATTGCCTGATGGCTACAAAACATATGTTGGCGAGAGGGGAGTTCAACTGTCTGGTGGACAAAAGCAAAGAATTGCAATTGCTCGTGCTTTCATGAGGAAGGCAGAGGTAATGCTGCTGGATGAAGCCACAAGTGCACTTGATGCCGAGTCAGAGAAGTGCGTACAAGAGGCTCTGGAGCGTGCTTGCTCAGGAAAGACAACAATTGTGGTTGCACACAGGCTATCAACCATAAGAAATGCCCATGTCATTGCTGTGCTAGATGATGGAAAAGTGGTGGAACAAGGTTCTCACTCACACCTAGTGAAAAACCATCCTGATGGGTGTTACGCCCGTATGATACAGTTACAAAGGTTCACGCATGGGCAGGCTGTGAATATGGCATCAGGTTCAACCTCCTCGTTACGCCCCAGCCCCAGCCCCAGAAAAGATGAGGAGGGAGAAGGTAAGTAAGGTGAAAAAGAAAATACTACTATTGAGGAGTACATCTCTTATACCACTGGATGATTTTTTTTGGATTTCTGGTTTCTGTTGTCTATTTTGGTATAGTAGTATAGTACGTGTATTATCCAAATTTATTATAATATATGTCCTCATTTTGATTAACCCTCTTTCATTTTATCTTATTCTTGTCGCCACTTTTAGGATTTCTCAGGATTTATGAATGTATTGTATCTACACCTATTATTATAACCGACTGAGGGGACAATCGTTGAACCTTAAACGCTTTAAAAGGAGAGAGACTCTATCTTATTGGTTATCGTTTAAGAGTTCTTGTTGGACACTGAGACATCCCTCGTGCAACTTTTTTGTTCTTTCCCTTCAAAAATGGAGGGAAAAAAAAGGGGTTAGGGTGGGACCAAACATAATAATCTACAAGTTGACATGCTTATCCAAATAGGCCCAACTCTCTACTTGAGTCAATTCAAGCATGAAAGGAATGGGATTATGGGATAGATATTAACTATGCTGAGTGTGCGTGTAGTTTGAATGCAACAGTGACCAAACATGTAAGAATTCCATCACGTTCTCACATTAATAGTGTAGAAATGGGCTTTTATGGTTTCAGAGTATTGGACAAATTTGTACATCACAATCCATAAAAAATGATATTGAAACATCATATTTTGATAGATAATGTCTGGGGTATCTTCTTTTATATTTAAGATGAAAGTGATTGTAGATGTGTAAAGGGAGAGCGAACAGCTTTATTGACTTGGGTGGATTGCACATGCCAAGGAGCCTTAAAAAGGCGGATAGAGACCCTGAATGGAATTGAGTGAAGAAACAAGACAAAGGAAAGGGAAATGATCATACAACACTTCCAACAGTAGCTGGTGGTGGATGTGTATGGAGGAAAGAAAGGACAGTGAATTCGAAAATGACGGAGATATGAGGTTGTTTGGGAATGGTGTGTCTGCTGATAAAAGTAAAAGGACAGGGTAGGCCATGCTTAATCTCTTTGTTAGTATAACGACGTTAGTGGCCACGAATGGATTGGTTTTAGTGGCGTAAAGATGAGTGCACATTCATATTATCCGAAATCCATCTTATTCCTATGCACAATGAATGTTGGAGGAAGAAGATTTGGGATAGATTTAACTTTTGACATTGTTTTAGAAGTCACTCTGTGACCATCGAGAAAGAAGTTTGTGAAGATGCCTCCTAGCTGTGTAGACGCTCGACAAACGAGAATGTTGGATCCCATGAGAGAGACAGATCGTATTAGAGCCCATCCCCAGCCAATTAATGGCAGCAAGTGTACAAGCTTTATTTTTTCAAGCCCGGGAAAATCTGAACAAGTGATTATTTGGCTGAGTAGAACTTTACAGTTACAAAGTTAAATCAAGGCCCTGTTTGGTATTTGTAAAGCTTTATATTGTAGAAAATGGGATTAGAGAAGCTCCATTTTTTTTTTTCCCTAGTTGAGAAGCTCCATTTTCATTGTACTAGCAACATAATATGTACCATACTATGTAACAACTATTTTTTAAAAATTTCTTTTAAATGCAGCGGTTTCCAATATAAATTTGCTATCCAGATTCAAGTCTAATAAAACCTAAATTGACCGACAGAGCTTTGAACCTCAATTTTCAACTAAGCATCTTTAACCAACAGAGAGTATAGAGAATATAAGGTACAAAGATTCTTTTTTTTTTTTTTTTTGATAAATGTAAGGTACAAAGATTCTTAGCAGTAGAGAAATTGGGATAGAGATATTAAATCAACTAGAACATCCAAAAATTGGAGCATAAAATCAACCACGCAAGGCTTACCTGCTTCTAAGACACCATACGTTTATTTATTTTTAATTAGATGGCCTGACAAAAATAAATAAACAGAAAACAGACAAATACACAACCACCATTGAAAACGAACATAAATTGAGTAACAAGACAGATTCCCACAACAGATTGTTCCCATGTTGATTTGTGTCCAGATACATTTAAATTATCCTTAATCAAGCATGCCATCCAAAGACCAAGGCCAAAAAAATGGGAGTTCGCAAAAAATGATGCCCAACCCCCAAAGACTAAGGCCAAACATGTTGACTTTTATCCCAACCTAACCCTTCCCTCCAGCAACAGATGAGGTTGGCACTATGTTCACAAGACAACAAATAATATCAGGTTTCAGAATTATTTGACTAATAAGCCAGAATAAGTACATTGTTTATCGGGTTAAGTTCTCCACCGCCTGCCAAATTTACAATTATAACATGAAAAATAACAGAGCCATACCCTAAAAACAGTGCCCCAAAATGAGGAAAGAGGATGGGGAAAGAAAAAAAAAAATGGCAATAACAAATTGTTTGGCAAAGCGGAATATAGCATTACGCTAATGAAGCAACTAATTCAAAGTGTCCAGAATTTAAGCATGGGTAAATACATAATCACTGGTGCTATATGTTATTTTATAGCACTGTCCTGAATATTAAGAAACTGAGATATTGAAGAGTGAACCAACTACTCCGAAGAACATAAATAGTTAGAAATAGCAAATGAGCAAACCAACCAGAATATTGATTAATTTTTAGTAGTAGCTTTGCCGACATAAAAAGTAACTGTGACAAGATAGATCATTTTATCATAATTTCATAAAAGTAACTGTGTCAGGAAAGATCATTCTTACATTACAAATTCAATACAAAATCTTCAAGCACCAAGAGAGCAATCCTCAAGCTACCAACACACAAGACAATCATCCATTGAGTGCACATCGACATTGGCTTTGGACCATTATGTGGCATTCCCATCACAGCAGCTAGGTCGGCATCAAGTTAGGTATGTAGTGCAGGCACCATCATTTGCTTTACACTGCATCAACAGTACAACAGTAGGGTCATACTAAATATCCTCTATGCTAATGATATAAAATATGATAGGCATGAATTACTCCACTAGTTAAAATTAGACAGATGATCTCACACCCAAGTAGAAACCCGGAGACAAGAAGGATAAAAACACATTTTTTACCGAACCAATAAGTTGAACAAAGGAAAACATAAGTGGTTTTTTGAAATTTATATCACTACAGTGAAAAGACAATAGTGTACAAATTTTTTTAAAATATTACAAGGAAAATCTACTTTCCCACATGGATACTCTCCGATCTCAATCCATATGGAACTACAAAAGTAGAAACATGTATTTTGCCCAATCAGCCAAAAAGTTGACTGAAGTCCTTTAACAACTATTACTTCCCCACGAGAAACAAAAAATCAAGAGCAAGTTATTCGATCAATTTGAGGGCTGAATGTTGAAGGAGAAATCCAAGATCCTTCCACCATCAAAACTTATATCAAGAAGTACTAATAATCATCATCATAGCCCCTACACTCAGCGTCTCAGCCTAAATGAAATTACAGAAGTAGCAAGCGGTAATTTGAACATCTTGATAAAAAATTTGATGTTGGAAGGAACTTAGGAATGAAAGAAATCCATTTATTAGAGAGATGTCTGAACCGCTTGCTACGCCCTATCGGAACAACAAAACTGAAGATTCTATTTGGAACGGAGATTGAAAACTCACACCTCCAATAAGGTAGGCTAGCTGAGTGTTTTTAGCTTGAATTTTGTTCAATGATTCTCATTCGATCTATCTAAAGAAATAGTGGAAGGACGCGATCATGATACCCAATTCTATTAGCCAGCCTAAATGGAATTACAAAAGCAGTGATAACAATCATCATAACGAACGGGCCAGTAGCCTAGCGGTTTCAGACTCTTACTTCCCAAAGGGAGGTCAAGGGGTCAAGCCTCCATGGAGGCATGTGTGTGTGAGTACCAATTATGAAATGAAAAAAAAAAAAAAAAAAAAAAAAAAAAAAAAAAAAAACAATCATCATAGCCACTACTACAAGAATAACCAAGCCATTTTCCCAACTACTTGGGGTCGGTCGGCTACATGAATCCTATGTTTCCATTCCACTCATCAGCCAATCCACATTAACTTTGGTCTTCCTCCTCCTCTAGTTTTACCCTCAATGTAGACGGTCACTTTTCCTAACTGGAATTACAAAAGTAGCGAGAACAAGTCAATTGGAATTCCCTATGCCCAATTGGGAAAGGAGATCATCAAGAGATTTCGCTACCACATACTCCTTTACCAAACCCTTCCACTTTTACTACAATTCCTCCTTGGCCCACATAATATTGGCTATAATTCTTTGTACTATGAGTAAGGCATGACCTATTTAGAAAAACTTATTCAAGTGACCCCAAGGGGTTGGCTCAAGTGGGTAAGTCACTTGGCCCTGGTGCCTCGTGAGGCATCAGGTCTAAGGTTGGACTCCTCTAGGATGCAAACGGGTGAGTATCAAATAGCAAAAAAAAAAAAAACTTTTTCAAGTGCTTTAGGTCTGGGCAATAGTACACAAGGCTATCCAAATGCTTTTAAGCAACCAGCCAAGGTCAATGATCTTTCTCCACAACTACTACCCACTAATATTGAATTACAAAAAATAGGTAAAATGCTTAAGAATAAATCACACTCCCAATTGCTCCTTTTCATTTCCTACTATTGCTACTTCTACCACCACAAGCGCTACGCCCAATTAGAAATGAGACAACCAGGATCCACAGTCATCTACTATCGGTACACTAACACAGCATGGTTCAAACACGGAAGCAATATCACTGGTGCAAGTGTGTAACTAACATTAGCAACAAAATGCAAAAACCGAGGTTATTAATTTTTTAAGGTTGCAACAACCATCGAACACTCGTGCACTTTTTTACATCACTACTGCAAAAGAAAACTATCATCTTTATTTCACATATTTACAAAATGATTTAAGAATGAGGAATCATAAATAACTAAATACAAAAGAAGTATTCATATGTTGTCACTGTAATGTATACGTAATAAGTTGAACCAAACATGAAAATATCATTCTTATTATCATCACCTGACAAAACCAAAATGACTACACAAAACACACTGAATTGTATGAGAAATTTATTGCACTCAAGGTTTCAAGATGACTAGGGACAAACTTATTTCACTAACATATATTGATTTTTAAGGAACTGAATTGCAAATCCTTTGCAAGTGCTGTAGTTAATTTTAAATGTTTAAAATTGGAAGTGTTTTATAAAGGGTTTGGAAGAAGATAATTGAACACATGAGAAAGCGGGGCAAAAAATTTCTTTAATGCATAGTTATCAAAGGCGCAAACTGTGCTAAGGTGCCAAAGCCTCCTTAGATTAGGCAGAAGGTGAGGGTAAAGCCCGAGTGATTAAAGGTGCATTGTTGTATGGAACATGCTAAAATAACATACATACAGGATTGTAAATTTGCAACAATGGAATAGTACAATTACATTAATTTTAAATAAATGGTAGATGGTCCCAAGATTCGCAGCTATTAACAGTCAAGAACATGGCATTTTAAAGAAAGGACATGCAAATAATCCAGAATTTCACATTATAAATTATCTATGAAGCACAGACAAAGACACGGGACACCGGTACGACACGACACGGATACGGCGATACGGCAAATTTTAAAAAAATAGGACACGGACACAACAAGGATATGGCAATAAAATAATAATATATATTTTTTATTATATATATATATATATATTTATTTATTTATTTATATTTAAATTAGGCGAACCAAATAATCCCTACTACTTTTAAAAAACATAAAAATCATAAGTTCAAATTTTATTAAAATATAAGTTTATATCCAATAGTTGAATAAGTTATCTTTATAACCAAACATATATGCTTTTTAATTTATTTGTTTTTTAACACACCTTTTAAGATGATAAGTAACAATCTCGATCCTATCCCATTTCTCTCTCCACAAGTGGTTCACTTCTCTCTTCATCATCTACTCCACCTCTCTCCCTTTCTCTGTCATTCAGTCAAGCCAAGAGTTCTGATGAAGCTTTGGATGGAAAATAAGAGGTTGTTCCTCTTTTTCGCCGGTAAAGCCCAACACCCACAGAAGATCTTGCTCTTTGTTCTTTTTTTTTCCCTTGTGGTTGCTCTATCATTCCCTGAATCTCTTCATCTATTTTAGATTTCTAGATCAGTCATCTCACTTAATAGATCTCAATGAACGAATACACATGCATATGCACATATATATATATATATATATATATATACAAACACACTTTTCAAAAAAAAAAAACCGAACAGGCGTGTCTCCGGCGTGTCGCCGGCATGTCTGGCATATCCTTTGCCATGTCCGACCCTCGGACATGCGTGTCTGTGTCCAACACTGACGCGGCACCCCTTATGGGCGTGTCCGTGCTTCATAGTAAATTATCAACCAAATTCAAATACTCAAGAATGGAAGAAATATCCATACATTAGAAAACCAAGAGTTATAACACATAAAAAGCACGAAAAAAGCAATAACTATTGAATCAAAGGCTTCTACTCCTTACCGCATGATGACCTGCTAGACCCAAAAACTATCCTCCTCATCGGACATAACATCATCATCTTCCACCTCATTATTAGATTTATAACCCTCGGGATCTTCCTCTTCTGTCTCCTTTCCCCAATTTGCCTCTTCCCCCTCATTGTAAGTGTAAGATTCATAACCTTCAGGATCTTCCTCTTCTTCCTCATCTGTCTCCTCCGATTTTGCCTCTTCCTCATTTCTATGTGAATCACCATGAATCCTTTCAATCAACCACTCATTGCTATCATCGATATCTTTTACGGAGATAGGATCAATGCTGTCACGCATATTATATCGACATCTCAGTGCTCTATTATACTTGATGAACACCAGATCATTTAAACGACTCTGAGCTACCATGTTTCTCTTCTTGTTATGAAGCTGCAAAATATTCAAAGACAAACAATAAGCATAAAAAATTAAAACCAAAAATGTTTGAAATTTAAATGCCACTTCTTTTTGTGTGCGCTGTGGGGGTGTGGAGGGAAGGGGTGCTCTTTCAAATTGGCAAGCAAAATACAAAGTTAATCACAATCTTGTTACTCACATGTTCAAATGTACTCCAATATCTTTCACAGCCAGATGCACTACAAGTGAGGCTAAGAACTTTTAATGCAAACTTTTGCAAATGCGGAGTTAAAGAACCATATGAATCCCACCATTTAGCTGTTGATTACAATTTGTTAGTAAACATTCTATTGATGAAAAGATTAATAATTAGAAAATGATTTGTAATGTAATTTACCCGGTGCCCTTGTACATCTCTGTCTAATAGCCATACTTATCCCAAAAAGACCCTCAGCGTTCGTATATGAAATCAACTCTTTAGAAATTTTGTCTTGCACGTCAACACTTGGGACCAATCTTTCTATGCATTTATACAAACCCATCAGAGCCTCTTTATCCTGCTGAATACTTCGATTTGCATAAAAGAATTCAGGGTTCAAAATATATCCAGCTACATGCAAAGGACGATGGAGTTGAATTTCCCACCTCCTATTGATAATTTCAAAAATGTCCTTGTACTTTCCTTCATTCCCTCTGGAAGCATTAGCAATAGTTTCTTTGGCCCTTTTCATAGCGTCGTAAATAAATCCCATAGGAGGCTTCTTTTCACCTTCAACTATTCTAAGTACACCAAGAAGAGGATTTGACACCTTAACACTATAGGATATGTTATTCCAAAATGAAGGCATCAAAACAATTTGGGCTGCCCTTTTACCCTGCTTCTCTTTTGCCCATTTACTAGTGGTCCAATCTTCTGAAGTAAACATCTTTCTCAAGTTATCCTTTTGACGATGAATGCTTGATAATGTGACAAAGGCAGTAGTAAACCGGGTTTTTGCAGGCCTAAACAACTCCTTTCGTCCAGTGAAATGCCTCATCATGTCCAGTACACCCGCATGATTGCAAATATAACCATTTAACACCATTGCTCTTTTTATTGTTCTCGTAATATTTGGCAACTTTGCAATGTCTTCCAACATTAAGTCTAAAGAATAAGCGGCACATGGAGACCAATATAAGTTCGGGTGCACTGCTTCCAAGATTCTTCCTATTGAAAACATAAATAAAATTAAGAAAAATACCATATACCATTAATTAATAAATATAAAAATAAATTACTAAAATTAGAAATTTAAACTATATATAACTAATGAACAAACTTGTAAGATATTCTTACCTGCTACTATTTTACTTGAGGCAGTGTCTGTGATAACTTGGACCACATTGGCTACACCAATACGCTTTACAAATCTATCAAGCAATTGAAACATTTTTACATCATGCTCTACATAGGAAGAAGCATCTATGGATTTAATAAACATGGTTCCCTTAGAACAATTTACTAAAAAATTAATGATAGTCCTCTCTCTCTTGTCCTTCCCTACATCTACCATAATTGAGCATCCATTTCTTACCCATTCCTCTTCATGAACTTTCATCAAGTTTTGTGTGCGCTCCAACTCTTTCTTGAGTAGAGAATCCCGCACTTCATGATAAGTGGGTGGTTTCATACCTGAGCCATATTGTCCAATAGCTTCAATCATGATTGGAAAGCTATTGTAATTGACAGCATCAAATGATATTCCAGCATCATACATCCACCTTGCTAATTGCTTACACGCTCGATCTCTTAATTTTTTTTTATAGGCATCTTTGATTGATGATTGCTTCACCTTGCCACCTTTCCCATTTTGCACTTTAGCTACTCGATCAGAAGTAAGGCATGCAGCCATTGGGCGCCCTGCCTTTTCCAACTTGGATTGAATTAGTTTCCTATTTCCTTGATGAGAGCTTTCACCCGTTCTCATTATTCTTTTACCGCAACAACCAATATCCCTCTCAGCATCTTTGTCGTCACCTTCTTCTTCTTCTTTTTCTTCTTCTACTTCTTTTTCTTCTTCTTCTTCTTCTTCTACTTCTTTTTCTTCTTCTTCTTCAGCAATTTCATTGGAATCAGACGCTGAGCTTTCATCCAGCATAGCTGAATATACATTCCTAGCATCAATTGTCAAGAGAACATAAATGTAAAATTGATAACACGTAACATGACCATTATAAGCATGCAGGCATGTATGAGAGAGAGAGCGAGAGAGAGAGAGAGAGAGAGAGAGAGATGTACTTAAAGTTACTAAATAGCAAAATACAACAGTTAGAATACAGAGAAATAAGTGATCAAAAAATGCATCAAAATGCAGTATACAGGAAAGATAGCAATGAAAAATTCATGATCAGTCATCAAAACAACTGCAGAAAAGAATTGTGGCAGAAAAACAAGTTAATTTAAACATACAGATAAATAAGTGATCAAAATATGCATCAAAATGCAGTTTACAGCAAAAAAAGCAGCAGAAAAGGATATGCAGCAGAAAAACAAGTTAATTTAAACAGCAAAATATTGTAGCAAAAATAAATGATCAGAATGCAACAACTTCGTAAAGCGGAAGAAAATATCAAAATAAAATTGATTTAAAAAGCAAAACAACAGAAAATGCAGCAAGCATCAAATGCAGAACTAGAAGAAGACCCGGTGAATTCATTTGGTGGTTCTATAGCATTAACCTTTTTAAACCCAATTAATTTAACTGTTTCTAAAATATATAACACTGCATGAGCATATATATGGTTATCAGGAGCTTCAAAGTATAGGAATCTAGGGCGACAAACAATTTGAGATGTTCATGAAGTTTGGAATTGGATTGTCTAGAAGCTCGTTCGAGCTCGTTCATTTATTATATGAACCGAGCTTGAGTCTAATATAAAAGTTTGTTTGTTAAACAAGTCGAGCTTGAGCAAAGGTGAGCTCAGCTAGGCTCGTTTAGCCAAACATGGCTTTTAGTTCCGTCCAACCAAACACGCCCTTTTAATTGTCGAACCAAACATCTCCTTAAATTTTATCCGACCAAACTCATTTTAGCCAAACCTTCGTATCCAAACATATAATATTCTTTTATCTGAAAACACCCATTGTCTCTCTCATCTGCAAGGATGCCAGGCATCGTAAAGATTACCATGAACGCAAACAACCGTCCACACAATACTTCAGACCACTGTGCCGTCAACATCCAACAACACTCGGCACAAAAACAAATATTCGTCAACGTCCACGAAACGTATTCGGATGCGTGAGTACGATCAATTCAGGTTTTTCATTAAATGGGATATGATCCCATCATTTGTGAGTTCAAAATTTCATTGGAAATGCATCGTGGGAAGCATTAGTGTAGGTCTGTTTCTCATTTTGGTCATCCTTAGAGAATTGATACATTTACGTTATTGTTATCACGTGATGCTATTGTGAGTAATTGTTAATCCTTACATTTTTATTTTTTTTTTCCTCAGTGCCTCACTGAGACTTGAACCCTTGACCTCCCTTTGGGAAGTAAGGACCCGATACCGCTAGGCCACTGACCCATTGGTATTGTTAATCCTTACATTGCTTATATTAGATGTACATAATGCTTGATGGTAGTAGATGAACAATGTTTGAAAAGCATGCTCCCATAGGAATTTTATGAACTTTGATGATGACATGCTGCATGACTTGCATGACCAATGGGGCGGGTGGGTTAACTTGGTGTTCTTTTTTATGAAGCTTGACATATTTAAACCTTAGATATGTTATCTCTTGATGCTATGTATTCCAGGGAGGGAGAAATGGCAAGGGAACCGCCTAAGTCCATCTTAGGTTCTCTTTGAGATTTTCTCCCTTGGCCCCTCATATTGTTAAACCATCCTTGTCGTTCCTTTTGTTATCACAAATACTTGTAAATGAGGCAATGGACGCCATGGTTTGAAACTTTTTCATTTGCCTTCTATGATGGAACTTGCTTAAATGATGAAATGTTATGCTTTAGACATCATTTTGATCACTTTTGATAATTAGAAATCTCATTCATGATTTTAGTATATGGACATGTGGATGATGTTGCGTTGATGCTTAAATTTTGGTGGCAAATGCATGTGTTTATATCCTAGTATTGATAATTGATGTTGGAGAAGGTTCACATCTTATTTAATCTTTGTTTTGAGGTCTCTTTCTACTCCATTTTATTGCTTTTAAAGCTTGCTATAGCAGGTGGGTTCAAGTTGGACATCATTATGGGTGAGCAAAATTTCCAAGGCAGGAGGGCAATCTGCCCAAGTGAAACCGGTTCCACAAAGAACTTCATCAGGTTTGGGTGTTGGGTCTGTTAAAGTGGAACCGGTTGGACTTCAATAGGGAGTGGTCCAGGGGGGTTCTGAGGGGTTTTCATCGGAAGATGTCGAGGCCTTGAATGATATTGTATGGATGTCAAAGGGACTTAAAATGGGTTTGGGTATGAAAATGGGTGTTTTAAGGGGCTGTTTGGTGACAAGAAATTAGTTCCTTCCTTCCTTCTCTTTTATCAATTTCTTTCATGATGTTTCAAAGTTTATTTTATGAAGCAATGAGACCGTTTCACTTCGATTGCTTTCCAAACGCTAACGAATTGCTCCATGAATGTTTGATGACAAAAAAGGGTACTTGTTGAGTTGATGTAAGTTTCAAATTATCCTTTCTCTTTCTTTCCTCTATTGTGAGTTCTGAAGGTGAACGTGGTTAAACTGAGGTTTTTATAAGTTGTTCCTTCTTGAATGCTCATGGAGCATTTAATGAATGTGTAATGGAGGGGAATCCATGTTCACTACCTATTATAGTGCTTGTGGCTTCAGTAACCCTAGGGGTTGATGGCGTGTAAGTTGCTTCCGCGTTGTGTTTGTTACGAGTTTGGGTTCAATTCATTTTCTTTTCTTTTTTCTTTCTTTCGGTTCTCATTAACCGGGTCTTTGGGATTCGGGGCGTGACAGTAGTTGACATCGCTCAACTATCACCCCTGGGCACTAGCATTAATCTAGCTTCTTCTGTCCTTTGCTGCTGTTTTCACACTATGCCACTCTGCTGTTCAGCTGCAGTTGGCCTGTTTGTGGGATTTTTTTTTGCTGCAGCCTCTTATTTCTGCTGTTTTATCGGTCTGCTTCAGTTGCTTTATTTGGTGGTGATAGTGTTTGCTGCAGTCTCTTTTACTGAGTTGTTGTTGTTGCTAGATTGTTTAGAGGCTCTATGCCTAGGTTTATTTTTCTAGTTTTCTTGTACAGTTGTACATTCACTTCTTTATTTATAAATTTTTTTCCACATTAACCTAGGAAAAAAAAAAAAAAAAGTCCCAAATCAGAGAAATCCTAACAGCAGATAGCATCATAGCCCTCTTAAAAGCAAACCATTAAAAAATAGAAGTAGCAACATAGCGCAAGACGCTCTTCACTTGATTCATGAATGATCTCTTGCTCACCGGTGAGCAAGAAATTCATAACCGTTGGATGTGATTGTTATGTTATTTTGTTAACTACATTTTTAACATCCAATAGTTACCATGTATGGTGCGGATGAATTTCTTGCTCACTGGTGAGCAAGAGATCATTACTCTATATATATATATATATATATATATATATCAAAGAGGGCGTTAAACTTGAACTATCAAATATAATGCAGAATAATACTATAAAGTTAGACTATAGCACTATATAAGAAATTCCTTAATGGTTGAATTAGATAAGATCCTCAAAACTCTACTATAGTCTAGTACATGTATGCATCAATTATCCAAGTAATTTCACAAGAAACTTTCTCAAAATCATCTCATATATATCAACAAAAGCTGCCAAATTACAATTCAATCATCAAAACCTCATATTAAACAAGTACTGATAGGCATGCAATAATTGAAATAATAAAAAACAAAGAAAATAAAATAAAATAAAATTTCACCGCTTCTTGTGTCGATTCGTCCTGAAATGCTCATCCCTCATCGTCACATCCGCAAAGTAACGACTAAAGAAAATAACCAAAAGAAGCAACATATTAAAACGAAACCCAAATCACACAGACAAAGAAAGGAAAATGTTTATGTTTATATTATAGAGAGGAAATTATCTATATGTGTGTATATTTAGATAAATACACACATTTATAA
Source organism: Cornus kousa (assembly GCA_025631255.1). NCBI lineage: Eukaryota > Viridiplantae > Streptophyta > Magnoliopsida > Cornales > Cornaceae > Cornus > Cornus kousa. The sequence continues at coordinate 1,188,642 of JAOTQH010000070.1, read as the reverse complement.
CAAGGAAAAAAAATAATAATAATAATAATTACTCGCAATGTAAGCAGTAATATTTGCCCATTCCGAGAAGATCTTCATCGACGGGCAAGGGATTCATCTCATCATCTGGCTTCTGAAACCCCTCATCAACAACATCGTCACGTGATCAACAGACAAATGGTCAAGAAATTACAAAAAAAAAAATGGCAGAGAAAATTGTGGTGGAAAGTGTAAGAAAGTAAAGAGAAAATCTGAACAGAATAAAGAGAAGTGAAATTAAGGATATCTTCGGGGAGTAAGTTGACACGGCGAGCTTTTCTGTCAGAAAATCTTCTCTTCATGATCTTCTGTGTTACTCTTCTTCGGCAACTGCAAAATTTAGGGTTTTTGTTTAAACCCCCGAGACCAAAATGGAAAAATAAAGGGATATGGGCTTGTATTGCTATTTACTACCCTCCTAAAGCGGTGTCGTTTAAGAGCCATTTAATTTCATCACAATAAATCAAGGCTTTACTCCATAAAAATCAAACAGTTACAATCCTTCAATCCGGAAAGAGAAACCTGGTCCGAAAATTATGGCCAAAAATCACCTCCATTCTCACAGTGCACAATTTGCTCCGTTTGAGAATGAGTGGACAGGAGTTGGCCACATGAGTTAAAAAATTGAGTGAAAAAACGTTTAATGAACAGTGTTTTTGTTGTATTAAATGGGTATAAAAGATTAAAGTATTATATAATAAATACGGTATATATTATAATAATACTATATATTGGTTTGAATTGTCCATTTAACCCTTAAAAATTGTTTGCAATTGTCCATTTACCCCTTACATTATTTTTAATGAAAGAAGGGAAGAAGAAGGTTTTAACGAAAGAATAAGAAGAAAAAGGAAAGGTCAGGGCTTTAGGGTTTTGGAAGTTTGTCTAAAACGAAGAACAAGGGAAAACGAAGAAGAAGGGAACAAGGGAAGACGAAGAAGAAGGTGTGAGGCTTTAGGGTTTTGGAGGTTGGTCTGAAACGAAGAACAAGGGAGGTCTGAAACGAAGAAGAAGGGAACAAGGGAAGACGAAGAAAAAGGAAAGGTCTGTGCTGCTTCGTCTGAGGGTTGGGTGTGAGGGATTTCGTGGTTGGTCTGAAATTAAGGTTGTTTGAGTTCAATTGTTGTGGCTTTGTTGGGTTCATTAAATTTGTTGGTGGCTTG
>JAOTQH010000070.1:1148719-1161039 GCA_025631255.1 Cornus kousa | reverse complement strand
GTATAAGAGACAGAAATAACTCATTCAGAGTGTTAAATTTTTTTTAATAGTGCATTTATAAGAAAATAAAAATAATTTTTTATTATGGAGGTTTTATTATAATTTTTTTATTAGGGAGGTTTTATGACAAATTTTTTCATAGGGTTTTCTTGCCATAAATTGAAAGTAGGGTGTTTTATGCAATTTGACAAAAATATTTTATTTGAGGTCTATAAATAAACCACCCCAGCTCGATTCGACATCCCTTCTCTCTCTCTCCCCCCGTACTAGATCCCCACTTTTATGTTGTTGCTCGTCTCCGCTCGTACTAGATCTCCACTTTTATGTTGTTACTTGTTTTCATCATTAAAATTCATAAACCCTAATTTGTTGACTGAACCACTCTGTGGTAACGCACTCCACAATTCCCGAAACCCTTTTTTTTTTTCACACTCTCTAGGGTTTATCCACCGTTTAATTCTCTCAATTCATTAGCTTCTGTTCAATAACGGCCCTGAGCTTCATTCCAAAGCGCTTCAAATCACCGGTAAGTGTTCCAACTTTTATGCACGCTAACCGTTGATTGTCTTGTCTAAATGCGACAGAATTCTAGGGTTTACATAAACAGTACGATGAGTTATAAGTTGCTAATATGGAATGAGTTTTGTGCATTTTTGTTATGAGTACGAAGATTTATGAGGTGTACAGTAGGGTTTTTTTGGCACAAAACCCTAAATGATACGTTGGTTTGAATATGAGCGATGGAGGTAAATTGGAGAGTAAGAGAGGGAAAGAGAATGGGAATGAAGCATCGAAGCGTGCCGGTGCTGATGATTTTGGCAGAGCAGTGTCGAAGATTGCTGTGGCACAGATATGCCGGAACGTTGGGTTCGAAAGTATCAATGAGTCAGCTCTTGAGGCTCTTGCAGACATTGCCATCCGATACCTCCGTGACTTAGGAAAGACAGCAAGTTTTAATGCTAATTTAGCTGGTAGGACTGACTGTAGCGTGTTTGATATTATACAAGGGTTAGAGGATTTGAGTACGTCAATGGGATTTTCGGGTGCATCTGAGGTTACTCATTGTCTCGCGGATTCGGGAACGGTGAGGGAGATCATTGACTATGTGGAATCAGCTGAGGAGATTCCATTTGCTCAGCCGGTGCCCCAATTTCCGGTGATTAGAGATCGGAAGATGACACCAAGTTTTGTGCAAATGGGTGAGACTCCAGCGTTCAAGCACATTCCGGCTTGGCTACCGGCGTTTCCTGATCAGCACACTTACGTACACTCGCCCATGTGGAATGAGAGGGTGTCGGATCCTCGTGCAGACAAAATTGAGCTAGCAAGGCAGCGGAGGAAGGCTGAGAGATCCTTGTTGAGTTTGCAGCAGCGAATGGTGCGCAATGGTTCAGCAGGAGCTTCCACTTCAGCAGGGGCGGGTAATGATGTAAATGCATTACAAGTTGCTGAAACTGAAAACCCCTTTCTTGCTACACCTTTGGGTGCTGGGGAGAGAGATGTTTCTCATGTTGCTCTGCCAGCTAAACTTTCTGATGAACCCATTGTGGAAAACCATGTCTCTGTTTTAGAGACGTTTGCTCCTGCTATTGAAGCAGTGAAGGGGGCACTTTCTGATTGCGGAGATGGTTATAAAAAGGTTCTTCCTGACAAGAGACCTGCTGTTCATTTCAACTTCAAGACTGGTAAGAAAATATTAGTTGAACCTCTAGATTTGAGCCTCCAGAAAAAGGGTTTTGGGAAAACAGGGTCTTTGATTGGGCGGGAGGACGAAAGGGATGACAAGAAACGGAGAGCTGAGTTGATTCTCAGACAATCTATGGAAAATCCACAGGAGCTCACTCAGTTATAAATTAATCTATCGCATGGATTGCTTGATGGAGATTGTTAAAAGTATGTTCCTTGAGCAATCAAAAGTCAAGGGCATACTGTTGTAATGCAGTGTTTGTTATGAGAATCTAGCTAGGAGTCACTTCAGTTTGAACAATTTTTGAAGGTATGTTAAGCTTATTGAACCTCTTTATGGCTTTATTCCGCAGACAATTCTTTAACTAATTAACTATTTGCTTTCTCTTCCACTTTCATATGTTTAGTGGTTCCATGTAGTTCCCTGCTTTTGGTGTCCATGAACTTCCTCTTAACTTTTTTAAGGATCAATGCATGATATGATTGATATCCTACAATGTTAGTTAAAATAATAGTCTAAATAAATTATAGAATGCATGGTGAATTGTTTTACTATTTTTTCAAGGAATATAGTTAAGTACCCCAGTCATGAGAAACTACTTCTTACAAACTTTTTTAACGGCGCCACAAACATTAACAGGATAAAATGGTAGAAGCAGGCATTTAATTCTGAGCATGAACTACTAAATATCTGGCAAGAGCATGTAAATTAGACAGACCTAGATTAAATATGTAAAGTTCACTTCTTCAATAATTAGTATCTTACTTATCAAAAAAGCTAATAGTAAATAATATTTGCATAGATTTATTCATTATTTAATTATTTATGATTAAATACTCTTAAAAAGTTTTATTTTTTTATAAAAAAAATTCCTACATAAACCCCAAGAGGAAAAACTGTGTATTTTCCAATTCGTTTCTAACATGATAAAAACTTTTCAGAAAATGTAGATAATCATGCCCTACTAACTCAACTCTAAGGCTGAAAGAATAAAAATTACTATTGTTCTTTAAATTAATCAGTTATATACTTAAATGTAGGTACTTATCAAAAAAAATCTATACTTAAATGTAGGTGGGATAGGCAATTCACTATAGGGACTAATGTGAAGATGCTGTTGAAGTTTGAGAGCAGTTATTTTGTAGTAAATAGTGTCAATTGTTGTAATGTCTCTAGTCTTCTCCAGGGACGGAGGGAGTATAGTCCTGGGGGGCACATTGCCCCTCCTGGATTTTCTCCCTCCCTCATTTTCTATATAAAATTTTCCTATAATATGTATATTTTTTTTGGAAAGGTGTAAAATCCCCCCACCCCAACCCACATGCTATATATGTTTCTCAAAATTATCAATCTCTCTATATATCCACCTATCCCTCTTATAAACACTTATTTATATGCATATATTATAATGTACAATGTGACTTTTCAACTCCCACCCCCCAACAACACACACACAATTTTCTGGCTCCGTCCCTGGTCTTCTCCTCCCAGCATCCTGTGTGGGACAAATGATACTGGGTAACATGAAAATTATCAGTTACTAGACTTCTTAAGTTATCAGATATTAATTATTAGAGCATTGACTGAAGATTGAACAATTGATGAGCTCCAAAACTCTCATAAAATACGATAACATATTATAATTGATTGTGACCAATCCACACCAATGCCTGTAGTACCAAAGATTGACCACCAAATTTAGTTTACTCTGCAAGACCTAAAGTAAATTCTAGTTGACCTTAGTCAATTACATGAAGGGCGCTATGATCAAGGAATGAGCAAACACATCATAAAGTATGAATTCAATTTTTACCTGGGGCGTGGTTGGAAAATCTATTTTATGTCTTTATTTGCCTTTCCCATTTTCATTCAATTATTGGGTTCTCGATAGCTATGTTACTTGGACTTTGGTACGTGTGTTGGTTATGGGTATGTATCCACACGTTGAATGTGTCGAATTTCCAAATAAAGGACACATGGACAGTGCTAAATATTCATATTATTTAAAAAATTTATTTTATTTTCTAGAGTAAATTAACATTTTTTGTTTTTATGTAACATAGTGTCTAATATGAGTATGTCACTTGGTTTGAAGCAACAAATTTGAATTATTGAATGTGATTTAGGTATATGTCCAAGCAAAAGTGTCGTACACACATCCCATACCCATGTCCAAGTATTGTGTGTCTGTTACAATTACTTCGTGTGCTTTTTAAGAGTCCATGTAACATAGCTTGATACTATAAGGTCTAAATATTTATTTTACTGTCATAATATTACTTTTTTGACATATGATGCACAACTATGAGGCAGATGTAGATTAGCTAGCTAGGAATACATTAAAAACAGAGAGTTCTTTTCACAATCAACAATCCATTTCTCACCAGTCACCTTGCACTTGTCACATGAGCAAATGATCCATGCTATAGCAGATCAATATGAGAAGTAGAACGTAGTTCGCAGCGTTCTTGTGAAGCAAGAAGCTGAAAATCTCTATGAACAATTTGAGGCACATAATCTTGGTCTAAAGGGCATTACCTAGTGTATATCTTTGTCTGGGAGGGGAAGATTGGATACAAACCTGACATTTGATATTATTTTGGACATAGTGGTTGCTATTGTACTCAAACGCACATCCTAATGGCTAATGCTTGTTAGCTCGAGCTTTCATCATTTGTCTATCAAGGATGAACTCTCAAGTATGTCTAAGGTGTCTCTATTGTTGTGCATCAAATGTGGCCTGAATTCTATATGTTTTAGAAGGCTTTGGACAAGTTTGGTGATAAGGGACTTTGTTTTGTAATAAGAAACGTGTTAAAATTGTTCTGGGCAAAATTTGGTCCATTCATAAATTTCTATAGGACCATAAGTTGCTGAAAATTTTCGGTCCATCCTTCCACAATTTTAGCTCAATCCTTAATTTTCTAGAAAGTTCTTTGAGTTGAACTTTCATTTTATTTGGTATGTATGTTTTTGATTTGTTGTGTAGCTATTGGTCACGACAATTTATTCTCAGAGAAGTTTGATTGATTGATTGATTTTCTAAATCAATCGATAGATTAGGTACTCACCGAAACATTTTTTATTCATTCAATTCCATTAAATGGGGTCAACTAAGTTATGCAAAGGTCCAACTACTCTAGCCATAGCCACCTAGACCCTCATCCTCTTGATCACTTACCTTTATCTAAGGTGCAGGATCTGTTGTTTGAAGTAATTTGCAGTCCATCTTCAATCTTAAATGACAACTCTTCAATATTGAATGACCAAATATGTGACTTAGTACTATGATCTAATTTCAACAATTCTGATTACCATCATGAATTCTGTTTACGGAATATGCCAAAAGTTGACACTATGTCCTGGTATATGTCTAGGTATTGTGGTATATTTAGAAATTATGAACTTAACTTTTGGTTGGCTTGTTGTTTATCTTCTGGATATTGATTGGTTTTAGGGAGCATCTTCCAAATCATAATTGCATGGGCTACTTTGAGCCTCAGTATCTTTAAAGAAAGGAGCTTTTTGTATAATTTTGGAAGGCAAGTTTGCCAATTTGATTGATAGTGTATGGTGGGTCTTCCACTACTTAGAAATTATGGTGGGTCTTCCACTGCTTATGAGTTCAGTCACCTTTCCTGATGGATTGTGGTTTCTGTATTGCTCCTGCTGTTGGCTTCTTGAATATTCTAGAATTAAGGAATCTTGGGGACATGAAGCTGATTTTGTTGCCAAATAGAAAGGGATTCAGTTTGTTGTAATTTTTTTTTTGTCTGTCTGTCTAGACTTTAGAAGGTACTTTATTATTTGTTGGTTTGTTATGTCTAGTTCAATTTTATTTCTGCTTTTCTTGTTAATTTACTTTCTTTGCTCTCTTCTTTCAATTTGATGATGTTTGTTATCCACTAAAGGAAGAAAATATGGTTGCATAATCAATGTTGATCATGTCGTGTAACATTTGATGAAAAGGCGATCACTGCAGTCTTCTTTGACAATTTTCCTTTACTGGTCTTGCTTTTTCTCCAGGATTACCCCAACCTGATGACCAGTATCAGCAATTCTAGGAATAGCATGATCTGTTTTCACCGTTTGATTATATTAATTTTCACCAACATCATGGCGTTGCTATCATCATCATTATTAATTGAACCACTTGATTTGTTTAATTGTTGAGAATCCAGTCTCTCAAACTTACATAAAGTCACTAGCTACGCTACTGATGGAAATTGCATTGGATATCAGTCCACCCTTCCCAACACCCTTGATACTGAAGAATGACATGTATATTCTGTTATGAAACATAATCTCTCTCTCTCTCAACACACACACACTATTACTAGCCATTAGATTTATTTAATGCTGAACCAATCCATTTACTGGTCCATAATCTTTATCACTTAATCAAAACATCTGGGCTAGTTAATCAAAATTAGGATACACTTCTAGGTTCTCTCTTTTGTATGCTTTTGGTTAAGTGCCCCCATATTGGCAGTTATATTTGTTAATATTTTCATTGTAGCTTGTCCAATTTGGGTGGTGAGGAAGGCTGCTATGGGGGTTTGCACTTCAAATTTGGACAGCGTTGGATTCTTCTTTCCTCCTGCCATCGTCCTGTACTGATTTCAAGAGTTGGCTGGAAAGCCTTTAGGGATATATCTTAAAGTTGAATGTGGAAGTTGCTCTCTCAGGAAGCCAGTGTGGTGAAATTTTGGAGGCAATTGTAGGAAACACAGAGTTGATATATTTATCTCTAAATTTGCAGAGTCAAGAGCTTCCATTAAAGCAAAGATCCTTTCCTTTTCGGAGTCTGTAAGTAAGTGATATGTTAAGAAGAGCACACCGGGGATATACTATTCCAGCATTTTCCTGGATATACCATTCCATGCCAGTTGTGTCTTTTTTTTTTTTTTTTTTTTCTCTCTCGTTTGGAGAAACTGTTTGCCTTTTGATGGGAGCTGAAGGAGGTGATAGCTGAGGATCTGGATCAATTCAGCCTGATAAAGACCCTTGGTGTGGTTTAGATTAATCAGAAGCTTTCTGGTCCTATGAAGTTTAATCCCCACTTTGATTCCGGGATGGATGCATCAATCTGCAAGGGTTTATGATTCAAAATTGTTTGAGAGATGATGTAGGTATGTGTGCAGCGGTGCAATAGTATTTCTGATGGCCTCACCGTGATTAGAGTTCCTGCCTCCAAATTTTAAATATAGGGATCATTTAAAGCAGGAAAATTTATGCATTAGAATTGATATGTCAAAGAGGATGTTAGCTGCAGCAGATGAGAGTGTGCAGTTGAAGTCAGTTTGCCTAATTGTTTCTCTCTTTTATCTCTGCGTTATTGTTGAATTTAACTAAACATGGAAGATCTTTTAGTGACGGAAGCTTGTGTAGTAGCGAGAGAAGGAATACTGGCACTTTTTAACTCATTTTACTATCTATTTCTTGCTGATGATATATACTTTAGGTGGTTTTTGTTTAGGATCATGTTTATTACATATTGGTGGTGTCACCTGTTTGGTGGAAAACAGGACACAGCTTTGTAACATTGAAAAGGGCCTGAAGAATATTTTCTTGAACCTCCAATTTGTTGCATTATTGTCTAGTCCATGACTAGGTTTTTTCTCAAATTCAAAAGGCCGGAAGATTCTGTGCTTGTCAAGAATTGCCTCAGAGAAAGCCTTTTGGTACCATGACAGGTAAATCCTCTAAAAATCTGAGTGCGAAGCTAGTTCAGGTTTATAGTGCTATAGTGATTGCTAATGAGTGTAAATCTTGCCATGGTTGTTGAATGTGTGCATGCAGGTGTTTCAGTAACGCCTTAAACATTCACATGACATTGATCAGATATGGACCATATGGTTGTGCCTCATTTTGACATTGAAAAGACTTTTTTTTTTTGGTTCAACCCTGAAGATGGACAGAGTAAGAGTGAGGAATAATTCTCCACGCTTCTAAAATGTCGGTGTTAACAGTGGTTGCTTGCTGTTGTGGTTTTTGTTCCTCTTTTTCGTTTAAAAATCCTAACATAGACACAGACAGACAGTCTCTCTTGTGAAAGTGTGCAAAAAGTAGGATCAGTCAAACTGAAAAGAATTAAAATCGAAAAACAACACTTGAAATTTTTATCATAACAAAATGGCCAACGCATCATGTCATTAGAAGAGAATGGTCATAGTAGCAAAATCACAGGAAAACTATTACAAACAATTTTAGTTATACTACTTTGTACAAATATGTTAAGAAAATTGGGCTATCTGATTTTTTTTATAATTTGTTTTGCATACATTTGGGATTATATGCCAAGTATAATTGATGAGATTTGCTGCAAAAATTCAAATAGTTTAAGGTGGTTCTTGCAATTTAACCTAATAACTAAATTAAAGAGTGGTATGTAGGTTGGTAGGTTGTGGGATTTTTTCTTCTTTTTTTTTTTTTTTTTTTTTTTTTTTGTGTGGTAAGTTTCAAAGTCAAACTGAAATTCAAACTCATAAATCTGAACGTGGTTAAATTTGACGATTAGGTTTACCAACATGGTTATATGGTAAGGGGCTCAAAGACAATCTATCCCTAACTCATATCCAAAATAAGATGGAAGGAAATAAAGAAAATATATTTCTTACAAGGTATCACTAGTTTGTCTGGTTAGCCGGAAATAAGTGGTGGAAAGTAAAAGAAAGAGAAGTGAAAGAAAATTATAAAATTATGTAAAATTACTACTTTATGATTTGAATAGCATGTAACTTACTATAAAAGAAATGGCAATTCAATATTGTGAGTTTACAAAATTTTCTCATATTTTTTGGATTAAAATTTTGTGAAAAAATTAGATAGTTATGGAAAGTTATTTTTCTAAAAATTTACTTTTTTCTTGCTAACCAAACTTCTAAAATATTCAGAAAGATTTAATTTAATTTTTTTTTTTTAGTTGGCACTCACATGCCTCTACTAGGCCACTAGTCTTGCTATTTCTTTCTAACCAAACTAAAGCCTAAGCTTGTTAAAAAATAAAAAATAAAAAAATAAAAAACTAAAACCTAAGGCTTTTTTACTTGCTTGAGGCAAAATAAGGCAAAATCTATGCCAAGTAAAAAAAAAAATAAAGGGCAAAATCTAGTTGGACAGCTCAACTACACTAAAAAAAATGTTCAATTAAAAGTTTATTTGTTTAAATATATTTTTTCTCTAGGATGTAGGTGAGAGAATAGATCATAATTATAGATAAGTTTCTCATATCAGATACACCTAATAATTATCGGAAAAAAATTTCTTAGTTGACCAAGAGGTATTTATTTAAATACTTCAATCTAAATAAAAAAAAAGGTTGGTACAAATTATAATTTATAGGGTAAAGTTAAAAAAAAAAAATTCTTTATATACAGATTCTGCAAAAAGGTGTTCAAAAAATTTCCTTACATATTTTAAATTGAATAAATAAGGACATTTTCTTTGTATTAAATTTGAAATAACTAAAATAAAAAGTCCTTAAAATAAAATTTTAAAAATTAAAAACACCACAAATTTTATTAAAGGTGATTTGAAGTTTTTATACATATATATATATATATATAAAGTGGTCAAAATTAACCATTAGAATTTGATGCGGTACGAATTTTTGGCTATACCGGATAAAGATATATAATATCAAGAAACTCACCGCCGCCAAGAAGTAGAGTGAGGAGGTTACACTGATGATATACATATATATTTATATAACCATATCATAGTTCAAAAGGCTTCAAATTTGACGCTTCACCCATCCGTCATCTAGTTCTTCTGAGGCTTTAAGGTATCTATCTCTTGCACACACTTACCCATTGTATTACCTCTGTCCAGACTGTTTGACTGTCGAGAATAACCAAATGCAAAAATTGTTCTACGAGTTTCTTGGCAACCAAACAGAGTATTTTTAGATTGGAAATTGTTGATAATTCAAATGCTAAAATTTATACTTATATATAAAAAAGAAATTTTAAGAACTTTTAATCTTTTACTTGGAAAAAGTATCTCATAGAACAATTTTTGCAAACTGTTGGGTTTCTTCTGGCTTTAAATGGTTGGGTATAGTTTCGTATCTATGTTTATGTATGTTAAAATACATGGGTCGCTCACTGAGCTTCAAGTCATCAATTTAACATTTTTTTTATCCTTATGAAGTTTTGTATTAGTTTTGGCAATTGAAAGGCTTTTTTACTTTTAGTACCAAGGTAATGCATTGGTTCACCCAGTAATGAATTATACTTGTTTGTTTGATGAACTTTGATAAAGGAGATTTTGGTTACTACTAGTGCCACATCTGTGATTTGGTACTAGTTTAGTATTAAGTGCCTTGGTTTTAATTCATTCTGTAGTATTAATCAGTCACAAACTTTTAATGTCAAAACAATGATGAGCAATGTTCTGTAATATGTATATTTTAGAAGAAATAATATTATATGTAGAAGTAATGATTCTTGGCGGCCCCAAAACGAAAGGGCATTATGTCCTTGCAGATAGGTTTTGTAGTGATTCCGGCAAAGAATTTTTGTCCCTTTTAATTGTAAAAATACTTTTTGGCCTTGAGTTGGCAGATACTAAAACCAGTGCTTGGGGGAGATAAGAAACCCTTCTATTTCTCCATTAGATGTTTGGAACAATTTGAGAATGGGTACATTGTCTGTAGATGAAAAGGAAAAATAGAAGCATATGCTTATACCATCTGGTCTGAGACTAGATTATTCATTCAGTTTTTAAAATTTTATTTTTGTAATTGATAACTACTCCTCTTACTACAGGACGCGGCTGCCCTGGGGCTTTGACCCTTTTGCTAGTTTTTTGTGTGAGACTACTATTTATCGAAAACGAAAATTTTCTTGTAGATTTCGTTGAATATGGGGACAGTCCTTTGTCATTTTGGTGCTAAAGGACCATCCATGATTGTCATACTCATTCAAGTCATCAACTTTCTGTAATAAATCAACATTCAATTCACCACGTTGCTAATGGCCTAACATTATAGCTTTGTTACATTTCCTCCTTGTTTATTTACTTATTTTTTGTGTGTTCATGATCATCTATCAGCTGTTGGTGCTGCATATAGTTCCTATAAGAGATGAGTCAACTTCTGAATCTACTTCATGGAACTCTCTCCATCAGCAGTCTGAGTTTCTACACTTGTCCAAATAAATCACTGAAATTGCTTCAACATAAATCATGTTTATGTAGTGGAAGTTATGATGCATTTCAGAAATTTCAAGGAAATCAATATCTGTTGCAAGGTTAATTTTCAGAACTGAATGAATATTCTCTTAATACTTTTTCCCCTATTCCCCCATGACCTTTTTGTTAGATTTTCAAATTGACTTCTATGCAGGTAGTTGTGGCCCTTGTGGGGTTGTAGATCACGCTGAGAGATGTTCAATTCCATATGAGGTAACCAGATTTCATAGTACCTTATGTGATTTTCAATCGTGTCCATCTAGTGCTTGAAGAATGTTTTGCTAGATGAACCCATGAAAAGTGAAACCATATTTACAAGCCTAAGTTGTATAAGATTCAGCTTCCAGGGCCCTTTTTTTCTTTTCTTTTTGGTGATAAATGAAACTATATTTTAGAAAGCATCAAGAAAGTGGAGAAGACCCAAATAGATGCAAGGGTAAAAAAAAGGAAAGAAGAGCAAAGAAAAAAAGTAAGAAACAAAAAATGGACTGAACAACTTAATAATAATGCATCAACACTTCGAACAAGACAAAATACGATCCATCCACAATGTTTGCTCCTTGACAATAGAAAAAAGGACTTAATTTTTATATTGTTTTTAAGCCCAGCAAACTCAATTCTTTTCACTTCAAGTTCCTCTTGTTTTTACAACAACAACAACAACAACAAAAATTCTTTTTCCCAACTACTTTTGGTCGGTTAAATGAATCTATTCTTCCATTCGGCTTTATCTAAGGCCGTAGCCTTAGTCATACCACATGTTGTCATATTCTTCCCTACTAACTCTACCTACATTAACTTTGGTTTTACCCTTCTCCTAGCGTTACCCTCAATGTGGAACATGTCATTCCTCCTAACTGGCATACTTAGTCTCTTTTGCCCATGTCTAGAACATCACAATCAAATTTATCTCATTTAATCTCCAACTGGTGCTACTTCAATCGTCTCATAGATATGTTCATTTCTGACCCTATCATTTCTTTCTTTTCATCTCATAGAGTACGATTCGTCTAATAGTTGTTGTATAGAATTTCTCTTTCAATTTTATAGAGATACACTGATCATACAATATACTAGATGCACTCTTCCATTTAACCTATCCTGCCTTGATTTCATGATTAACATAATTTCCAATTTCTCCTTAAGTATGGATGATTGAGCCTAAGTAACGAAAATATACATTTTTTTGTATTTCTATATTTACTAAAGTTAAACTTCATATATTCAATTCTATTTCTACTTATCTCAAACCCTTTTAATTCTGGAAATTCCCTCCAAACCTCCTACTTGGCACTGACTCGTTCTCTAAATCTTTTCATTTGTCTCCTTAATAAGTAAACAACCTTCATCGTTGCCCTTGCTGCAGGAATCTAAATTGATTCTCTGATACTTCTGTTTTCCGTCTTAGTCATTGACCAGTCTTTCTCTTCTAAAGGTT
>JAOTQH010000070.1:1121545-1139265 GCA_025631255.1 Cornus kousa | reverse complement strand
TTCCTAGGTAGTCATGCCAGTGACCTGGGATTAAATCTCACCCTCACTAGGATTGGGATTGGTTTATGAGTTTGGGGGAGGGCTTCCCTTTGACCCCAATCCCAATGCCACTTTCGGGGGAAAATGGGAAAAGAAGAAGAAGAAAAGGGAAGTGTAGGTTGTACCTTTGTGTACCCCAATCCCAATGCCACCTTTGGGGGGGAAATGGAGAAAGGAAAAGAAGAAAAGGGAAGTGTAGGTTGTTTTCTTTTCTAAATTTGATTTTTAAAAGATCTATTATAAATAAGTCATGTCATTATGGTCATCACAGATATGATCACTAGTGTAGATGTGCAATATTAATGAACACGCTTTGCATTAGCTAGGCCAGGTTGGCCCCAAGTTGATATGTGTGTTATAAGAAATGGACAGTTCTGATAAGAGATGACATGAAAGTTTACCACCAACTTGCATTTTTATAGTTTCTGTTGATTAGCTTAGATAAAGCTCTTAACAGTTATATCACATGACATGTCAAATAGATTTTTTTGTGTTCTGTTTGTTTTTTCATTTGTAATATGTGAAAAAAATATATGTATTTAGAGCAAAGATTAGATCATGACAACTAATATTGGAAGGTCTGTACTGGTGTTATCTGGCTGGTGGTGGTTCATGTTCAAAATAGAGGTGTCACAATTCCAGCACATACCCCTAGATATGGAAATCCTAAAAGCTTGAAAACACCATCTATATATATATATATATATATATATGTTATGTTGACACTAATACGACCAACATCATTTAGTAGAATTTGTATTGATAATTTGTAGAGACACTTTTTTTTTTTGAAACACTAACAATAGTTTAAAGTAATAAGTGATTTATGAGTATAATCTCACTAAACTACAGCGGGTGAGTTAAACTTTTCTATATTAAAGTTCTGTAAGAGCAGCACAATCATCATCATTAACAAAGTCCAACGTATACGTGTATGAAATAGAGTGTACATGCAACAAACCAAAATGTAAACCAACCATGTGACAGAAAATGTTTTTCCGACATTGTGGCACAGGTTGAACAAGTTAATTTCATTGTTCTACTTGCTCTACTGTGTCATATGTTACAAGTTAGAAACATGCTTGTGCACATTCACATTAAGACACTCAACATCAAGAGCCTTGTAGCATTCACTTTTAAAATCTGATTTGAGTCATTTGACACCCACAGAATCAGGAATAATTGATTTTACTTTTTTTTCCTGGCAATTGACTCCCACAATGCACTTGGGGAGACTCAAACAATTGATTGATTGTCAATTAATGAGTAGTAATAAAATCCTTGTTGACAGGAAAACACAATCATTAAGTGTTCTCCTTTTGAACGCTTTCTAATACATCTTTACTTATCAAAAAAAAAAATCATTAAGAATGATTAATCATTCACTGAATGAAAAAATGTCCATGATATTGTGCTAGTATAAAAATGAGATGCATAGATCTTTTTGGATGGTAAATAGTGATGCTTTTTTTCCTTCCTTAAATGTAAATAGTGATGCTTCATACATGTCAAGATGATAACTGTGCACTGTGTATATATTCTATATATAGAACTATGCATATGATGATGTGGACTAAAATTTTGTATATATACCTCCTTTTCATTATACATGGGTATTTGAATCAGCACCATGGGACAGCTTTTGTATTTATCTAGACCATCTTTCATGGCTTCCAACTTATACTTGGTATATCTTTTCTTCCCCAACAGTTTTACCCAAATGATTACAATTGCCATGTAAACCCTTTCTACAAAAAGCATAATAGACATCCCTGTGCATAAGTAAACTGCCACGCCTAGAAGTGGAACTACCACAGGAACCCGTATACACTGCCAAGCATTGCTGAGAGTACCTGTTACATCACCGGTCAGTTTCAACTCAGGCTTTCGAGGAACTAAACTTCTCATGGTCACTAGCTTATGTTACATAACAAATAACCCAAATTAAAAGCAAAAAGAAGAAAAGAAAAAGAGAGGTAACAAATTGATGCGTGTAAGAGATGAGGCAACCAGTTAATGTACATAAAGTGGTTTGCAATGTGTTTTGATGCAAGTTTTCTTTAAATAGAATTAGGGCAAAACTGAAGTTTAAGAAAAAGACAGAGATTGGGGCTTAGGTGGAAAAATGTAGTATGATGAATGAACAAGGCCTTGACAGTGAGAGACACACGGACTGCATGCAAATACTACAGCTTAAATTTGCCAGCTGGAATTCTGGCCTTTCTTGCCGACACTCCAAATTGAAACTTGAAATGTCAATCTATTGAGATTAAGTCATTATTACTCTCTCCATCTATGTTTCTCTCTTCAAAATGATAATTAGCTCCAGTCTTTCTGCTTTTCATTTACCTTTTGTTCTTTCTTTGCTTTTCTACAGGATAAACAGAAAACAGAAGCATGTTACCCATGCAGAAGCTGGCCTTTCTTGTTCTGTAAGCAAATGCCTAGCTATACTGCTCTACTCGTACTTTCCTTTTCATTGGCCTAAAATTTGAAATAAATAAAATTATCAGTCACTGGCAATTAGTATCATTACATTTCTTTATTTACACCACTTATATGAATTTTTAAAAGCATAATTTAGAGTTAACTTCGAAATTACAAAATTATATGCCATTAATTATTATTGGTACATGGTATTTGAGGATAGCAGTACTTCTTGTAGTCTATCACAGTGGACCATTTGGATGAAAACTGACTGTGGTTTCTAACTCAAGTGGTGAAGAAAGCACTAGTGAACACTTTGCAGCCACAAGAAGACAACATGATTTGGATTTTTGTCAACATGTAGGTGCAACATGTTTTGCGTGTCAAGTTGATGCCAACATCAAGGTTTAACAACTCATCCATGTTGTCAGTTTCTCATGAGTTAATTGTCCTATTTAGAGTCATTGACACAAAATTAGGTGGCCGCTGCATCCAATAGGTGTACAACTTATGGTCGGGCTTATTCTTTGAGAGAGGATTAAAACGTAAGCTTATTTATGCAACTGAAATTTTATTAGCTATTTTGTATGGTTTTGAAGTTCATTTTACCCGTGAGAACGTTCAACCTTTTTTACACTTCATAATAAATTTCACGCTCACATTCTATGTTCACTCTTAACTGATGCAAAAGATAGAAGGTGTATGTGGAGACTTAATTTGTAAATATTTATACCAAAATTTGTATTTTATATTTAGCAGGGATTAGAAGTACTGGCTGCTACAAGGAGTTCTTGTGCTTTTTTATTGTTTTAGATGGTTCACTAATAACTACCATGAGAATTCTTATGACATTCACTACGTGATTTTAGAAGTGTGTTATGACTCGCTCTAACAGATGGATGATCGTGTGACATTTTTAACCATCTTTTCTAGCTGCTTATTTTTTTTATTTTTTATTTACTTTTTACTTACCTCCCACTATATATATATATATACTCTCAAAAAATAAAGAAATTGGTCAAAGAAAATTCTTAAGTGTACTTTTAAATGCCACCTGTGTGTGTGTGTGGAAGAGAAATGCGTAGTGATAAATTAGTGCTGTAGTTCAAAGAAATGGAACACTAAACAGCACTGGTACACGAACACACATAAGGGGTGGGGAAAGTGATAATTAGTGCTTTTGTCTCCAAGAAGATATCTCATATATGTTTCATGTTAAACTTTTTGTTAGTAAGTCACAACTTTGTTAACAATTTAAAATTCCTAGGAAGGAATGATGAATTTTCTAGTACTGTCCTTGTTTGGTCTTATCTATAATGAAAACATATCATATTGTTGCCTTTTAGAGTTGGGAGGGCAATTTTACCTGCTTCGAGGGGTACATGCCCTGTCCTGCACCTAATGGGAGGGGTTTGATTAAACTCTTAGTGAGGAAGGAGCGTGGTTGGGAGGTGAGTAAAAACCCTCCCCACCTCACTTCTAACCTGCTCGAACAGTTATTACAATACATATACTGATTATTATTCAATTATTTGATTTTCTTCTTCTTATTTTCGTTCATTTTCATGATCTTTTGGACTTTTAACTACAAAATTGGGAAATTCATGCATATAATGATGCAACTATTATGTGTTTGAGGGTGATTTTTTTCTTTGAAAGATTACTTCGAATTAATTGAGGATTAGATTAAAAAAAAAAAACTAACTTCTAAGATAACCATGTTAATTTAAAACAGTTGGTAGATGTACAAATCAATTCCATATATGACTCCATAATAAATACAATCATAATCTAGTATACTCCCTCAATTCCATCAATATACTATCACTATATGTTCTAGTAATAGTTCAGTAAAATTTGCTCATATATCTTTTTTTATTTCAATATTTTTTGTGCAGATTTTTCAATCTCCAAACTTTTGGAACTCTGTAGAAGTATTATTAAATTAGAGCTAAAAAGATTCTAGTAGTATTTTTGAATGGAGATATTACATAAAAGTATAATTAAATTAGAGCTAAAAAGATTCTAGTAGCATTTTTGAATGGAGATATCTTTTTCGTGATTGTGATGCTTCAATGCTGAGTGTTGCATAATATTTCTAGGATCTGCTTCTACTGTTGTAGCTGATAAATTGTGATAGCATGGATGTACGAGTAAATGATCTCTTGCGTACC
Source organism: Cornus kousa (assembly GCA_025631255.1). NCBI lineage: Eukaryota > Viridiplantae > Streptophyta > Magnoliopsida > Cornales > Cornaceae > Cornus > Cornus kousa. The sequence continues at coordinate 1,134,625 of JAOTQH010000070.1, read as the reverse complement.
GGTTAACAAGAAATGTTCTCCACACCAAGCATGGTGGCCGTTGGATATGATTCAAATGTAAAAAGGGTAATTACCAAAAAAACATAACAATCATATCCAACAGTCAACGTGCTTGGTGTGAATAAATATCTTGCTCACTTGTGAGCAAGGGATCATATCTGATAGATGTACTACTCGAAGCTCAAGTGAAAAAGTTGGATGAAATTGAAATAGCCAACTGTGTCGCATGATTGATCAGGTATAGAAAGCTTATATTGAACTCTAGAAATATATGCCTACATGATCAAAATCAGCTCCCAGAATTACCTTTTCCTATATGTGCTGTGTTTTCCGAACATTTTATACAATTCTACATTGCTCGTAATATGTTATTTGCAAATGAGGATTAATGTATTAGGCATATGTGTAGTTGATATTATCATTGTTGACTTTTGGTTGAAATAACTTGATATTGAATTTGTTGGGAGTGACTCAAAAACATACTACTATGAAAATTTATGATTTTGACATCAACTAATGACAGGAAGGATCAAGATAGTGTTGGGAGTGACCAAGAAACAAATGAAAATTCAAGTTAGGAGATCGAGTAATGGCGTAACGGAGCAAGAGGAGCTGCAATGTCCTTTTAAATTGCTCGAAGATCTGTTTGGAAAGAAAACAGATGTTACTTGATAGGAAAATACCCTGCACGTAGACTAAACTGAAGCTTCTCTGAATTCGTTCTCTGCCCAAATGTCGACTCCAAAATTCTTCGAAACAGCACAGAAGGTTTTCTCGGTAAAATCCACATCAAATTCAAATAAAAAAGTCGCCAAATTGATCTCCAAATCCCTAATAAACTCAGTCTCAAAGCCCCTTCAAATCACACCCTCTCTCATTTCCAGCCTCAATTCGCAAATTACCCACCTTGTTCTCTCAAACCCACATGTCCCAACCCAATCTTGTGTGCTCTTCTTCAAATTCCTCCAAACAAACCCATCTCTCACTCCCCACAAACCCAATCTCCAAGCTCACATAACCCTCGTTTGCCGCTTATTCAAAACCAGAAACTTCATTGAAGCCAAGAATGTGTTGAACATTCTTGCAAACAACGATGATCTCAGACACCCAGTTCAGGATATAGTGTCATTAGTATCAGAAGATTGTAAAGAACCCAAGATTGTTGTTAAATTATTTGATATGCTCTTTAGGGTTTATGTGGATAATAGAAGGTTTCAGGAGGGTTTAGAGGTTTTTGAGTTCATGAAAAATAGGGGGTTTGAGATTGATGATAGATCTTGCATGGTTTATCTACTCGCACTGAAGAGATATGATAAAACAGAGTCATTGTTAGGGTTCTTTCGTCGGATGGTTGAAGCAGGTGTGAGAATTACAGTTTATTCGATGACGATGGTGATTGATGGAATGTGTAAGCAAGGAGAGGTTGATAAAGCTAGAGAATTGATCCATGAAATGGTTAGTAAAGGAACTAAACCCAATGCATATACATATAATACATTGATAGATGCATATGTAAAGAAATTGGATTTGGGTCGAGTTACGGAGATACTGAATACAATGGAAAAGGAAGGTTTGGCCTACAATGCGGCAACATATACACTTCTCATTGAAGGTTCTGGCAAGATTGAAGAGGCAGAGAGATTGTTTGAAGAAATGCACAAGAAGGGAATAGAGGCTGATGTTCATGTGTATACTTCTTTAATTAATTGGAATGGTAGGTTTGGAAATATGAAAAGGGCATTTGCGTTGTTTGATGAATTGACTGAGAGAGGCCTTATTCCGAATGCTCACACTTATGGGGCTTTGATTAATGGTGTGTGCAAGGCCGGGCAGATGGTGGCTGCGGAAGTTTTGCTGGATGAGATGCAAATTAAGGGAATTAATGTAAATCGATTTATTTTTAATACAGTAATGGATGGGTACTGTAAGCAAGGGATGATAAATGAAGCGTTCAAGCTGCAGGTTATCATGGAGAGCAAAGGACTCGAGGCTGACGTGTTTGCTTATAACATAATTGCTACCGGGTTGTGTAAATTGAACCGGCGTGAGGAAGCAAAGAGGTTGTTGTGCACAATGGTAGAGAAGGGTGTAGCTCCAAACACAGTGAGTTTCACTACATTGATTGATATATATTGCGAGGAAGGAAATTTTGTTGAAGCGAAAAGGCTGTTTCGGGAGATGAAGAACACAGATGAGAAACCCAATGCTGTGACATACAATGCTCTAATAGACGGGTTTAGCAAGAAAGGGAAAATGAAAGAAGCTCGTATGCTAAGAGAGGAGATGAAAGACAATGGGGTGGTACCAGATGTGTATACCTACACATCACTTATACATGGAGAATGTATACATGGAAAGATAGATGAGGCACTGAAAATGTTCAATGAGATGCCACAGAGGGGATTAATTCAGAATGTAGTAACTTACACAGCTATGATTTCAGGGTTATCAAAAGCTGGGAGATCTGATGAAGCTTTTGGATTGTATGATGAGATGAAAAGGGCAGGCATTACTCCAGATTTCTCTGTATACTCTTCACTTGTGGCTAGTCTTCATACAGCCACATCTTAGCTTTAATTTATCTCAGCAATAAAAGAACAGTCCTGTCTTATATTTTTGGTAAAATTATATCTCTATACATCTGATGAGGTGGTCCCAATTTGCCACTACATATGATAGTTGATGTATCATTGAAAATTATCAAAAAATAAAAAAAAAATAAAAATACCCTGCACGTCAACAAAACTTGCGAAACCTTCCAACCTTGATGAAGGCGAGATTTCTTCATTGATCCATGATGAAGACAGTGTACCTGTTGTGTGTGTTTGTGTTTGTGTGCAAGTGTGCTGTGTGGAATTAGGTGCTTCATATTATTCTGTAATCCCAGTAAATTTATTCTACCTTCACAAACCTTGTACATACTAAGTTTTATTTTTTAAAATCTAGGGGGGGAAATTCATCAGTTTGTGGGCTACCGCTGGAGTTCGGTTTGAAGATGATATAAAAAATTTTAGAAAATTATTAGGAATTTGTTGGCTGTCAGTGGAGAGGACAATTTGTTGGTGTTACGACTTGTAACTAATATGAGAATTTTGATACAGTAGTAACAGTGGCAGTGTTTGGCCTCTTTCTTTTGCCTTTCATGTTACTTGGTAAAGTCGATAAAAGGAGAATGTGTTTTCTTATTCTTGTAATTTTTTATTTTTCGCTGGCATGAAACAAGTTTACACACACTCTTGGCCGACTTTAATCTTTGACCTTCTTCTATTTTGATAGGCAAAGCAGTATCACTATGCTACAAAGCCAAACAGTAATATGGGACATTTTGAAAATTACAATATTGTCAAAAATATTGCAATCGGCCAGTCATTAAAGAGAGAAGTTTGGGTCCATTATAGTGTTTTATGAATATTTATGATAATGCATGTTGCACCTACTTTAAAAAAAATAATAATAAAAAAAAAATAAAAAAAAAAATAAATAAATAAATTAATTCCCCTTATTTATGGGCATTTGTGCTTACGCATTTGGATATATATATATATTAAAAGTTGCAAATGAGCTGGGTCATTAATAACAAAATTTTAATGCTCGTGACTCGTGACGTGATATTGGCACACTCCATTTTGATAAATGCATCTTTTTTTTTTTTTTTTCCTTTTTCTTAATCTATATACCAAATACTAACTCCAACAAATTCGTTAGGAACATCAATATTGTTTCATTTTTAAGAGTGGAGTGTATTTAAAGGAAAATTAAATTAAAAAAAAAAAATCCCTTTTTTAATACTCATTCATTTACTGAGCTTTGTTTTAATTCGACTCAGTTACCTAGTGAGTATATTAATACTGGAATATATAATGTTCATTTGAATCATTTTACATAGGATCTCATTTGATTATTTGTTAGATAAATAAATAAATTAAGCACAAGAAGTTTGTTTATTCTTCTGAGTCAAAACTTGAGCAATTCACAATGCTTAACGTAGCCTTTTTCACAACATGTTTGATTTAAGTAAGGGTTTAGATGAAAGGAGGGAAAATAAAAGAAAAGGAAAAAGAAGGAAGGGAAACTGATGGGGAAAAAGGAGAATGAAGGGACTTTTACCCTCGATCTTGAAAATGCACAAAATAATAATAATAAATAAATAAATAAATAAAGACCTAAATGATTACTTGCATATACTCTTTTAGGACAATACTTATCTACTCACCGGTGAGTAAAAAATTCATACTTACCTGACGTGGCACAAAATTAATGAAACACGTGTCACTACAATATAAAATAATAAAAATTAAAATATTTGAAAGATTATTCGGATTAAACCCAATATAATCTGGATTAAACCCAATATGATCCAAATCCCCCCCTCTCTTGCTATTCTTTTTGTCCAGGGAGTGAATAAGGAGGGGATATTGTTGAAAAAAAATACTTTAAGCTAAAATTCTTAAATAAAATAATATTACAAGATACAAACAAAGTTCTGAATGATGAATAGAAATAATAACTAGATATATAAATATTTGTTTTCACCCCAAGAAAAAAATAAATTAATAACAATTTATCCTACCATCAACAAATCATCTGTAAAACCATGTGAACCAAATTTTATGTAATTGGGTGTATTTTAGATAAAAACAATTGATAAGTATACATAGAATTGCACATTAAACGATAAAAGTCAAAACTTCGTATTAACATATTTAGGGTTTCAGCGGAGTAGTTTGTGAGAAAGTGGGAATGGGAGTTAAATTAGGATTTGATTTGCATCCTTTTGGGTTGACCTAGTAAGTAATCAATTTTTAATTTTTTATTATTTTCTATTTTAGGGACACTTGTCACCTTACTTTTGCGCCACATCAAAGGTAAATATAAATTTTCTACTCATGGATGAGTAAGTAAGTATTGTCCTACTTTTTAATTTTTTTTTTTTATAATTGACAAAATTAGGACACAACTAAGAGATAAGGAAACTGAGAAGTGGTGTATCCCACACACACTCATCTTTTACAATCATTGTGACAATGTGATAATTATAGCGTTTGAATTTAATATATATATATATATTACTTTCTCCATAACTCCTTATTAGTTCCTAATTATCTGTTGCTTTGTTAGTGGTAATCAGGAAAAGAATTATCTGATACAATTTATACTTAAGTGTGCAACAATTACTTAGAAAATGTAATAAACTATATGTACCATACTCTTTTTAAAATATGCAACACTCCTATAAAATTGTATTTGAGAAAAATCATTGCTGGACTATTGATTTAAGAATGTAACACATTTACATTGCAGTATCAATTTAATGATACTATAATTTGATTTAATGTTCTTGTCGTTTCTTTCCTAACACATAATGTTACAATTTGCAAATTCTCCCCACATGACTGTAGTGTTCTTTTCCTTGGTGTTTGGCGGGAAGAACATTTGTTGACTCCAAAGATTTTGAGAAAAAAATAATTTGTAAATGATATTTCCCCATCATTTTCTGATATTTTTCATGATAACCAAATCTTGCAAGAAAATATATTTACTTTATTCACTTATTATTTTATTTATTTATTTTACTTTTCATTATTATTTTTCAATCCAACCAGACAGAAAAAATTGGATATATGAGATTATGAGAAATAATAATAAAAAAAAGTTTTATATTTTCCAATAATAAAATAAAAAAATATACAAAACCCTCACTCATCTTAGAGCTCGGTCCAAGGTCTCGGTTATATTTTTCAGCCACACCCCATTTGTTAGATGAACATGTTTTCACAGACACACGGTCCCTCCTCCTCACGTAGAGAGAATAACAACAACGGCCTGCAAATACGAAACTTCCGCTTCTCAGTGCAGTCTTCATCTTCTAGAGAGAGAAGAATAAATTTTAGATAGAGAAAAATTTGACAAAAAAGTTTTATTCCTGCCCATCGATCCCCTTTCAGGCCCAAACCCTTAAACAGTTGTTTTATTGAAAACCCAAATCTCAATTTGTCCAGTTTTGATCTGGGTTTGCGTCCAATTCAAAGATTTTTGATGATCATTGTTGGGTTTTAGTGGGAATGGTGACAGGTGGAAATCATCAGGAAGGTGGGGACAAGAACCCTCCGGCCCCTTCAAGGGGAGGAGCTACCAGGTCGTGGGGCACCACCGTTTCGGGCCAATCGGTGTCGACCAGCGGCAGCGTCGGGTCTCCGTCGAGCCGGAGTGAGGCAGCTTTGGCGACGCCGGCCAGTGAGAACACTTTTCATAGGTTAAACCATCTAGATATTCACGGGGACGATGCCGGGTCTCAAGGGGCTGTTGGGTGAGCCTTCAATTCGATTATTTTCTTCCAGTTCGGTAACAATTCATATAATGTTGTGTTAATTTTGGGCCTGACTTGTTGAGGGTTTTGGATGGAGTGGTGAAACCCCATAAATTGTTTTTTTATTGTAGATTGGGGAATTGTTGAAATGGGTTAGTAGTTTGATAGATTTCGCCCTTAACACAAAGGTTGATACAGTCATATGAAGCTAAGGGGAAGTAATACTTGAATTGACTTTTTTGGGGGTTAATTGTAGAGGCATACTGAAGTGGGTCACTTAGTTGATGTATTTCCTGCTTGAATCTGATGGTTGCTCTGAAAATTTATGTACTGAACTATGCTCAATTTGTAATGGTTTAGAATTGTTGCAATGAATCGTTGTTTTTGTTCGGTTGTGCTTGAATTTGGTGTGCGCATCAATGTCATCCTGATTGTTGTAAATTTAATTTGAATTTCTTCTTACAACTCTAGTTAACTGTATTCTTTATGGTTTTTTAGTTTTGTATTGTGTTATTCCATGTATTCTTTAGGTAATAGCTATTGCTTTGTATTTTTTGCTGCAAGTTAAGTGACTGTCGGTTTTCACATAGTAATAATAGGAAGAAGAAAAGAGGTCAACGAGCGGTTGGAGGGGATAAGAGCGGCAGGGGACTCCGTCAGTTTAGCATGAAAGGTATGTATTCATTTTCATGCTTTTGTGTTGTATTTTCCCCTAGTAAATATGGGAAATCATCCCAACATGTGAGTTGTGGCTATGGAAAGACCTGCATTTGATATGGAAGTTTTTAAGATGCATAATAGCTGATGTTCTTGATATTGAAGACATATCTGTATTATTTTACTGTTAGTAGGGTACTACTGTTGTTCCAAATTAGATAGTTTTGTTATTTAGGCTTGAACACTTGTGTCAGGTGTGGGTGAATTTATCATATTTCCAAACCTTAGACACAAGAAAGAACCAAATATTCATATTTTCTACTATTATTCTTTTATCTTACAGGGTCAAATGATATTTTATGTAAAATAAAGTCTTCAATATGGGCATTTCACTCATTTTAAGACAATTGTTTAACTAACAGATATGGTTAAATTTTACGTACAATTAAATTCTAAAATCGGATTTGACATGCTGTTAGGTGCGTATCCAACCAAACACATTGGGCTCGTATTTCATGCCTATCACCACATGTCATTGTGTTTGATAGGAGTACTTCACATGTTTACAAATGTTTTTTTAATAGAACTAGCTAGTTATACTTGGTCTTCTGACAATTCTCATACTGATTTCATGTCGGTTTTGTCTCTTGTTGTGTCTAGTTTGTGAGAAAGTGGAAAGCAAGGGAAGAACCACTTACAATGAGGTCAGGCTGCTTATGGAATTCATAATTTTATTTACCTTAAACGTCTCAGTTGGATTTGCTGATGCTTGTTTTTAAGTTTCGTCTTATCATATTATTGTATATTTATATGTCTCAGTAGGAGTCCTTTTTAGCCCTTAGATTCATAATGTTGGTATTATGTATAATCTCACGATTGCTATTTGTGATTATGCATAAAGTTAATAGTATACTTATACATATTTTTGGTAAGTAAATATTGTAGTTATTTGTACTGAATTTTTAGTCTGTGGAATTTGGCCATGGCCATCCCATTATAATAAATTTCTAGAAGGAATGTGTTTAAGGGCAAGCTAACACACGCGCACACACGAAAAAAAAAGGTATTGTCCTTGAAGTGTAACGACCTCATTGACTGGACATCAACATTAATAGAAAGACTTATACCCTTTATTTTATCTTCTTACCAGTCTCTTTCTCTCTAAAAGCCTTCCAAAACATTCCAATGCCATCCACCACCATAACCCTCTCTCTGTCCTCCGCTCTTCCCTCCCCTCAATGCTAACAACCTAATTCCATCCACCACCGTAACATGTTGACTCATTAACACTGAGAATTGTAGGAGCGCTTACCACTGCATGCCCCTACTGCCGCACTACTCGTACAAAACCACCCAAGACATTGGCCACCTGATACCATAAGACAGCCTAACCCACTGCAAAAAGTCCCCCCACAATCCTCGTTCCTTACTTACTTGTTTGATTTATGAACAACATTAATTTGAAACCCCAGATGACAAGCATAAGATTTCCAATCAATATGGGTGTTTATGAACCAGCAACAACCAACTTAGGTACTTTAAGTGCCTCAAAATTTCTTCCCATCATCACTGTAAAAAGTCATCCCACAACCCTTGATTTATTGAATTTGCCCACCATTTGTCTATTTTGGTTTCCTTGCCTCCGTGTTTGATTTATGAGCAACATTAATTTGGAACCCCAGATAAAAAGCATAAGATTTCCAATCAATGGGGGTTTTCATGAACCAGCAACAACTATCTTAGGTACTTTAAACGCCTCAAAATTTCTTCCCACTAACATTGCATACCCAAAAGACTGTCGCCTCCATCGAAACACCATGCTATTGCACATGCTGTTCCATTTGTCGATCTGGGGTTATGAAAATTTACTTCAAAAACAGCGGCAACCACCACTAGTATTACCATTGGATTTAACTGAATAGATGCAATTACTTCCTCATCTCGGTCTTCAGAAACAACCATTGATATTGTGGAGGTAAATAGGTTTTTTTGATGGTGGGAAGCTGATAACTAGAGAGGTGAGGAAGAACCCCCAACAACACTAGGACTTGTAGACTCATTTAATAGCTCAAATGAAGGAAGGAAGAGGATGTATTGTGGGTTGCAGGTGGAGCAATGTGAGGTAAGGACTTAGGAGGTCCGGTATTTCAAATTGACCTAATTCTAATGAGTTTTAATGGAATATACATCATATGCAATCTGTAATATATCTGTATATATAATTTGTAAATATATCTAGATTCTTCAGATTTGCATTTTTATAGTAACCATTATATATTCAATAAAATATATCATACAAATTTAATATACAGTAAATATTTTAGAAAAACTTGTAATATATATCTTTTAATTTGCAAGTTCTATATATAATGTAAATGTTGTTGGTATGCATATTTTATGTAAATCAGGGGTAATTTTATCTAGAATATTGTGTCAAGGGCAATTTATAATTTCCTAAGGTTAAGGCAATTTAAGCCTTTTCATTAAAAAAGGAAAATTCAGTATTTTATAAATATTTCTTTACAGTCTTAATGGCAAGAAAGGTTTTTGAAAGTCGACAAAATCACTGGGTAGGTTGACTGAAAAAATGCAAAACTTCCACCCGTTTAATTTTCTCAAATCTTGGGGAAGGTCATAGGCATTTATTCTATTAAAAATGTGTCAATTTATATCAACAATTCAACAGAATAAGTGAATTTAAAGAAAACATTTAGTACATGCTTTTAAGCATTGGAATTTAGATTTCTGACCCCTTTAATTCCTCAAAACAAGACCACCACCGAGGCCCTGTGTTGATATTGTGATTTCCACCGCATGAATATTCTGAAAATTTCCATTCGATGAGCAATGGATTTTCTAATGGTTCACTGACTTGGATTCAGATTCATAGAGGATACTTTGGTTTGGGGATGGTAACCTCTTATATCCTAGAAACTAGATTTTCTCATTATTCTGCTGCTGGAACTTAGAAGTAATTGAAAAGGAATTTGGCTGTGAAGTTATCCTTGCCCATTTTATGCAATAGCATCTACCCTTAAAAGTACTTAAATCATTTATTATTTTGTTACGAGGCATACAGACTTCATATCCCACTGTATGTATTGAAGTCTTTAATTTTAAAATATTGGGTGGCGGATTTTGCTACCGATGTCTTGAAGGATCTTTAAATATTCAAGTTACACCCTCTCTAACTTCTTAAGCTTTTAGAATAGACGGTTGTTAACATGGTATCAGAGCCAAAGGTCTCGTGTTCAAACCTTACCGTCATCCAATAATTAAACTTGAAAACACGTGTTTGACCAAAAGAAGGCTACATGTGAGGGGACGTGTTGAAGGATCTTTATATTAGAGGTACACCCTCTATCATTTTAGGCTTTTAGAGTAGACGGTTGTTAACACGATGTATTTTATTTAGATGCAGCTTCTTCAGTTGGTCTCTAAATGTATTCAACTGTGCCTCATTGAAATGCATGAGGTTCTCAGAGTCCGAATCTCAGGGGCTCTGTGGGGTGGTTTTGGAAGGTGATTTCTTAAACATCAGTTGGGTGATTACGACAGTGAGCCGGTGTCGGCCATGCAGAACTGCAGATAGGTCATAATGTAGCCAGCAGTTGCTCATAGATACCTATTTAGTTAGGCAGCTTATTGATTCACCATTCATTTGCTATTTAACTTGTGGGCCTATTTTTCTTGCTAAAAGGGGTGTTTGACCTCATTTTGTATTTTCCCTCCCCAACCTTCCCCATCCGTTTGGTGAAGGGGATTTTTCAAACTTTTTGAGTTGGGGGATTATAGCAACAAGTGGGCCGCTATTGGTGGCAATTTTTGTTTGCGGGTCATAATCGTGTCGTGGCGATCTAATAGTATTTTGTTCTATAGGTTAACCCGAACATGACCCATTTAATAATCGTATAAGAAACCCTTGGCACGAATATGACCCGTTTATTAAACAGGTAACACAACATGACCCACGTGACTCACAACACAACACGACCCACATGTGACTCACAATACGACACAACCTGTTTAATAACCTATTTATCCTGTTTAAATTAAATGGGTCATCCCGTTTATTATAAAATGCAAATACAATGAAAAACTGATCTAATGGATGACTAAAATTTTGAAAATGAGGATAACTAGGATGATATAATTACAAAACGTGACAAATATTCGTTTAGGGTTAATATTGAAATAACAATTATGTCCATGGTAATTAGGTTAAAATGGGTTACTCATTGATGGGGTTGAATTGACGCAATTATGACAATTAATTAAACTGGTCTAAGTGGTTAAAATGGGGTGAGATCCAAAACACGAACATGACACAATTAAACGGGTTATATGGGTTGACGCGATTATGACGCGAACATGATTAAGGTCAACCCAAATCCGCTTAGTGTTGTGTTGGCACGTCGTGTCCAATTTTGCCGCTCCTCTGGGCCGTGCACACTGTGTCATGTTTTTTTTTTTTTGACAAATAAAAATTTATTAAAAATGCTCAAAAGGGGAGCGGAACCCAAGGAAACATAAAGGCCACAAAGCGCCTTAAATCTTCAAAGTGGCCAAAAATACAATAATCTCCTCAATGGATTTATAATCACTCCCTGAAACCTAACAAAAAAGAATGGAAATAATAGAGAACTCAAACGTAGAAATAGATTTCTTCTTTCCATCAAAACATCTCCTATTTCGCTCGAGCCAAATGCATCACCAGATACAAAGAGGTGTAGCCCTCCAAGCCTCTCGAATGAGAGCCCCAACAAAGTCACCTCTCCAAGCCTCAATCAACCCTCTAGAAGAGCTAGGCCTAACCCAATGGATCCCAAATAATCCAAGTATCAAATCCCAACAGTCTCTGGCCATGCTGCAGTGCAAAAGAAGGTGGTCAACTGTCTCCTCATCACACAAGCACATATAACAATGATTGACCACCACCTGATTCCTCCTCCTCAAATTATCTTGGGTTAAAATCTTGCCTAGGACGGAAGTCCATGCAAAAAAGGCTACCTTAAGGGGAGCTTTAGATCGCCAAATAGACTTCCATGGGAAAGAGCCTCCATAATCAACCGAAATGCACTTAAAAAAGGACCTAACCTCGAACCGACCATGAGAGTTAGGAACCCAAAGCCAACAATCCGAAATTATTTAATTTCATTTTAATTGTGTATGCCTTAAAAGACGATAATATATCATACATTATGCTTTACATAATATATAGCGTATTAAAATGAGCAGCATGTGTTTATGTATTCTAGCTAACAATGATATTTTGGTTTTTCTGCATGATCATTCTCAACAATAGGATGTCCATATTTTATTCAATTATGGTTTGTTTACCAGGATATTATGGTTAGATACCATCGTATGAAGGGGAGACCTACACTATGGCTTCCTGGCACCGATCATGCTGGTATTGCAACTCAGGTTTGTTTGTAGATCTAGATGCTATAGTTTTTGGCTGGTTTATTTTTATGCTTTATTCATTATTTGGCTACCCACCTCAATATTGTGTGCCACATTGAATTTCTGTCAACCACTAATGGCATCAGAATCTTGCCTAATTGATTCTTGAAGAGCCTCTTCAACTTCAAGAGAGAATAGTTGTTTTCTAATATCGCAATGATGCCAATTCTTTTTTTTTTGGGTTGAATTTATTTTGTTTTAAACTATTTATGGGATTAATTTTCAGTTTACTTCTTGCATGCTGCAGATTTGGTTAAATTGCATGGTCAAATAATATATTCATTCTTCTCCATTTTACTCAATGCATCCTTATGAAAATTGTGAAATACAGTATCTTAAAGAAAATTGTTGTAGTTCAAAAGTTTGATTACTATGGCTATGCTACTGACCAAATTCATACCTCATCAGTCAAAGAGTTATGGCACCGTGATATAGACAATTGCAACCACTACTAGAAGCTATAATTTCAGATCAGTTTATTGATATATTGTATTCATTTTTCGAGCTCTCAACTGCAATATCTTCCCTCCCTCCCTTGAATTGTTAAATGGCAGAAAAAGTTATATATCTTTCATATATCTCAAGGGTATTTATACATAATACATAGACCTATTCAAGGTAAGTCAACTATACAATTAATTTGACAACTA
>JAOTQH010000070.1:1110323-1121445 GCA_025631255.1 Cornus kousa | reverse complement strand
GGTTATAGTTAATTTTAAAAGAAAAAATAAAACAAGTCTCTCTTAAAAGTATTTTCATATATATATACTTTAAAGTTACCTAACAAAAAATAGTCTTTTATACATGCGTGTCAATTCTGATGGTTCCATCTTCGGATCTTCCTATGGTTATAAAATGCTGATGCTGAATTAATTCGTACAACACTAATATCCATTTTCTTTATTTAAATAATAATAATTAAATGAAATGTACAAGAATACGAATGTCACCTCGATCTTCTTCTTCACTGGGGAGTGATGATTTTGAGCCCATAATATTCATTTGAAAGGGTTTGTGAATATTTATCTACTAATAATATATATATATATGACCACCATGACTCATGTCCAGTGTAAAAAGGAAAAAGGCACGGTATAGAAGCGATGACACATACAGTTCTGCTTATCAAACTAACAATAGTTGTTGATGGTAGTATATTACGCGTATCATTTAAATTTATAGCTCACATTTAGTGAGACTCGGACTAGTGATTTTAGGTAGCTTTTTCTTTAAGATAATTTTATGAATGTTATTAAAGGGTTTATTGACTCCACTATACTAAATTTTTACTTTCTAAAGTGAAGCCAAGAATTCAAACGTTAGTAAAAATATAAGTGTACATGCAATTTCGTAGACATTCTCTAAGAAATGTTATTGAATTCTCCATATTATAAAAGGAAAACAAGCTTCTTGTCAAAATTTCATCCAGATGGCTAGTATAATATTTACCTTTTCTTAAGTACATTAATTAATGTAATCATATAAATATATATATATATATATAGAGAGAGAGAGAGAGAGAGAGAGGTGTGTGTGAAAATTGTTCTCAATTCTCATTGAACAAGAATGCAATGACAACTGCCCTTTCGCTTTTTAAGCTAACATGGCTTGTAATTGTTTCAATACGAATGCATCATTTATTTAAACTCATATCTCACATTTAGTGAGATTCAAACTAGTAATTTTTTCTTGAAGATAACTTTATAGACATTATTAAAGGGTCAGTGACTTAATGGTACCAAATTTTTATTTTTTAAAAAAAGATCAGGAGTTTAAATCTTTGTGAAGGCACAAGTGTATGAATTGTTTTTCTTTCCAAAAAATATATATATATATTATTGGATTCTCGGTATTATAAAAGAAAAACAAGCATGTTTTGAAAATTTTATCCCGATGGCTAATATAATATTTACCTTTATATGTATATATATATATATTTCTATCTTGAGAGAGAGGTGTGAAAATTCTTGTCAATTCTCATTGAACAAGAATGCATCCATTATTTTGATTCCAAACCACATGATGGCAAGGCCTTGTTTGTCTTGCCTTGGAAATTGAACGATTTCAGCGTATTTTATGCAAACTTGAAAAGAAACATGTGTATTCTATCTATATACTAAATAGAAAGTCTCTCTGGCACCCTTCTACGTTTGGGTTATTTGTCGTACCAATCTTTTAAAACATCAATATTCCTCCTATGTTCAGGCTTTTTCTGATCATCATCCTTTTTTTTCTCTCTCACATCAATCTTTATACAGATCAAGATTGCACGTGCAATACTTCTAATCCTCTAAAGCAACATCAAATGTCACTGTTTCAAATATAATAATTACTAGATTTTATTACGGTCTTGTATCAAAATTCTCTTCTATCACAATTTTTTACTGTGCTGAATTCGTTACTAAAATGGTAAAATTTTACCTTTAAACAAATAGCTAGTAACAAAATTTAAACAGATTAAATTTTATATAGTAAAATTCACTATTGATAATGATAAAATTCCCGAAAAATTGTGACCGAGAGGATTTAGGTACATATGGGTCTGTGTGTGATGATGGATCTGTGAAAGAAATTAGTTTCATATACATATATATATCAGAATATATAAATAATATAATGCAACTTCAACAGACATTGAATGGTACTTTAAATTATTATGTTTGAAGGGGTTGGGTGGGTGTTATGTTGACTAAAATCAGCCCTTTTTTTTTTTTTTCACACAAGACATTGCAAATTATGTTCTGTAGGCACACCCACTATTACGCACATGACCCTCTATTTTGTTGAATATGGAACACTAAATTTAATATCTGTTGCACAAACAGAAACATAACCCAAGAGATTGTGTGTGTTTTGAGGGTGATAGACTATGTGTGAAGTAACTAAAACTAGAAGGGATATATGGTCCAAAGAAAATAATTCCAAAGTGATAGCTTGCTTGCTGTTGTCTGATGTTCTGGTAGCACAAGGCCGTGTGATTGGATTGTCTGAATTGACAATTCGTGTAGGGGTTTGAGGCACTTGTACATGCATATATGGTGCACATTATCGATATATACACTATTTTTTTTCAATATACGAACACCATTTTTCCATTCTTGCATACTTTTATTGGTATATATATTTTATTCTTTACTCTCCCAACACAAGACACAAAAGGAAATTAATTGTTAATATTTAATTTATTTGAATGCTCAAATGGTTGTCAGTTGGAGAATGATCAATTTGGAACCTGCAGTTGCAGACAACTCTCGATTCCTTCCCACCAGACAAATGATCATATAAATCAAAGCAACTTATGGTATCATATACACACACACAAACATGTGTGTACTGTGTGTGTATCATCTTCAAGTAGAACTAATTGTTTGTATTTAAATATATAACAAATTTGAAGATGATCAGATATGAAGGAAGAGCAACCTTATCTTGAATCAAGAACAGTCTTGAACTTGTAAATCGACATGACTGTCTAAGTTTCTGGTAAGTTGATGATGATAATAATAATAATAAATAAACATGTACAAAACTCTGAATTTATTTACTGTTATTAAAAAAAAAAAATCTGAACTTATTGATAAGAAAATGAAACTTTATCTTAAGAAATATTGGTGATGATGAGAGGAGAAGATCCTGATAATTCAAAGAAATTACCTTCCAAAAGAAAAGAAAAAAAATGATCTAAAATCAAAACCCACCTCGAGAAATTTCCGGATTCTAAATTTTGTATACTGATTCCTGAACATGAGCTTCATGATTGCGTACTTGCAGCTTTAATAAACAAGAAGACAAAATATATAAAATCAAAGGTTAAAAAAAGAAGGTAATTGAAATTATACTACATCTATCAGAAATAATATTGGAAACCAAAGAACTCAGTTTGGTTGCCAAGAAAGTGGCGGAGGAAAAGAAAAATCTGCTAAGAAATATATAGTGATGCTAACTGGGAAACTTGAAGGCAGCAATACCCAGATCTAGAATTATATGCAAAATCTAAATTCATAATTAAGCATGCATTTGACAATGCAATTAATAAACTGTGTCATGAGTCCAAGACTCAAGACTGACCTACATTTTCTTATACATCAGACACTCCTTTTAGTTACATTTCTTCTACCATGTAATTGAGATCAAAAGGTGTTGTCAAGGGTCACCACGCTCGTGCCAGCACACAAGCATCGCTATGCATCGCCGGAGAATGTAGAATTTGGCCCTCTGCTTCTTCACCAGATGACTGCACTTCTCGCCGAACGATCGGCACGTGTCCTGCGCCTGCTCATTATTGCTTAAGCTGCTGCTGCTGCTGCTTTCGTTCATGATCTATATAGCTCTCTGATCTTCCGCTAGTAGTTAGTGTTGTTGTCACTAATACTACTAGAAGCACTCGGTGTAATTATATAATGGTAGAGGTGTGAGGTTGCTTACATTTATATTGGTTTTATGAGAACTTTGACTTTGGTCTTTATTATGGGTTTCGCTCCTCTACTTTGGATAGGAACTGCAACCAATTGATCATATATATATATATATATAAAAGATGAACCTTAAAAGTTCATCTACTATGAATTACCAATATCAAAGATGAACCCTTCATAATTATTTATTTTCTTAGAACTTTTCATTCTCTCTCTTATCAATAGGTTCGCACGTTCATTTCTGTGCACTTTGGTCCTTGAACAGTGTATTAAAAGTTCATTTAAATTAGAGTAGCCTAGGTCACAAACCACAAGTCTGAGGTCAAGTGGTTTGGTGAGCCTGTATCTGGGCAATTGAAAATGTAGGTTTCTTAAAGGAACTGAGAATTAGGTCAAGACTTACCTAAATAGACTCTGTATCTGATAGGGAAACCTCCTATAATGAAGCCGGGGTAATAGGTTAGGTTGCCCCTAATTGGGCTCATTTTGGAGAACCATGTTTGAGCTAGGTTAGCCTCTTTATTTATTTATTATTATTTTTAAAAAAAATAAGTGAGCTAGCCTCTATTTAACCAGCTTAGACTTAGAGTCCTAATGTAAAACCCCACACCCGCTCAATCTTAGTTATAAATTTGCACTCGTACTACGTAAATTATTTTGTAATCATCTAGATAATTAAGAATTATTTGTCCTGATTTAGTTGCAAATTAAATATTTCTATTATGATTGTTCTTGGGTATGTGGGTCACACTTCGTCAGATACATGGACAGATACATGGACTTTCACTATCTCATCAGACCCAGATTATAATAAATGTGCTGAAACCACAATAAAATCTCCATATGCTGCCGTCATTTAGGCATAGTAGTTAGAATTGGGCAAGATATAGGTATGATATAAATTCTCCATGCACTGTCACAGATTTATGCTCTTGCACTTGCAAAATAATCATAGAAACATTTGTCCTGCAATATGTGTCACAGAATAAAGCTGTTCTTGTAAGAAAATTTTACGGTTTGGGGACAATTCATAGCTTCACGAAATAAGCAACTCTACTGCTTTAAGCCTCAATGATAAAATATTTTACCATGAAAAGCTAGTTTCATTTCATGGTAAATCAACGTTGGCATAAAATTTTGGAGTTTCACATCCAAGAACATGATTGAAAGGCAAGACACAACATTATTAACATGTAGATGTTCTTGATAGACCAACAGGTCCAGTAATATATTATAGAGAGAGAGGCTCAGTAATATGTACACTCCGGTCACTTACAGAATGGTAGAATACACATTCACCTCAACTTCCAAAAAAATACAAGTTCCCTCCAACTCCAAGAGCCAGAAGGGTAACAGCTTAGAGGCCTTTTTCGCACTTGTAAGAACAAAAACAGTTGAAATGAATCTCTTGGTCTAGACAAGCATATTTGTATAGGCATCCAGCCCTTGGCTGCGAAGACTTTGCTTCAGCTTGTACAGTGCTCGGCTCTCCAGCTGCCTGACTCTCTCTTTAGACAACCCAAAAACACCACCAATTTCAGACAGTGATTTTGGTTTACCATCCTCGATGCCAAATCTCAGCCTGATAATTTTCCTCTCTTTAGGACTGAGAATGCTGAGGAGGTTGCGGATATGCCGCCTCATGAGCTGCTTTCCCACGCTCACATCTGGGATCTCAATCGCACTGTCAGCAGTAATTTCCTGTGGGCATTTCTACAATGTCACATTTCCATGTCTCATTGAGCAAACTATAAAACATCTACTTATGCTGGCCCAACAAAAGAACCATTATATTCTTGCTAAATTTCAGTACCACAATTAAAAGCAGTGCTACATCTGTAATTTCAATTTTCTTATATTTGTATTAATCTCCTAGATCAGGTCGATTTTGAAAAGGTATTTTTACAGATGTTGGGTTGTAGAATGTGCTATTACCATTACTTCCCCAACTTTTTCATGAAATTTCAATGAACATATGAACTCTAAATTGTTCTAAGCAAGTAAATAACTTTTTCTTTTTTTTTCTTTCTTGTGGGCATGACAACAAGTACTTAATTACAATTTCGGTAAATATAATCAGGCCATCACATGGCAGTTCCAATGTTTCTTGCCTCCAAACAAATCGGACAACTACAGGCACAGAATAGCAGAAGATTGTGGAAGGAGATTTCTACATAAAACTTCAATGATTTTATCTTTAATTAAGTTCCTGTTTAAAACCCCTATGATTTTATCTTTAAATAAGTTCCTAATTTAAAGCTTTACCAGATGGAAATCAATATACAAAAAAGACTACCTGAAAAGTAGTTTTTTGGTCCATCCACACAGGCTGTTGCAATGAAAGAGGCATTTTTGCAGAAAATAGCAACCTTTCCAACTTCTCAACTGTAAAACCAGCACGTGCTGCAATTTCCTCTTTACTTGGTCGATGATTTCCTTCTTGAATGCATAGTCTCTTTGCTTCTGTCACCTTGCGCAGGAGGCCATATACATTGTCCTGTAACATTAATTTATTCTGGGTCAGAATTCGATTATAATTCAAAAACTCAAAAAACGTTATGGTGTTGGAAATTTGGCAGAGAAATGCACTGAAACAGCTAAATTTTGTGAAATACTTGAAATCAACAATCAATTAAATTTCTTAATTTAGTCAATTAAAAAAAAAATGAATTGAAAATATAGAATAGCAAGGCAATATGAGGGTCATTACTGGTAAACGAATTGTCCTAGAATGTTGAAAAATGGCCTTCCTAACTGCTTGCCTTATCCACCAGTAGGCATAAGTAGCAAATCGGCAACCAGCTTGTGGCTTGAATTTCTCTACACTTTTCATAAGACCCAAACTTCCCTCCTGCAACAGAGAGACAACAAATGTAAAGAAACAATATATTCGACTTTTAATTGATATCACAAAGATTTGTAACACTGAACCAGCCATATTCTTCTAATGAAATGCTCCACATTTGATTGCCAAGCGGAAAGAGAGATTGGAATCCTACAACTACCACTTCGACTCGTTAAATATAAGAATCCAAGTTTCCATTGCTTTTCATAGATCTTATAGCCAATCAAGCATAGCACAGGGTGTGTATATGCTGAAACACTATAGCTGAGCACAACTGTATAAAGGAGTGCATTTACTATCCATTAAGAAGGAGACAACCCCCCACTGGGGGCAAAAAATCTGATTGATCTAAGATTGCACTTTGTGCAGCACCCTGAATTTGTAAAATAGGTAAAGAAGCCTTATTTAATGACTAGTTGTGAGGTTCAAAAATAATAATAATAAATAAATAAATAAAAATAAAAAATAAAATAAAAATCCTCAAGAACAAAGTCTTGCATTTTTTACTTTTCCAAGAGAAGGGCCACCAAGAAACTGTGTCACTTGGTTTTGCACCAATTTTCTGCTGTCAGAGATAGTCATATGCGTAAAGTAGAGGCATGTCTCAAAGTTAACATTTCGGTTTACCTGCAATAAATCTTGAAGGTTGAGACCACGCCCCTGATATTGTTTAGCGATATGAACCACCAAACGAAGATTAGCATAAATTAACTTATCTCGGCTGCTGTTTCCACTGTGAAGTTGCGATTTCAAGGCCCGGCAACTTAGTCCAACGGCTTCAGCCCATTCAACCAATGTTGGTTCACGGTCAAACTGAGAGTGAAGCCTGCTTTTCACTTCCTCTAATGCCATTAAATCCTGAATATAATATAAATTACTAGCAATAATCAGTCTTCTCTATAACCCGACTATCCCTTCAATTTGTAAAATGATCAGGAGTCACAAACAGACCTGGATCTGAACAATCAATTCAGATTCTTCTTTTGCGGTTAAAAGTTGTTTTGTTTCTGGACCCCACAAGAACAATCGGAGGGGGTCATTTGGATCAAATGCTTCGCTCATTTTTCGTTTCAAATCTGCTTTCCCAGAGTTGCTAGTCTCATGAACCCTAACTTTTGGCTTTGGCACGCCCCTTTTCTTAGATCGCCTCTCAATAAGACGTGTTGACCTTACTGTTTTCTCTCCCTCCGTTAAAACATTAACAAAAGTTTTGGAGCTTGTGCTGAAAAACAAAATAAAATTAAGACATCAATCCCAGAGAAATTGACCTAGAAACAAGAACATTAATAATAAGAAAGCAGAGCAGTTAACAAGAAACAGACCTGGGAGAAAGAGTCTCATCAAGTTCAACTCCAAATAATTGTGGGTTCTCGGTTAATAAGGCAGCTTGTTTTGAGGCTGACAAAGCTTTCTTAGCAAGGGCAACCACATTATGTGGTTCAACATCCATAAGCTTGTTTGTTTTACTTGGAACAGACTGCGCAGTTGAGAATGGTGTTTCCCCAGTCTGTAAGGACGGCAATCTGCAGAACGTTCCCACACAAGCAATTAATAAGATAATAGTTATAAAAAATAAAAATAAATAAAAAGCACACACACGCAGCGTTGTTACCTACACTTGATTATTCCCAAGGGAAGATACGAGATTACGTTGCTCTTAAATTAGAGGAGGATTTATTAAGTGCAATAATGTTTCGGACACGTTGTCAAATCGACGGATGCATCCAAAACTGAAAAGTAAATTCTAATTAACTATCAGTAAGCTTCTACTGAATTTGGGTGACAGAGAAATGTGTCTATAAAGTGAGATATATTCTAACTAACTATCCGTAAGCTTCTACTAAATGCGAATGTTGAGATATATGGTGGCAAGACAAACAAAATAATATTGGTAAAATGATGGAAGTAGCCCCATTGGAAATAAATGAGATATAACCTACTAAGATGATTTGGCTGCATGCAGTTAAGACTAATAACAGCATTGAAAAGAGTGACATGATCGAAATTAAAGGTAATGTTAGGGTAAGAGGAGCAAAATTAAGAAAGATATGGTAGCGTGTGATTTAATGGAAGCTATAGGCTTAGATACAGCAACATGATTAGTTGAGAAAGTTGAGTTGAATTGGATATTTAACAAAAACAGATAAGGCACAAGAAACAATGAATATTTTATTGTATCAGGAAATAGCAAATTGATACAAGTAGCAAGACAAAGGGGTTTGATTAATCTTACAAATACCATAAACCTGGCCAGTTAAGCAACTGGTGTTGAAAATCCTTAAGGTATTGAAAAGAATCAACAGTATTATCCTCTTCATGTACTGAGGACCCAGTTTCCATCCGCCTACTATCCAATGTTACCTTTAACAGGAAAAAATCACAACAATAATCAATGACACATTAGTGAAAAATCTTCAAGAGAGGGAGAGAGAGAATAACACAAGATTTTATCACATTTGATTTAACTGTTACATTTTGATGTGGCCTTTCACAAAAAAATGTTGCATTATAGTATATGAAAAAATAAAATTCTTTACGACAAAGAACTGCATAAAAACAAGACATCCTGAAAAGATTTACTGAAAATAATATTAAAACAACTTAAAGAAAAAATAAAAAATAAAACAAAATTTTGGAAGCATAATTATACGCTTGTGTTGGGGTTTTCCCGATATATACAGCTATAATACATCTACGAGTCTCACCTGGGATATTCTATCGTCCTTCATTACGTGCAAGAAAGGCCTACTTTCATCACGCTGCTCTTGTAGAAGAACAGAGGTAGGAAAATGTCGAGCTAAAGAAGTAGTTGGTATAGAGGTAAGTGCAGGAGCCGGTTGCTCATGAAGCATCAAAACTACAAAATTAGCAGATTAACATGAGCATGATGTTCTGGAAACCAAAACGACCTTATACGTACAAGTTAATGGCTAAAAATAATAAAATTACTTTCTTCAAGTTATATAAACCAACACAAATGGAAATGCCTGACAAGATTAGACATGACTGACAAGGAGAAGAGTTGAATTCGCAAAAGAATCCACTTAAAGGATGAGCTAGTACAAAATGTATCCATTCTAACTCCTCCTATTTCTACCGGATGTAAATATAACTTCTCATATTTCAACATAAGCACCATAACACAACTCCACCGTCTGAAGTCTTAGCCAAACAACAGTAACCCAGTTCACTTAATCCTTTGACCAATCTACCTCGACAGGGGTGTTTGTGTAATTTGACCAATCTAAACAAGCGTGTGTAATTAGGCCAAACAGGCAAAACATCAAACAGTAGCTGTGCTTACAAAAATACAGCCCTTTAACATTACCATGGTCGCCTAAATAACCAAAATTTAAACTCAATAGCAAAGCTTATATTACCTTATCTCCAAGACAACCCAAGTTTCAAAAACTGATTTTCTATCTTCAGACACAGTCATATGTATACAATTGAAGAAAATTAGTAGTTAATGTATGAAATTTACCTGAAGAATTAGAAGAAGAAGGACAATTTCTAAGATGGGTTCGTGGAGGAAATGGTGGAGATGAAGAAAGCAAGTTCCTTCCTGCCTCCATTGCCATATCTGTGTGGTTTGTGTGTGTGTTTCAGTAGCAAAATTCGCCCCCTTGACGTTCTAGTAGCGGACTACAACATGGGCTTGTTCTAGTTTAGTTGTTTTTGTAGATAAAACAAGAAGAAAGAGAAAGGTCGACACTGCTTCATATGCTCTCTTCAAAAATGGGTAACTCATCTTCTTCTAGAGGATCAGGTTGTTCTGCTACTAATATCGCCTTAGTGTAATTGCGACAATACCCTTTGTATTTTTTAAATAAAAGCCCAACCAAGAAGATTGGGCCCAACATGCTAAAACTTGAGTGAGAAGGGGTTAGACCCAACTTGAAATCTAGATCTAGACCTTCAAAAAACCCGAGTTTCACGGCCCTGTACGAAAATATGATTGGTGGGAGGATTTCAGCTTGGGCCTTATGGAATAGCATAATATTACTTAATTAGTTGCACAAGTATACTTTGTCCATCTACTAGATCATGGGCCGATATTTCAAAAGATGCAGTAGCTGAATCAACCAAGCCCAAATTAAAATTGTCCGGGAGTGCCCCAACCTTCTTCCCTTTGAGTAAGAGCAACAACCCTTGTGGAGTTGTGCATACATTGTTTCCTATTCCACACTTTATATAAAGTGTGGAGCCACATCATCAACTTTATATAAAGTGTACAGGTACGTCAGCATTTGATTGTACACTTATTTTAAAGGCTCTAAGTTCTTGTTGTGCACTCATTTTTTCATTGTACACTTTATTATATTATTATTTTTTAAATAATAAAATAAATTTTTATTATTATTATTTTTTTCTTAGCAATATAATTCTCAACAACTATAATACTAACAGTTATAATTGTTTGCTTCAATTTAGATGCAAGATTTTAAATATATATATATATATATATATATTAAAAAACAATAATATTACATATATATATATAAGAAAGAAAAAAAAAAAGTGCATTACATAGCTTCCTACAAATAAAATAAAAAATACAAC
>JAOTQH010000070.1:1083902-1097152 GCA_025631255.1 Cornus kousa | reverse complement strand
AGCCCCAATCTTAGTCCTTCCAGATTTTGAGAAGCTATTTCAGGTAGATTGTGATGCCTCAATAGTGGGAATCGGAGAATTTCTATCACAAGAAGGAAGGCCAATAGCGTTTTACAGTGAGAAGCTGAGTGAAACACGCAAGAAGTGGACTACCTATGAGTTAGAATTCTATGCGGTGGTGCAAGCTTTGCATACATGGGAGCATTATCTTATCCAGCGAGAATTCGTGCTGTTTACAGATCACCAAGCACTGAAATGCATTAACAATCAAAATAGTGTCAATCGGATGCACGCTGGATGGGCGGCTTATATCCAGCGATTCACCTTCTCGTTAAAACACAAGTCAAGCCAACAGAAAAAAGTTGCAGATGCATTAAGACGGAGAGCATCTTTCTTAGTAACTATGAGGGCTGAAATCACAGGATTCAAATGCCTGAAGGAGTTATATGAGGTTGACGAAGATTTTGGCCAAGCTTGGGTAGCATGTAAAACGAGCAAATCCTTTAAAGGGTTGCACATGCATAAAGGATTTCTCTTTAATGGCAATCAGTTGTGTATTCCACGAAGCTCTTTGCGGGAGCAAGTGGTTCGTGAATTGCATGGAGAAGGATTAGGAGGACATTTGGGGCGTGATAAGACGCGAGAGCTGGTGGAAGAACGGTATTATTGGCCACAGCTCAAGCATGACATGGAGAACCATGTGCGGCAGTGTTTAATCTGACAAACTACTAAAGGCCAATCTCTGGTCTTTACACACTACTACCAATTCCAGGTGCTCCATGGAAGGATTTATCCATGGATTTTGTTCTAGGGTTGCCGAGGACGCAGCGAGGAGCAGACTCTGCATTTGTGGTGGTCGATCGATTCTCCAAGATGTCCCATTTTATTGCATGCAAAAAGACGAACGATGCAGTCCAAATGGCTAATCTGTTCTTTAAGGAGGTGGTTCGTTTACATAGGGTGCCACAGTCCATTACCTCAGATCGTGACACCAAGTTTTTGTCTCACTTTTGGCGGACTTTATGGAAGAGATTCAATACCTTTCTTAATTTCAGTAGCACCAGTCACCCTCAGATTGATGGCCAAACAGAGGTGGTGAATAGGACCCTTGGAAATCTAATTCGTTGTATTTAAGGAGAGAAACCAAAACAATGGGATCTTGCTTTTGCCCAGGTAGAATTTGCTTAAAATTGCTTGGTTAATAGGTCCGCTGGCAAATCCCTTTTTGCGGTTGTGTGTTGCTGCAAAGAAAATGGCTGAGCACATTAAGACCATTCAGGAGAGTGTCAGGAAACATCTAGAGGAAACTTACGCCAAATACAAGGCTACAGCTGACAAGAGACGGAGGAAAAGAGTATTTGAAGAAGGGGACCTAGTTATGGTGTATCTAAGAAAAGAGAGGTTTCCAATGGGAACATACAAGTTGAAGGCCAAGAAATATGGTTCGTACCAAATTCTAAAAAATCAATGACAACACCTATGTGATTGATTTATCCACCAGATTTGGGTAACACGGGGACGAGTTCTTTTTACGCAGGGGAGACTGATGTAGAACAGTTCGCTCACGATTATTTGAGCATACAGGATCATCGCAAGTCAGGGAGGCTGAAAAGGTAAGGAGAATAGACGAAAAAAATAAGTAAATAAGGAAAAGTCAAAAGGAGATTTGGTGTAGTTGCCAACAATAGAAGATATTATTCTCCATTGCAATAATTAAGGAGGATTCAAAAAATAAATAAAAAGATTTGGTGTAGTTGCCAACAATAGAAGATATTATTCTCCATTACAAGATTTAAGGAGGATTCTGCTCCATCAAATCTCAGATTTCACCTTTAATATTATTTCTCGCATTCTTTCTTTTTTTAAAAATTTTATTTTTGACTTGCCTTATAAAGGCAAGAGATGTAAGTCTACAAACATCATCATTATTAATATAATTTCAGTTTCTCTCTTGTGAGTGTGTTCTTTGTGAATTATAGGATTTAACCCTGTTCTTTTTCGTTTCCGCTACGTTAATATTATACCATGTGGTGGAGTGGACTGTTATAGAGTTGTAATGAGACAATTGATATCTGTGGTTTATCTGATGACCTTGTTTTGTAACAGATTGAAAAGCTTGGTTATTACTTATTCTGCTGGCTCCAAGTAGTTGATATATGGTATTATGCATATAGAATATATTTATCATTTATGCAATACTTATAAATGTTGGGCAATGTACTGATACTGCATCTTCTCTTTCTGTTGATCATTTCTCTATGCCTTAATGTTATTCTCTGTGCTGCCTTCCTTGGGGATTTTTACTTCGATTTTCTAATTTGCTCAAGAACGAAGGTAAATGTTTGCTTTAACATTTAACCTGTTACTAACCATTTGCAGCATGCTCCGCGTTGAGTACGTGTGATCCAAATACAGCAAATCAAAACCTTGAAGTATACGGGATTATTATTATTGTAAGTTATTGCTTAAATAATATTAGATCGGAAAATTGATATCTCATCCTGATCTTGAATCTCTGGGATAAAGAATGGTCTCACTACTGGATTTTCAGCTTATATTTGCTTTCTTATAGTGATTAAGGTTTTCATACTAGTCTGGCTGTGTGTATTCTTTGGATAGTTCTGGATGGTTAACTTTTATGCATGTGGATTCAGAAATAATTCATCTGCCAGTTATATCTTCTAATTTTAGATGCCACTCCCCGTTATCCATTCTTGTCCTGGAAAGAATAAAAAGTAGTTCTACAAATCCGCACTGCAGTTTCCGTAGTCTTTATCCAGCATGCTTATTTTGTTTCCTTTCTGCCAGTAAGATGCATCAGCTACACTAATTTTAATCTGCATACTGAACTATTTTTCACTTGTAGCTATTGTCAATAGAATCTGAATCTGTTCACTTGTTTATGTAGGCTACATTGAGTGTCCTACTGCTGCTTATTTATACTTGTTCAGACCAAGTCCTCTCAATTCGGGATGAAAGACTGGCCAAGTCCCGGGAAGCTGCGGCGAGAAGTGCACGAGAAACTGCACAAGCAAGAGAAAGGTGGAAGTCTGCAAAAAATGTTGCCATTAAACGTGCAGTTGGCCTGCAACAACAGTTTTCGTGTGCATTTTCACGGAAGACATCTGTTAAACTACCAGAACAACTGAATGTTATTGGTCAAGCTAAAGCTGGCAGTAATGAAGCCTCACTACCACCTAAAATTCCCAGTAATTCAAGTATACCTCTGCAGCCATCAGTTGCTCCAAAAGCAAAGAGAAAGGAACCAAGCAACCTTACAAATATGTTGCAATCCCTCGAGAATGATTCAGATAGTAACCAGGGCTTTAATCTGGAGATTGGAGATAAAAACATAAAAAAGCAGATTCCCAAGAATAAGTTGCACACTCGCAGCCAAATATTTAAGTATGCATATGGTGAACTCGAGAAGGAGAAAGCTAAGGAGCAGAAGGGTAACAACTTGACCTTCACAGGAGTGCTCTCAATGGCAACCAATAGTGAAATCAGGACCAGACCTCTGATTGAGGTTGCTTTCAAGGATCTAACCCTTACTCTAAAAAGGAAAAATAAACATCTGTTGAGGTGTGTTACTGGGAAAATTATGCCTGGTAGAGTTTCTGCTGTCATGGGTCCATCAGGAGCAGGAAAAACAACATTTCTTTCTGCACTAACAGGAAAGGCAACTGGATGCACCATGTCAGGTTTAATTCTTATAAATGGAGAAGTTGAATCCATTCACTCATACAAGAAAATTATTGGTTTTGTCCCACAAGATGATATTGTCCACGGAAACTTAACAGTAGAGGAGAACCTCCGGTTCAGTGCAGAGTGCAGGTATAGTTTATCTAGTTTATAAATGCTAGCTGTAAGCCTGTAACCCATTTTCGTTCCTTAGTCCATGCCTTTCTTTCACTATTACTAAAGAATCAAGGATGTTACAGTTAAAATTCAGTATGAAATACGTATATCTTTGTTAAATAGGTAATGATCATAAATCTTATATTTGCTCTCACATCACGTTGTTTAAGAAAATCATTACTCGGTTATGTTATTTCTTTAGAACCAGCTAGTTAAAATTGTAGTTCTATTTTATTTTTATATTTTTGGATTTTGTTGTCAAAATTTCTGTTTGCTGTTTCCCTTTTCCTCTTATTGATAATAAAATTTGGAAATCAAGTCCATGTATGGAGAGTGTATATAAGATTGAAATATTTAAATACAACAAAATAAACCCAGTATGATCATAGTATATCTCCCAATTCTTGAAACACATTGCAGTCATCCTAATCTACACATATTGTATGGATGGCTTATCTCAAAGCCCCAACCTTTCAGTTGCCAATTTTTTTGTTTTACTATGCCCTTGACTTTGTTAATCACTGCAAGATCTGATTGTTTTAATAATCCTAATCAAACAATCTTATTTGGTGTATCTCAAAGCCCCAAGCCTTGAGGTTTTCATCTTTTTTTGTTCATTTTGGTTTTGCACAGTTTTATTCTTGGGTTTTACCCCAAAAGGCCTCGTACCATTTGGAGATAGCACTAGCACATATAAGCACTTCACCTTCACCTTCACCTTACCCAGGCGATGTGGGATTGTGCAACCTGTAACTCGCCCAATGTCTAGCACCCACGCACATATAAGCACTTCACCTTCACCTTATTGTGCAACCTATAACTCGCCCAATGTCTCGCACCCGCCCACATCACACCCACCCACATAGGTCGCCACAATCACCACCCCCAAAGGGCCCAACATTCCCGTTGGCCACACTTCCGGCTGGCCTCCGGCTTTGATACCATTTGTAACGGCCCACTCACCACATGGTATGATATTGATTATTGTCCACTTTGGGCCTGAGCCCGCGCGGTGGGTTTTACCCCAAAGGCCTCATAGCATTTGGAGAGACTAGCACATATAAGCACTTCGCCTTCACCTTCACCTTACCCAAGCGATGTGGGATTGTGCAACCTACTTCACCTTCACCTTACCCAAGCGATGTGGGATTGTGCAACCTATAGCTCGCTTAGTCTGGTAGCTCACCTAGTGTCTCACACCCACCCACATACGTCACCACACATCTTCTCTATTCTTCTTCCCTTATCAGGTGCTTTTGCATGGATAAACTGTTCGGCTCTTCACTGATTTTACATTATCATCCCTTCAACCTGATTTTGCATGCA
The DNA here is from genome assembly GCA_025631255.1 of Cornus kousa. Classification (NCBI taxonomy): domain Eukaryota; kingdom Viridiplantae; phylum Streptophyta; class Magnoliopsida; order Cornales; family Cornaceae; genus Cornus; species Cornus kousa. The sequence goes on along the minus strand of JAOTQH010000070.1, from coordinate 1,091,968 downwards.
TAATCTGGTCTTGAAAGACATGCTTAAGTTACCTTCGTAGACTCCTCTTCTTTGTGGTTCCACTCTCTTTCTACTCTCCAATTCTCATTCATAAATATAACTGATCATGGATCACATTTTCATTATTGTTATTTATATTTCTTATGTGCTGATTGTCATTATATATTTTTTGTTCAAATTTGTATATAATGGAGACTATCTGCCGACATGCCAAAAGCTGATAGGGTTCTGATTGTTGAAAGAGTTATTGAGTCACTGGGACTGCAAGCAGTAAGGGATTCTCTGGTTGGGACAGTAGAGAAGCGAGGAATATCTGGAGGTCAGAGGAAACGAGTAAATGTCGGGCTGGAAATGGTCATGGAGCCTTCACTGTTGATCTTGGATGAGCCCACGTCTGGTTTGGACAGTGCATCTTCAAATTTACTTCTAAGGGCTCTTCGACGTGAAGCTCTTGAAGGGGTAAACATCTGCATGGTCGTTCACCAGCCAAGGTAAAATTTGAATATATTACATTGCTCTCTGCCTGTTCAACCGAGACCAAAGTATCCAGAAAGTATGACGTATCTCTGAAATGGAGAAACCTCTATATTGTCTTTTTTTTTTTTTTTCCTTTTCATTTTGGTTTTTTACCACCACTCATTGTCATACATACATATTGAATTCCCTACTGGACGATCACATGATTAAAAATTCCAGATGAAACCAAAGCGATTCTGGAAAAAGTTTTAGACAAAACAGAACCTTTTTTACCGTTTGGAGATACCATTAGAATGTACTTTCTTCCATGTTGAATCTAGTAATTGGAATCAACTTTCCAGACTAAATAGTTTTTTCAATTCTGTTGATGAAATCCCAAGACCTTATGCAGGTGAAGACCAATGAGTATCGAGAAAAACACAGAGAAACAAACATAACCCCTCATAAGGACTTTACCCTATGGCCAAAGTCAATTCAGCAAGAGAACAAAATTGGCTATCAAGTATCATTTGGGCCTCTGGGAGGTTACAACACTGGAAAAATATCTTCCTTGATAAGTGGTTTCACAATTCGCCAGAACCTGAATGCAGACCCACCTTCACTTCATGGTAGTATCATGAACCGACCTGTGATGGCACCACTCATAAAGCTTAAGCCTAGAACTCCCAATGAAGTGTTACACCAAGAAAGCAAGTGTCCTTAAGAGATGGCCAATTTGCAGAGGCCATTTTCTCATCCAAAAGACTCGTATCCCCAGAAAGAGTTCATTGTGGTGCATTTATCACTCTTTCTAGTTGTTACAATCCCTTTCCCTCCTTACACACTTGGGCAACCTAAAACAATATTCCGACAATTCTAAGTAATACTTTAAACTATATGCCATCACCCATTATATACCTCACATCCTCCGGAAGAGTTCATTGTAGTGTTTTTGCTATCACCTACCCCAACATCATCGTTGAGCTTACATAATTTATTATAGATGTTGAAATTTTTACTGTGTGTTTGCAAAGAATAATATCTTAATTTGGAAAATATGCTATTATATAATAGGAACTTAAGAAGAAAATAAGTCTATGAGATCTCTTAAATCATCAAGATTGGTGGATTTCTGCACGGGGCAGACAGGTTCATCCCATTTATAATAACAATTCCAAGCATGACCAAAATATATATATATATAATAGCAAGAAAAGAAGATAGACAAAGATAGACACAAAAGAGAAATACATGAATGGATCACAGAACGCATCTAGTAATTTATTGTGCAAGCATTGACTAATTACTGATAACTTGTATCAGAAGAGTACGCTACATGCTATCTCAACAGATTGAATAGTGTGTTCAGACGTCTTATGGAAATTGAATAGCTCTATTGTTGTCAACTCTCTAATAATTCAGTCTTTAGAATAATGAACTTAGTAATTAATAAAATTCCTAAATATTACATCTCCTTAGTTGCATTAGCCAATACCTTCAAAAATTTTACCCATAAGAAACAAGAAAATGCATATTTTTTTGTTAATAATATTGTTAATTTTTTGTGGACAAAATACATATTATGTCTACTACTCTTAAGGAATGAGAAAAAAAGCTTAATATTCTTTAATTCAAATAATTTTAATGTTGATACGATAATATTGTTAACTGGGATCGAGTATGTAAGTGTTTTCATTTCTATAGACATCTCTATTCTAAAAAATAATAATGACATAGGTTCTTCTAAAAAAATTGTTAATTGTTAAGTCATGGAATTAGAAATTATGCACCACAAAACCAAGTTGGATCCTCCAAAAGTCATCAATTATTAAAATAATTAATTTATCCAATATTAATAATTAGAGGCTGAACTGTATATGTAACATGATAATATGCCGTACAGAGCTAACAATTAGTCATTTGAAAAGGGCCTTTAAAGGAATCACTGGACCAGATGGTATGGGAGGTGATGTATGATTTCACGAAACTCTACGATTGCGATTTTAATGGTTATTTGCAGTAACTGCTAAGTTTTTCTTGCATAGTCTCATTTATGATATGGACTTGAATGCAAAATTATAAACAAAGCACACAAAACAATTCAAGTAAAATGGGACATCCAAATAATCTTCACTTAGACTATGAATGGGTTAAAGACATCCATTACTCACAGAACATGGCCATATGGCAGATAACCTGGTGAACTGTTACCATGTCGTGGCTTCATTACTGATGAGCATGCCCTTAGTAAAGAAACTCTATTTGAAACTAACACGAGAAATGAGGGATGGAGCTAACATAAGCCTTTTAAGTGAGGCATGTGAGACTTTTGCCTATTCATGTGATCTTCTATTAAATCTTTTGGTTAATTATTTCCTGTTGCAGTTATGCCTTGTTCAGAATGTTTGATGACTTAATACTTCTAGCCAAAGGTGGTCTTACTGTGTACCACGGATCTGTGAAGAAAGTTGAAGGATACTTTGCAGGCCTAGGAATCATTGTGCCAGAACGTGTTAATCCTCCAGACCACTTCATCGACATTTTGGAGGGTATATTGCAACCGGTCTCAGGTGTGACTGTTCAACAGCTTCCTGTCAGATGGATGCTTCATAATGGGTACCCGGTGCCCCCCGAGATGATGCATTATTGTGACGAAATTGCAGCATCCTCGAAGGGTGTAGATCCAGGAGCTGATGAAGCTACTGAACAACCTGTTGCTGGAGACTTGTGTCAGGATGTAAAGTGCAATGTCAAGCATCAGCACAATTTCGAAAAATCCCATGACTTAACTAACCGAGTTACTCCCGGTGTATTCCGTCAATATAGATATTTTCTTGGGAGGTAATCTCTATTCAAAATACTACTTCTTTCTCCATTTTTCTTCATAATCGTTGAACCATGAAGTTTTTAATTAGCGGCAAATCTTTAACTGGTTGTGTCTCCAGCAATTGATTTGAAAATGTTTGTTTGAAGTGGAACTCTTATGTTTACATATTCATATGTGACTTTCTTCAGAAAGGGCAGCTGTATCCCGGAATTTTGCTGGTCATCTGTTATCACATTAGAACCTTGGATTGCATCTTTTGTTCTCCCTTTTTTTTTATTCCATAAAATGGTTTCTGTTTGTACTGTTTGTATTAACAAATAAGAAAATGAGAAAAAAATAATAACAAAAATTAATTCATTTTGTTAAGTGTATGCATTTATCCATTGGTCTAGTTGGCCTGTGATTAAGATTGAACTTTAAATTTATTCAGAACAGTTGATCTTTGATATCCGACTACTTCATGCTTTAACCTATTATGTATTGTTTCTTGATTAGTGATAGAAGAATAACGTTTTCAGGGTTAGCAAGCAGCGACTACGAGAATCTAAAATTCAAGCAGCCGACTATTTGATATTATTACTTGGTGGAGTATGCTTAGGAACTATCGCAAAAATTACGGATGAAACATTTGGGGCTCTTGGTTATACTTACACTGTCATCGCTGTTTGTAAGTGGAAGAGCACAAATTTTGTAGCCATCATGTTCCTATTGAATTTACGTTTCATTTATTTGATTATCATTAATTTTTTACTTGTTATACTTTCAAGAATCTGATTAAAACTTGTTATTTGCATCTCTCAAATCTCTTTCGAATGCCAACCATTATCTACCATGTAAAGTTTAACATGCATGTTTAACAGCCACCAAGACGCTACAAATTTTTATACTATTTTCAGCAACGTTTTCCCACTCTATGGCCTTCCTTAATGTTTATTATCTTAATTGCTGAGTTGCAGCACTTCTATGCAAGATTGCAGCTTTGAGAACATTTTCACTGGACAAATTACACTACTGGAGAGAAAGTGCATCCGGCATGAGCAGTCTAGCTTATTTTCTCTCCAAGGATACAATAGACCATTTCAATACGGTTGTCAAGCCTTTGGTTTATCTTTCCATGTTCTATTTCTTCAACAGTCCTCGATCATCCTTCATGGACAATTACATTGTTTTGCTCTGCCTCGTATACTGTGTGACTGGCATAGCCTATGTATTTGCCATCCTCCTCGAACCTGGTTCAGCCCAACTGGTAAGTATTGGTAGGTCATATTGGGATTTCGTTGCTAATCAATATAAATTCTGACGTCTTTTCTTTTTCGGTGTGCCATTTAAACGCCATCCTCCCTGCAGTGGTGTGTTCTGCTTCCTGTTAATTTGACTCTCATCGCAAACCAGAATAAGAAGAGTCAAGCTGCGAAACTCTTAGGCGATTATGTCTACCCAAAATTTGCCATGGAAGCTTTTACTGTAGCAAATGCTGAAAGGTTCGATGTTACTAGCCTTTTTCCTTCTTGTGGGGTATTGGTTATCAACTACTTGAATATTGACATGTTACAACCTGTTCCACACATACTTACTCTTTTTGAAACGGTCTACCAATGCAAACTTTTTTCAGAAAAATATGAATGTTCATAAGATCTTTTATTCCATTTTGTTACTTTCTATAATGCTTTATGATTGAACGTTTTTTGGCTGTGTGTATCATGGTCATAATCTTATTTCATTAAGGCGCTTTATGGATTGAACGTTTTTTGGCTGTGTGGATCATGGTCATATACTTTTTCCATTAAGGCGCTTTATGGGTTGAATGTTTTTTGGGTCGTGGATCATGGTCATATTCTTTTTTCATTAAGGCTGTTTATTCAATGGAAAAGTAAATCCTTGAATTGTCTCTATTCTCACTTTTGTATTTTCTGTGAGAAGGAAAAGAATGATAGTAGAAGAGTAATTCTTCCCATGTCCAAAATGTTGGAAAGTGTTTATCTGTTTTTCAAGTGGTAGTTACTTTCAGTAAAGGGGTTAATTGCACCCTCCATTCATATATTTTGTGTCTTGAATATTAACTGCAACTCAATGATAAGAGCAGCTGGAGTATTCCGTAACCAATTCATGATCTGTTTTTCAAAGCTCTAAAAGCTGCTTCCTTCTTGCCAATTATATGTAAACATGTTAAATTGCAAGGTTGATAACACTAATAGAAGGTATGGGGATTCGGTGACTTCAATATAGTTTTTACTATCAAAATAGTTACTACAGGATGTTGAGACTTCAAGTAATTGGTCCAATGCTCCCAATGTTGTGTAAAAACTGCACCAACAATGGTGAAAACAGTGAAAAAAAAGTTTGGAAAGACAACTCATGAACGTTGACTCAAAGCTGTGTTTGGTTTACTTTTGCACCAACCCAAATGCATGTCCGTGAATTACCTCAGCAAAGAATTGACCAAATGATATGAATAATTGAACTCTTTGCGATTTCGGTTGGTAAGTTAACAGTATTCATACTTAAAAAGAGTACCATAAATCTGTTGGATTTAAATAGGTTGCCCACACACCAATCAATGCCCACCAACTTTAAGAAAATCATACAACTGTGACTTAAATTTGTGATTAGGTCAAAAAAATTTTGCATTCAACTTCCTGAATATAAGTTTCAAGATTTACGAATGGTTTAATAGTGCTATAATTCATGAATTCGTTTGAATAAAGTTACGACAACAAATATCACTTTTTACAATTTATCTGCTACGGATAAGCTCCCTTGTAAAATTCTATTGTAACTTGTAAGACATTAGATTAACAAAAATAGAATTTTTTTCCAATTCAACTTTTGCGTCTCAATTTTAGAGTGGTTGATGTTTCCTTCTTCCAACTAAATGTGATATATATGGACTGAATTTTTCTTGACAATAATTATATCTAGTGAGTAGGTACTGTGTTATGATTGCCTTGTTGACATAATCTACTATTTAACCTTCTTCTACTCCTCTTCAGGTACTCTGGAGTGTGGCTAATAACCCGGTGTGGTTTATTACTGAAAAGAGCCTACAATGTTAACAATTGGACTAATTGTGTATTGTCCCTCATGGTTACTGGTATAGTCAGTCGTTTCATAGCTTTGTTTTGTATGATAAAATTCCAAAAGAAGTAAGTTTAACCCTTTATTTCGTGGCATATTATTATTTTAATGTACAGAAATCGAAAAGTCTATTTTTTTACCACTATATCATATTAGATCCGTTCAAAAGATTATGTAAAATTTCGTTTAGCAATGAGAGTTTGTGGCTCACAAAAAAATGGAATCATGTAAACATGCATACTGACCAGGTTAAGATTTGTTGCAACTTCCTAAATTAATATGTTGTACCTACCTCTCGATAAGTTTTTTAAGAATCGTCTCACTTAGGAGAGACAGAGAGAGATGATGAAAGATAAGTCAGCGTCTCTTCAGTGTCCGTTCTCAATATCTAACTATTGTTATATGGTGTCTGTGAAACAAAAGGCTAAAATTTAATGCATAGAACATCCTATAGACTTCTGATACTGCAGGGTAAAGGGAGGAATAGTATGAAAGAGAAGAGACGGGCCACAAACAAGAAATGAGAGAGTTCTCAATTTGGTTGAATGGTCCTCATCCCTCTTCTTCGGTTTCTCCTTAGTCCCACCTGCTACATTCTCGAGTGGTAGGTTCAGAAATGCAGTTGTGGAGTGAGACAAAGGTGCACTTCTTTACATACAGGCACCCTACACAAAAGTGCTGCCAACAAGGTATGCAAATTATCAAGTGAAGGAGGCAGGCATTTGATCTTCAACCTCCCCAATTCACAATACTGCTTGTGTATGTGAAGAGAAGTTTGAACAAGGTGCATTGATATCTTAATGAATTTAATGAATGTAGAGTAAAATACTCTGCTTGTGTATGTGAAGAAAAGTTTTGACATATTGTGTTAGATGTAATCGATGATTACTGCTGAAATTTCTTTTGACAGAGCATCATCCTTTATGCTTCATCGTTATAAGGACAATATATATTATATATATATATAAGTTTTATACTGTTTTGGCTTCTATAACTATTTGGTGCATTTAAAGTGCTTTTGGAGGGGTATTATTTGATGACTGTTGCAACTTTGATGAATATGTGACAACTTTGATGCGCAGCAAGTTATGACTATGACTCTATGGTTTCTTCTCCTCCATCTTTTACATATGTATCAGGTAACAAAACCCAGAGATTTTTTCTGAAATTTGGCTGACATAACTGCCACCCTTCCCTCCACTTATCTACCTGAATAGTTCTCTAAACCATTTTAATTAGGCGGCGTGGCAGATTTTACAAGTTCAAGTACTAATCACCCTGCTCTCCTTTTCGCGTTGCAATTGTTTCGTTCCTCGATTTTCTAAAATTTCTATTCCATCACTGAAAATTATACTTTGTGCAGGGAACAACTAGACCTGAAATTGAGGTAGCTCCTATTATTTGTGAATCTATTTTCCCCTGAATTTAATTTCCCCAGATGGATTCTATTATTTGTTCCTGGTATGAACAAGCTATGCAGATGTGTAGTAAGAGACACAATCTGGCAGTCCAAAACTAAAATAGGTGCTTGTGACTAGGGCTGCAACTTGGGCGGGTTAACCCAGCCCAGCCCAACCCCAACCCAAAGATTTTGAAATTTGGACATGCAATTCACAAATCGGGTTCATGTTCGGGTTGGGTTTTGTCAAAACCCAACCATATTCGGGTTGGGCTCGGGCTCAACCCGAACCCAACCCAAAACCCAAAA
>JAOTQH010000070.1:1066337-1083802 GCA_025631255.1 Cornus kousa | reverse complement strand
GTTTTAGAGGGGGAGGACTAAACGATGCCGCACTACTTACAAACATATACTACATTTAAATACTTGAGAAGACTACGAAAGTTTTGAGAACAACTACATTAAATACTTAAAGATGGCCATTAAAGTTTTGATAACAAATATATCCATTTTGAGTGTAAGGAAATTCATCATTGTCATAGCTAATGAAATAAATTATCACAATAAAATTATTTTGGAATTTCAAAGTTAAAAAATAATAATACTAATAATAGAAATAAATAAACAAACAAACTTGTCTCAACCCCTCATGTTTCAACAAATGCACACCACACATTGTCCCAAACTCTTAACCTCCCCCTTTGAATTGGGGAGAGATCATATGAGAAACTTTTTTGCGCCCATTGCACTGTACAACAAGCACATTCAAACCGTTAGTGTAAAACATGCACACGCGCGTATGTTACACGCACAATATTAAATGATTTGACGTGCCTATTAAAAATAATAATAATAAATAAAAAAATTCTTAAATCATACATCTTTTGATTTAAGGCGTGACCATTTGTAAGTTCACAATTTTACCGACCGAGAGTCATGCACAGAGAGAGAGAGAGAGAGAGAGCAGAGTAATTGCTAGATGTCTATAAAGCAAAAATGTGTGATCCAACAATCGCATACAAATAGGTGTCTCCATTTGACACGAGTATTCAAGAAGATGTTCCAAGGATGCCCTTTTAATGAACATGTCTATTTTGTAGAAGACATGACATGTCCATTCGAAGAGATGCTTGCAAGACTACAAAAATAGGGCAACCACTTTTGATCATTTGCAATTAATTCATAAAAATCGTGCCCTTTTTTAATAATAAAAGAGAGTATAGAAAGATTCTATTAAACTTGTTTTCCCTCTTTTCTTCCTTTTTTTGCCATACACCAGTTGATACAACATTGTTCCACCATGGACATATCTCCAAAAACTAATTCAACAATCTTTGCCTTTCTCAAAATAGATCATGCCTCTCAAAACTCGAAAAAAAAGGTAAAAATGCAGGGAATATTAATCATTATCGGAACCAGCAAGGAAAAATAACTCTGCCATTTATGAGCTGAGGGATAAGGCATAGAGCTGGGGAAGAATAAGCCTAACTGAAATTAGGCTTCTCCGGGTACGTGCAGCCTGACCTCTGGATAATCACATTTGATGCGTAGCAGCCAGCTCGCACGCATTCTTCAATGGGCTTCTCTTTTACCAACTGAGACAAAAATCCCCCGACAAATGCATCCCCTAACATAGAAGTAACATGAAGAGTCTTTCAACATTTCGTTGGGACAAAATTAAGATAATTATAACTGAAAAAAGTTTAACTTATCAAGACAACCCAATAGAGATCCCACGACTACGTCTATTCTATGGTTATTTCATTAAATAGTAAGTGGGAACTTAGATAGATCATCAACAGACCGTTTTGTTTACTATATCTTGAATAATTCATCAATTTAAAAGATTATTTAATTGTGGATCCTATGAGGCAAGAAACAAAATCCTCCTAGAGTTGCAAGAGAAAATGCATTTATAACAAAACAAAGACAAAAGATGTACAAATTCATTGTTTTTCTTTTTTTCTTTTTTCGAAATAATTAAATAAAATCCAACAATAGACACTTTAACATGCCCATATTGGATTGGTCTCTCTACCCAACCTTATCATATTAAATACCCAAGAACACTTCTGTTTAAATTAACCACTGGACCTGTACACCTCTAAAGCTCAGGAAGGTGTTATCATTTTTGTTTTTTGTGCGTGCACGTTTGTGCTGGAAGGAGGAACCAATTTAATTCCTACAATATGAAGATAATTAAAATCTCCCGACTCAACTGTCACATTAGATTCACAGACTTTAACAAATTAAGTAATTTAAAATAGACACAAACTACTAATCGTTGTTCATCTAATGGCCACCAACTAACACAATTCATCATCCATTAATTTTAGTTCCAAGCAATTTCTCAAATAAAGAAAAATATTATAACTTATAAGAGAGCACATACCTGCTCCATTAGTATCAACTAGCTTCTCTTTTGGTAACAAGATCACAGGGAATACTTTCACCTTCCCATCCTCAGCAACTACAACAGGATCTGCACCTTGAGTAATCACAGTAATCCTCTTGTGCGCTCCTGAAGCTTTGGGCCACTGTGAAATCTTAATGGCAATCTCCTCAACATCATCAGTCTGTCCATTAAGAAAGCCCAACCAATCAGGTATTCGTTTTTTTTTCTTTAGTCTCCTCTCTCTTTCTTGACCCATTTTTCTTTAGGGGACTAATAAGGGAGAGGATAGACTAACAGGGGTGCTGCATTTTGACCAACACCAAAGTGATTCTTACCTCCCAGCCATGAACCTTCGAAAAGGTTCTAGCTTCTGTTTCATTCCCAAAAACGTAGTCCATATAGCTGCATCCAGAAAGAATATCAATATTGGACCTTTTTTTACGAGAGAGTGAAGAAAGGAAGAGAAAAGGAAAGAGATAAAACTTACGGTAGAACTTTCTCCTGCACATCCTTGAAGAATTCACAGATGAATGGAGCAGAAAGGTTCATCATGAAGACCTGCAGATATAAGAAAGCAGATGCTGATTGGTTTCTGAAACTACAATAAAGAAATGAGGCTACTTATGGTACGCATGAATGGAATGCAAATAGTAATGAAATAATTATGGTCAGGAATGGAATAGCCCATTCACTTTTTAGTTGCAGATAGAAAATGATGCAGAAATGGAATGATAATTCCCATTTCAGTGTTTAACTAGACCGGTTTAAAAGTTATAATGGAATAAGTTTTAAATTGATTTTTCCAAAATACTCTTCTTTGTTTAATCAAAAAAAATAAATTACTCTTGTTTGTAATAAATCAATTAAATTAACAGAATGACACATTCTTTTTTAAAAAAGAATTGGAATAAATCAATGTTAGGAAATCAAAATATATATAATTAATCAATGTTAGGAAATCAAAATATATATAATTAAACGTCTCTTTATATAATATATATATGTACACTGCCATGTATATACATATATGTAAATATACACATACATTGCCAATTAGCCATGAATATATGTGTATATACACATCCGCGTGTAGAAAGAAACCCAGACTTCATAAGACTGTCAAAGAAATTTATTTCACCAATCAAAGGTTAAGTTGTAATATTGATTATGACTTGAGTAGCCAACCCCGAGTCAGGGGTTTTGACCTCAGCACAGAGAGAGAGAGTAGTGGTAGTAGTAGTAGATTAACTGTGGAGACAGAATAGACATCCTGACTGCCGCCGGTGGTTGGGTGTCCAGAGGCAAGTTACGTAAATAAAGCAAGGGTTTTTAGTCATGGGTTATTTTGATTTAATTCTATGCGGGAATGGAATTGGCATTCTTTTAGTTGAGAAGAGGAGTGATCATTGCAGCTTTTTGTTGGAATGGTCATTCCAAGGGGATGGGCATTCTAGCTTTAACCAATGAAAAAGAATCAAAAAATGGAACGGCCATTCCATTCCATTCCTGCATGTCAAAACGCAGCATGAATGGAAAGAATTAAATCACATCAGCATTACCTTGTTCTTTGCAGCAGCATGTTCAGCTACCAACTGTATGGACTCCGGAGACACAGTGAGGAAAAACCCAGCAATGTAGAAATATTTTGCCTTTTCAACTATACAAATAGGTTTTTATATGAGATAGGAAGTTTTTTTTTGAAGATATAGGCAAAAACTGAACAAAGACCAGGCACCGTAAAAAGAAAGGGAAGATACTCTACCAAGTGCCCAATTTTCTGGCCTCTTCAAATGTTCTGATTTGTAGCAATTTGCAGCTGACAGGTTGGCTATGAGCGACCTGCATAAACATTCATTGCAAATCTTTAAGACCACCAAACTTTGATAAATTACATAATCAGCTGAAGAAATTGACAATAATAACATGCAGCTGGTTTTTCTCTTCTTGTCCTACCATAACATATTGACATTTAAGGTGAGATTCTTGTGTCAGAAACTTGGAAGCAGAATACGGACCAATGACGCCAGTCAAACAAGGTAAAAAATACAAATTGAAGGATGGATTAATTGGAGAAATACTGGACAATCCTTTTTTATAGGAAATGTTGACGTTGACATGTTAACGTTAACAGGAAATATAATGGACAACCTAAAACTGAATGTGCACAAAAAGAAACATTGTTGCAAGCTCTTGTTAGATTGTCTGCTAAAGTCTGAACACTAGAAAAAATTTAAGAAAATGAACAAGAGAAACTAAATATCACACAATTTCCAAAGAAAAAAATAAACTAAATAGCACACAACAGCCAATTTAACTTTTTCAAGAACTTGCAGCAGCCAGTTATGGGTATAGAGTATAGATACCACACCGATTACAAAATAAACTGGAAAAAGATGAGCAAAATAGATTTGTACTGGGTGTAAGCATGTCAAGGAAGAATGATAATTCTCGACCTGTTTCATGTCCTTATAAAAGGTGGATAGACAATTTGTTATGTATATTTGTAAAGGAAAAATAACTGGATTATGTACCAAAATATCTAATACCATACATAATATGGTGAGAAGCAGCATTCTAGAATGGGAATGGCCCATGATGGACAACTAAGATGAAACTCGTGAGCATTTCAACTACATCTGACCTTTTGATGCCAAACATTTTGGTGAAAAATTTGTGATTATCAAACATCTGGATAGATCGATGAGCAAATCTTATAAATCTTGTAATCAACATCTCATCGGTGAAGACTACCCAGTTTAGAGACCATCTTTTTATTTCAGGGCAAACTTTCAAATTAGAAACATGTAAACAGCAATAAACAGTGGCATGAAAAGAATCCTATAAGTTCTTACAAAAGACAAGAGAGCAAAAACAAACAAAAAAGAATTTCTCTGTCAAATGTTAAACACCATTCAAATAGCAACCACCAACAATGTTCTAAAACAGAGATGACAGTTTATATTAACCATGAAGCAATTTGTGGCCTTATGGGTTAGCAACCAGACAATTTGAGAATGCAAAAGTTTTCAGACAGACATGATGTGGAACTGACCTCTCACCGCCTACAACACAAACAGCGCAGGTACCTGTTGGTGCAGTCTCATCCTCATAATAGTGAACCTGCATATATATATATATATATATATATATATATATCGCCATTAGAACTTCCAAAACAGCTAATCAGCTGCAGTAAGCAAGAAAATTGGGAAAATGACAAGGAGCATTACAAAAAAGAAACTTACATTAACACCAGCAAGTTTTGAGTTCTTCTTCATCTCCTCCCCAAACTTGTCCTTTCCAATGCAACCGATATAACTAGTTGCTCCAGGAAATTGCAGCATCCACTGTAATGTACACAAGGAAGATAATACTAATGTTTTTGGTATTAAGATTATAGCTAAAGCCCAAGTGTGTACTGTATATTGGAAACATACCTGGGCAACTCTGATTGAATTTTGAGTAGCACCTACAGATACCAAAACAAGATGAAACTCATCAGCTAGCATGTGGCTATAGAGATATCAAAGAACAACAACATTATGCAGCAAACTGGTACAGAATCATCATCAAAGATCCAATTGGAGATATTCAAATGTTACCTCCAGCAATATACTCCACATTGGAATTGGCAGCCAATTCATCGTACCTGAAAAAGACACCCATTATAAATTGATACAACATAAAAGAAATTCAGCTAGTAGCAAGAAAAAACTGTGGACCAAGATCTTAAGGGTCATGATACATCTCGAGTAAAGTTCACAAAGAGACTGCATTTAATTCAATAATGTCAGTTCTCCATTGAAGAGATGAGGTGATTCTATCATCTAATAATTAAGTCAAGAGAATCTAATAAACCAATAAAGGAATATAACAGATCATTAAATGCGATGGGTAAAAATAAAAGCTTACATGGGGAGGTGTTTGTCCTCTGCAAGAATAGCATTATTCAACTTGATGTCATATCTGTTACCAACCAAATTTAGGTCTCAGAGTAATGAAATTCAACCATAGAAAATAAAATAAAATACATAAGAAGGTTGATAGCTTCTACAGTACAAAAATAGTAAAGAGAACATATTTGACACCATTAAATAACGAACAAGGGTAGTACACAATCCTTAAGTTGTAATTGAACTTCGGGTAATTGCATATTTGTATTCAAGCTTGACAATGAAGGTCAAGTGGTCAACTAACAATTTTTTTAATGAAAAGGACAAAGATTGAATAGTGCAAGGCAGCAAGGAAAAAGATATAATTTCTCATCAAATATCAATAAATAAATAAATAAAGTAAACAACAAAAACCCAGCTCTTTTTATATAACAAAGACAGGCTGGGAATAAATAAAAGCTGAATAAAAATGCAATGACACACTAAAAGCTGCATGCATCATCAGAACACAATATACAGCTTTCACGCATTTAGGTTTCCTGCTTTTCAAATCTTCTTTGCTGTATATTTTGTTCTTCTTATTCTATGGGCTATACTTCTTTAATTAAAAAAAAAAAAAAAATTGTTGATAAAATACATTCCATTGAGTTTGTAAATTCTTTTTTGCTAACAAAATGCATCCAAATAGGCTCTTTACTAACCAAGAGCCAAAAGGCTGACAGAACACATACGAAGTCAACAAAAGCACAGGTAATGATGAATAAAGTCGAAATAACAAATACAATGGTGAGGCAGTTCCAACTATGTTAGGACTGTATCAGCAAAATAAATCTATGCTTCTTCGGCAGATAGAGATAGTGTGTGTATATATATAATAGATAAGATTAATAACCTGACATCTCAGACAATATTTACTGTATGAAAAGAGTTTTGAAAGGAAAAGATTTGGACATCTACATGCACGTGTATGCATATGCACACATAAATACATATTTGTAGAAAGCAGATCAATATTAAACCAAAGTATCTCTGCTTGAAAACAGATCCACAGTTGTTAATTCCAATAGGTACAAAAACAAATACAAGTATTTATGCTTTTGGTTGCAGAGAAAATGAAGAAGAGCAAATTAAATTTATGTTCTTTCGTTGCAAGAGACTCAGTACACAAAAGCCTATACTCAACTGTGGTTGATGAGAATACCAAAGTGCAATTCGTAGTTAAATTCAAGCTGCCTTGGGTATTTGTGGGTCTCTTTGGTTAAGATTAAGCTTGATAAGGAGAACTGTACTGTGCTAATTGATCATATCACTGTCAAAATATTAACGAACTAATAGATTATCTTTTGCAGTTAGGATGCAACTAATTAAAGCAGTTTTGTTTAGTGTCCAAATATATTCAAATTATGTCTTTATTTTAACAATGAAGATTATTGAAGATGGAAGGCATATTTTGAGAGTTTATGTGGACAAAAGTGGGTCTAAAGAAGATGAACAAAGCATTTCTTTCAGTATGCAACCTTTTGAAGAGGATAGAGGGTGGTAATTTGCGGGCTAAAGGAATGGAATCAACCAATCATGTCATGAACGGGTGATTGCTATGAAGAAATCTTCAATTTGAGTTAATTGAAGCTATAAGAAATGGATCAAAATCCTAGTTGAGAAATTCCAATTCTAAATCACTGTTCGTGGTCATGCTTAACAAGATAAACCTTGCCTACTTATTAACATAATTTGGATGTCAATTTGCTTTAGTTTGACAATGGGAATTCCTATGGTCCTATGATTCATCGATATGGTAAGAGGGTAGTGTATGATGCTAGAATTGAATGATTATTCCAGGGTGAGCAATGTTATTCGTGATAATTGGTGGAACTAGCCACCTGCTGAACTCAATAGAACTGAGTGAGTTAATAGAAATCCCCTGTTCATCCTTTTCTCATATAGATATAATGGAAGGCATTTGAGGATCCCTTCAGCTTCTGAAACCTTTTCAGTTGGTAGTGCCTGGTGTCATCTTTGTAACAAAATTCCTACAATTCCATGGGGAGAATTACTCAGGGTATCAAAGGCTATTCCATGCTGTTCTTTCGTAGTATAACTTGCCAACAGAAAATTTTCTTTCAACTAAAGATAGGTAGGTAGCTAAAGAAAGGGTATTCTCACTAGAGCTATTTATGTGTTCTGTTGAAGGCACGTTGATCTCACAATCATCATCTTTTCTGTGATCTTACCAAGTATTTATGGAAAATGAATCATGCTTACTGCAATGTCGCTTAACATCCTGGTACATGGATCAAATAGTATTGTGTCCTTCAAGGTAAATTATTCTCCAAAATGGTTCCTAAGGTATATGATACTTGACGTCAATGTAATAGAAGTATATTTTTAAATGATTACAGGGACAAAAACATCTTTTTGCTTGTAATTGGTAGAGACATCAGAGGAATATTTGCAGGTCTCGAGGGTGTTAAACACACTACTTTAGCTCAGGATTTGACTGTTAATCAGAATTTCAGAGTGCAACTGAGGTAAGGACTGGAAGCTACTGATGACAAATATTTCCCAGCAACTATAGGATATTGCTATAGTGTATTGCCAACATGCATTTTTTTCTTTTTGTTTGGTTGGCTGGTGTAGGATTTAAGGGGGGATTACCTCCATCCTAATAAAGCTTCTGACATATGTCCACATTTTTCATTTCAACACATTTTCTCATTAAAATAAATAAACATAGAAAAAGGAAAAATAACAAAAAAAGCTCAATTCAACTGAGACTGAAAAATACAAGTACTGCACTTGACTGAGGTGATTTTGTGCTGTTTCAGGATAAAAAATAAAAATAAAAAACATAAATGATAAAAGATTTTAGTATTTGGGTGCATTTGCTTTGTCAGCAACTACTGGAATTTGTAATTCCTGAAAAATATAATTTCGAAGAAGTAATCTTTACAGAAATAACAACAAGAAGTAATTCATATTGTTATTTTCAACATGTTGTTCTTTGTTAAACCAAATATATAAAAGCATCCCCGGCTGCGGTAGGAAGCAAGGACTTCTCAAACCATAATATATGTCAGAACACATACTAGATATATCATGAATGTATGCATAATTCAAAAATAAAATCAATAAGACTTGGACAATAGATTGACACTTGTTAACATGTGGCTGACAAACTTTAAACACTATTCTATGATTTTCTTCTATCATAGAATAAACTATAATTGTAACCAACAACAAAATTAAAGGTTCATATAAAATTTATTAAAAATACAGATCACATTAAAAAATAAAGTATGATATTGGAGTTGGAGGGCTTTATTAAAATGGTGGAGAAGGAAGAAGTTATCAAATTATGTTTACATATACATACAGGTTCTGTTCATGTAAACATGCCCATAATGTCTACATAAAATACATGACTATTGAAAATTCCATACAATCTTATACACAAAAATACAGTTATTTGAAGCTGCTTCATTTCTTATTTCATGTCCTGTATTTCTTTTATATAAAGGTAATTTTTTGTTCATTTTTTATTTTGTTTTAACCGAAAATGTGTAGCTAGTTTGCTTGAATACCAAAAGATTATGTTACAACAAGCGCGGCAAACCCAAGAAACAACAAAGAAACATGACAGAAAGTAAAACACACAAAGATTTAGCATGGTTTGGCAAAGCCTACGGGTGAAGATCTGACAAAAGAATTCACTGTGCAAAAATCTGGAGATTACAAGTTTTAGCCCCCAAACCCTAGCTCTCGCTCTCACACTTTTTCCTGCGACTTTCAATGTCTCAATAATTCCCACTCCAAACCCTAAGCAATAATTCCCACTCCAAACCTTAGAAGCCCTTGTATATCGGGCTACAAGAAAGTACTAAATAGGGTGCAGGACTCGCAAGCAAAAAGGTAACCTCAGTCAACTGGTCGTGCATTGTGACCCGGAACCAAATTCGGGCCACAACATCACAGATTACAATTTTCTTTGTAAACTCAACCAAACGTATTACTTATCCTTTTGGAAATGTGCTAATTTTAGTATTCAATATTCATCATTCTTGTTCCCAAAAAACAAAAGGCAAACAAATGAATAAACAAACAAACAAACGTTTTTTGTAAACAATAACAACAAATTCTGAAAAAATAAAGAAAAAAGAGAGGATCATAATAGCTGCAGATCTGTTTTTGCCACCAAAAGAACGTTATCAAACAATGAAAGCGCACAGATCCAAATCAGCATGCCATTTGCAACCAAATAGAATACGAGTAATGGGATTATATAGTACAAAGAACTAACAAAAAAAACAATTATATAAACCGTGATCATGAATCAAATGAACATATATACATATATGTGTGCGTGAACCTGTGAATATATATAACATATATATATATATATATATATATATAAGTAGAAAGAGATTAATGGGAGATGAAACGTACTTGTCGAGGAAATTTTCGTCCACAACTGCTGAAATGTCCAACAGGGGGTTTCCCATCCCCAAGAGTATTCCTTCGTACTCCATTATTCAGATAGAGAGTGTGTGTGTGTGTGTTCTGTTAGAGAGAGAAACAATCTTTGAGAGCTTGTTCAAAAATTTAGATCTGAGCTCTCCCAATATGGTTTGTGTTTATGTGTATGTGTATATATACTTATTATATTTGTATATGTGAGAGATATAATCGTCTGTGTCAGTAATCTGTCGGTGCCTCACCAACCCCCCACTCTTGCTTGGTTATGTGGCTAATCATGATTTTTCTCTTTTGGTAGGAATGATTAGTGGGACTCTACTAATATGTTCCTCCATTAAATTAATGTATTGGTGGTAGGTTGGTAAGCAAAAGAAATTGAATGAACTAATAAAAAATACAAATTGTTCAAGATTTTTGAAAGAAAAAATGCTATCAGAATAGAAAATATGCAATGAATCATGAAATGATAAATTGTTTTAGTAGAATTATAAAAAAAAAAACTTTAAAAAAAAAAGTTACTCCCTCCGTCTCAAAATAATTGTCCCTCTTTCTATTTTGAAATGTCCCAAAAAATATGTCTCATTCCAAATTTGAATGTACTATTTTTTATAACATTCCAAAACTATTATTTTAACTAAACAATTGCACTAATTACGAAGCACTATCTTGTTTTTTTAGTAAAGGCATATTTGAAAATTCACTCTTATCAATATAATAAAAAATTACAAAAATTTCACTACCGTAAAAAGTTAGATTTCCTACCATCTATTGTGGGACGGAGGGAATATTAGAAATTATCAACTTTTTATATAATTTTTTAAAAAAATAAATCAAAAAAGGCCAATAATTTTATGCTACTCCGATTTAAGAAAATATGTACTTCGCGGTTAGTGTGAAGTTAAAAAAGTGGTGTGAGTCGTGTGACATTGAATTAAATTATAATTTTTTGTCCTCTTGGCAGAGCAAATGAACTTTGGGCCAAGTCCAACACTTGGGGAGGGTGACTGGGAGTGTAGAGCCCATACAACCTGGAGTTTTTATCAAGTGGGTTGGCCCACTTTTATTGGCTTGGGTTCATACAATCGCTCTGTCTGAATTCATTACAGGCCCCAACTAAGGTAAATTATACAAGAGCACTTACGAGTCACAATTTCTTTCACACATGAAATTTTATTTTTTTTTATTTTTTTTTTTTTTACAAGAAACTCATGCACCCATTTATTCAAAGAATCTCATCATCCACTTGGAAAGGTAGAGAAGAAGATACTATTATGCTACAGCATTCAATGATGACTACTTTTTTTTTTGGTATTAAGTGAATTATATATGATGATGGTGCTTACGTTTTGATATTGAGTGAAACATATCATATATATTGTCATCGAAAGGCATTAGTATAAATTTCATCTTGGTTGGTGAACTGATCTGCTTTACTGTACCTATTATATGGCGTGCTGGCAAAAGAGAATATAACACTTCAACTAGAAGGGAAAGGAAAGTATGAACTTTCACTACTTGTACACCACAGTTTTCGTATGAAGTGTGCTTTGAACTTTATTTATATATGTATGTATGTTTATAAATTCTTAGAATCTTATCACCCCTTCTCTGTATTACCTACTTTTGCAACCATTGGTGGCCACTCAAAAAATAAGCCATCTGTTTCACCTATCACAAGTCAGAACCCATCAATAATTTATTTATTTTTTTGTTATTAATAAGTACTCTTTTTTTTTCTTTTTTTTTTTTGTTGGATTACAAAGCTATATTTAGTTAGTAGTTTGTTATGAAGCACAGACACCTCTATCAAGGGTTTCATATCAGTGTCAGACGCGTGTCCGACATTTCTGTGAAGTGTTCAGAAATTATTCTTTATTGGACACACGGAGAACACGTACCGGACACAGTAGGGTATATTTTGTAATTTTTTTTTTTTTTAAAAAAATAGAGTATCTAATGTAATTTTAGAAGTTTAACTCTATTGACTCTTTTGTTTGAGATTCAGAACTTCTACTTTTATTAAATTTTATTATTCATTCATCTCAAACTAGAATTAAATAAACTTTTAGACTGTAGCAAGAAAAACAGAGAGAAATCAAAACAATTATATTTGTGGATGTGTGTAAAATGTAAACTGTAATTTTTTTTTTTTTTGGAACTCAGAACTCCCCTGGGTAGGACCCTTTTGGACTCACCCCAAGTTGCAAATCGAGGGTGCTGCAACCAGTTCTACAACGACAATACCGTTAAATCAAGGGATATAATGAAGCGTTGGAGAGTCAAACCTAGACATATTTGTTCTTAATTAATTGAAGTATTTCTTTTATTACAGTTTTGGGGAAGGTTAGATTTATGGTATTGTAAATTTAGAGAATATATATATATATATATATATATATATATTATTTTATAGGCATATTTCTGTCGTGTCCATATCCTATTTTTTAAAAATTTATCGTGTTATCGTACCCGCATCGTATCGTACCTGTGTCCATATCCGTATACTGCTCCATAAGTGGTAGGTTTGAAATATACTCGACAAAGACATAAATGAACTCAAGAGTCTAAATGCAAAGTACCCAAGCGACTTGACAAGTCAATTATAGTATTTGGAATAACAAATCTTCTCTGTCCCTTAAACAATTTGTCATTTATTTCCATTCAAATTTAGATCACACATTCCAGCTCGACCTGATCTCCATAGAATACTTTTGCGAGTTGACGAGTGAAAAAGGCATTTCTTACATATATATTACTAATTTGTGGAACTTTTGTCCCACAAATTAAAATAAAAATTTCATAAAGATCATAGAAAGAGAAGTATACAAATATCATAAACACTTCGAAATCAAATTTCAGGTACATACACTGCAAATAACAGAGCAAAAAATGACAAAAAAGAAGAAAAAAAAAAAAAGAAACAATAATTGTAAAGTTCCCAGAGTATATATGGTTATTATATATTCTAACATATAGGTAGAGGAGCTCCATTCCATTCCTTCAAACAATCCAGCATTGGATCAATCAACTCCCCTGCACACATGGCCGAGAACACCTTGTCGAACTCCTCTCCCGGTGACTGGATTTTCTCACCGGTTAGGAGACTACTCCCCAATGCCTCCCTCACAAACTTGTACAATGGGTATGACCTGCATTCCTTGATCCTGTTCGGAATGCTTGGCCTGCCACTTTCGACGTCACATCTTGCACTCTCGACTTCTTTAGGCAAAAGGGCTTTTACTTCATCCTCAAAAGCTCCAATCTTTTGGAACACTGAAGTGCTAGAGTTCTTCTCTCCGTCGCCATTGATCAACGCGTGCTCGACCAGGACTTGCCTCAGCTTCTGCATCAATGGGTAAGTGCCACTGCAGGGGTCATCAATGTAGGCGAAACAGTGTTCTCTGTCCACCACTTTGAGCAAGTCCTTCTCGCAGAACCTAGAGGGGTGAAGCTCACCATTGCAGCCCATGGTTAGAACCCTCTTCGCCACTTGGCTAACTGTGTTTTTCACTGTGTTTTTCAAGTTCTCCTCCAAGTGCCTCAAGTCAATGGCTTGGCAGAGAGCAACCAAGTAAGTGGAAGACATGAGCTTCAATATGTCAACAGCTTCAGCTGTTTTCCTTGAAGAGATCAATCCCAATGAGTTCACATCTTGGTTATGCTGCTCAGCACTTTGAACATGGTTGGTTACCGGATTAGCAAGAAATTGGAGTTCGGAACAGTAAGAGGCCATTGCGATTTCAGCACCTTTGAACCCGTAATCCAAGCTCGGATTACGACCACCGGAAAGGTTTGAGGGGAGACCGTTGTTGTAATAGTCATTTACTAGCTCGGAAAATTGGGCAAACATGAGTTTCCCTATTGATGCAATGGCCAGACGAGTGTTGTCCATTGAGACACCAATTGGGGTGCCTTGGAAATTGCCTCCATGTAGGGCCTTGTTCCTCGAAACATCGATCAAAGGGTTGTCATTCACTGAATTTATCTCTCGTTCGATGGATTTGGTGGATGCTCGGATCACCTCGATCTGTGGGCCGAGCCATTGGGGCGATGTTCGGAGGGCGTACCGGTCTTGTTTAGGCTTTTGGAGAGGGTCCATTTCATGGACCTTTTGAGCTTCTTTGACATAGGAGCTTCCATCTAAAATGTGTTCCATTATGGCTGCAGCCTCAATTTGGCCAGGGTGGTGCTTCAACTTGTGGGTCAAATGGTCAGTAAATTCGGGCTTTCCTTGCATTACTTCGGCGAAGAGAGCCGATAAAACCTCCGACAAGACGGCGAGGATGTTGGTCTCAAAGAGGACCATGGAAGCCAACCCAGAACCAACAGCAGTGCCATTGACTAGTGCAAGCCCTTCTTTGGGCTGCAAGTCAAAGAATCCAGTGTTGATTCCCGCAAGCCCAAAGGCCTCGGCAGCATTGAGTGACTCTCCGTTGGGCCCAACGGCTTTTGAATTGGGCCGGCCCAATAGAAGCCCAGCAATGTAGGACAGTGGGACCAGATCACCCGAGGCACTGATCGTGCCACGGAGGGGCAAGCATGGTGTGATGTTGTGGTTAAGCAACTTGGTTATGGCTTCCAAGATCTCAAACCTAATGCCTGAATACCCTTGAAGGAGGGTGTTGATCCTCACCAGCATTGAGGCCCTTGTTGCAGAGTGAGGTAGGATATGGGAAGATTCCGTCCCGTTACCGAATATCCCGGCATTCAAGAATCTGGTGTCACCAAAATTTCATTAAAATGGTTAGCAACATTACTTTGTACAAGAACAAAGTTAATATAATTAAATGAGATTTTTTTTTTTTTTTTCTTGATGTGTGTGTGTCCACGATAGTAGTGTCAACCTTACGAGAACACTTCATAATTCAACACCCAATTTCTTATTGAATTTATGATTATTATTAAAAGTCGTGGATGATTTCAATTTAAATTTCACTCTCAGAGAATCCCTCGTATGTGGACCAACAAAATGGTTGGGCATCTTTGGCCATAAGCTGGATACATTAACTTTTAGCCAAAAACACCGGCTGTCATTAATCATAATAGTGATAGGGTCCAGAAATAAATTCAGTTTTCTCATTGTGCAAGTGGGCACGTGCCTTGCAGGTGATGCTATGCTAGGAGTCAAAATCTCTAATTAGGAATACAATTAAATTATAGAAAATTAAGAGGCAATTTCCAATTAGTTTTTTTTCTTTTTTCTTTTTTTTTTTTTTATCTCTATTACCAAGAAAGCTTAGCATTTAACTTATCATAATTAGCACAAGGAGTTAGTAAAGTATCATATTCTCTTTTTTTATCTCATTAAAATTCAGTCAATAGTCTTAATAGTAATTGCTTGATTATTAAATTCGGGGTGGTGGGGGGGAATTTACTTTATTATTCAAGCTTTATTTGAAATTTGTTTATTATTTTTGGTATTATTAATCTGGAGTCTGGACATCACCTGAACTTTGCGTCAGTAAAAAATAATAATTAAGCAGAGATTTGTTGGATCTAAGGATCCATAACTGGACACGTGACTGGACTTAACCACGTGCAATTGATACCTCTGTGAATTTTAATTATCATTGTCCAAAACAAATTCTAATTACTCAGCAATAATAGTTTTACAGATGTATTATTCCTTTACTTATTTATTTATTTACTTGCATGTCACTTTATTTTCAATAAAAAAATTACAAAATTACCCCTTAAAAGTGAACTGCAAGAATATTTTCTTGAAATAATTATGTCATTTTATTTTCTTAAAACCAATTGGATGAAAAGTGTAAAAAGCTGGGATGTCAATGATTATCAAACAACATAGTACAGTACTAAAAACAAAGACAGTGAGACACCCGCCTGAGTCATTTTAATTAAATTCTCTCTCTATATGTATATATATATATATATATATATATGTGTGTGTGTACACACTAGTGAGTAGTGACACCACACACACATACATATATATTAACCTCCATCTATTTTTTTAAAATCAAATCTCTCAAGCTTAATTAATTTTAATGGTATAATTAATCTTGTCACGATAAAAATAATACTGTGAGTATTTGTTTACTTGAACTTAAAAAATAAAAAATAAAAAATAATTATAATTATAATTATTATTATTAATTTACCTAATGAGCTCCCTCTGCAGTGCTACACCCTCTTTGGTCCTCCTATGTGAAGTTGCACCAAAACCAGTCGTAACACCATAACTATCAATCCCATTCTTCATGCTATCCATCACCCAGTCACTGCTGGCCTTCACGCCGGCCCTGGCAGTCTCGGACAGCTCCACCTTCACCTCCGTGTCACGGGTGGCTATCGCGGCCACCTGTGATATGGTCAAGGTCTCCCCGCCTAGCAAGACCACCGGCTTCCGATACTCGGCCACCATGCGCTTCACCTCATCCAGGTGGCTTCCCTTTAGCCCCTCCGCGGCCGCACCCCAACCCAATGGGTCATGGACGCTCGAGGTCTTGACCGAGGCATGACCATTACAAAGTTCCATTATAGAAAACGCAAGAAAATAAAGAATGACAAAAAATAATGTCTCAAACGGCTAAGAAATATGTGTGGGCTATGATATGTTTATGAAGCTTAGTGCTAGAATATATAGTGCATGTATATGTGTATATATAGGATAAGAGAGAGAGAGAGAAAGAGGTAGAAAATTACAAGCGTTTGAGCTCAAATTTTCTGAGGTTTTGGATTGATATCCGGTGGTTTAAGTAGAGAGTTATTGTCATCGAGTGTAGGTGGGAGGGCAATGTGTTAGTTGAAGTGTGAGGGTGACCGTTGGATTGTAGATGATTTGACGGATGAGATAAGGACACGTGGCGGTGTGGTTGTTGTGGGGTGTGCAAGTGTGTGCAGAGAGGGTGTGGCAAAAACGCGGGTTTTTACTGGTCAAAAAATCAAAAAATGGAGGTTGGTGAATAACGAAAGCACGACGTCATCATCCATGTTTCCATCCAGGTCCGTACAGGGACTGTGTAAATTACTCAAATGCCCCTCAGCAAATACCAACTTTCAGAACGAAAAATAAAAAATTTATTAAATTGAACTTAAATTCAACT
>JAOTQH010000070.1:1021359-1051649 GCA_025631255.1 Cornus kousa | reverse complement strand
TGAAGGAGCAGAATCTACAGTAAAAAACCAGAATTACTGAAATTTCTTACATTTAGTTATGAAATGGCTCAAGCACCAGTCTGTCGTTTATGTTCTCTCATTTTATTGATCACAATTGCGTTGTTCAAGCATATCCAATATATCAACTTTATTACATAATTGTGTATAAAACTATCATGTTATGTTACTCCTTTTGCATTATTGTTTCAAAATAAGTGAATTGTTTATTTTTACACTCTATGTTTCGTAAAAGTATGTTTTAATATTAAGTGATATGAATGTTCGTTTTCTCACGTCCTTGCATTTGGAGGTTTGATAAATCTGATATATGCTCTCTGCTCGCGCATCAGGCCCATGTAAGATGTCGGCAACAAGCTTTATGATTGAAAAGGAGGCACATTGGGTAGAATATATCTTGATACATGTTCATTTCATTTTGGCAGTGCTTTGTTTATGTCTTGAATTATCTTTGAATCTTTTCCCTCCTAGAGAGTTTGCTTTAGTTTGTACTCTGTGCATGCATAAGTTAACTCACATGGGTTGTCTTCTATTGGCTAATGCTAGTTACTTTAAGGTCCAAAGAGAACAGACCAAAAGTTGGGATCTTGGTTGAGAAGGAAAGCTACACTTAAACCAAGGAGAAAAACAGATCGATGGAAAAGGTTTTCCTTTGAAAAGCCTGGTTGAGAAGGAAAGTGAGGGGTGGTAGACAAACTGATGGGGGTGAAACATAACATTACTTCTAAAAGGGGAACAAGATCAATAAGGAGAGAACAATTATGGGACCCAAACCCTAGTCAGAAAATTCCATATTTCTTTGTATCACAATCCCTTTTTTAATGGCTTGTTATCTTTATACACATATACATCACAAAATTTATAGGCATGGGACCTTCAGTTCTTGTCACACCAGAAGCCCTTTCGGTGTGAAACTTTGTTACATAGTCAGCAGAGATTGGCCCACTTTGACCATTTGGCTGACTGACTTTGTTTGGAGTGTTTCTGGAAAGATTTAGCAATTCATAGAAGGTGTAAAGCCAAAAACTGCTCAATACAATATGCATAGAAAGGTTACACACACACACACACACACACACACACACACACACACACACACTGGGATGCCTGCTTTGCCTGTGGCCAAATGATCTAGAGTAGGAATAGAAGAAGTAGAAGATATGTTTAGTTTTGGAATTGGTGCTTGCAGTAGCTAGAAAAGTTTTGAATAATTTTTAAGATTTCAAATTTTTTTTTTTTTAAGGGTGTGAATGAAGCCATTATTATTAGATAAGTCATCTGAGATACAATTGATGTTTTTTATCTTTTGAATTTTGCATAGTAAAATGGAACATACTCGAGACCATAGAACATGCTCAAGACCCCAAAATGCTTTCTTCCCCTTAATCCATGCCACAAAGCTAGTTCATGATTCCATGTGAAAAATGCCAAAGCTATCAATTTGGTGATTATTTCAATTAAAATAATAATGATTCCTTTTTAGTGATGCATGTATATTAAATTGCTTTAAACTGCTCAGGAGTACTTGTTTATTTATTCTTTTGGAGTGAGAGATTAATTGTTTCAACCAACTTGTTTCATCATGAAATTAATTGATTTGAGTTGTAGATGGGGGCTTATTTTGTTACCCATTTCATAAGTATGTGATTTGTTGATTAAATATGGATGCATGTCAAAAGTCCACCAATCAAGATTACATGTCCTCTGCTTTTTTTTTTTTTTTTTTTTTTTTGATATACAAAATAACCATTGCTAGAGAATCTTTATTCTGTCCTATAGGCTATACTGGACCTGCAAAATTTAAATTTCTTTCTAAACATTTACACAAAAAAAGCTTAATTTTATAAGAAAATTGGGGTTTTTATAATAAATAAGGGAAGTTGAGTCAATGGCATTTAGGTTGGTAGTCCAAATGGAGAACAAGTGCATGTGCTTTTGTACTATTCTTGTATTGGTCCTCATGACAAAGGAAAAGGGGCAAAGGTCTCCAAATGTACACAGTCTTAATTCCGGTGTGTAACGAGATTATTTCTTTATTTCGAATTCTGCATTTGAAAATACTATTTTCTTGTTTTGAATCCGTAACCTTCTGCCTGTGGAGAGGGTTAGATGTACAGCCTTATATTCGTCCTATGATAGCTTTAGCTTTATTTTTATATCCAGTTGTATCTAAATTCTAGTTAAATCTGAATAACAGTATAGTTTGATTTTATAACTATATTAGCCGTCAATTGCTAATGTTTCCTATTGGCTTGGTGGGGTCATGGAATCTCATAAGTTCATGCACTTTTCAGTTTTCTTTTCTTTCTTTCTTTTTTTTTTTTCTTTTTTTCAGAAATTGTGATTAGCAATTCATTCATTAGTTAGTTAAACTAATTTTAATTTGAAGATTATTGACTTTTGCACTATTGGGATAAAATGATTATTTAAACAAATCTAAAATTTCCAAATTTCATCAGGCTGGATTGTTCTGTTAAATGTTAAAGACAATACATATGTGTAGAGATATATATATATATATATATATATATAATCTTAGGATGAGTTCTAACCAACTGATTTACATGGCTGTCGGCTGACAGTAACTTTTAGTATTAGGTTAAATACCAATTTACTGAAAATATCAGACAAACGAAAGTGAATGAAATCATCTTATGAGTTGCAAAAAAAATTCTGATTCCAAGAAAATCGTTCCCTCCAAAAGTGAAGGTTGGTTAGTCAAAACAAACATGCCCATGATTCAATTTTTCATGAGGTTTTGGGTCAAAAAGCACAGCACCCACCCTCAAATTTCACCCCCAACGAATGGTCCAATCCCCTGAATGTAGGCTTTTCCATTCAAATTAATTAAGGCATTCTTCAAAACTACCAGTAAACCCTAATGTTTATGTAGGCTATGATGAATTCTCTGAATTTAAATGATTGGTCATGTGACATCACTGGTTTAGTCCAATTAATATTTAAAATGCATAATAATTTTTTCTTAAAAAAATAATCAACTGACTCACTTGAATTTCTCAGTTGGGGTTATTATTAGGTTTTTTTGGGTGACTAGCATTTTTTAACCCATCATGATGACATGGAACCCATAATGTTAAGTCTGTTATTTGAGCACAAAAGAGGTTTTGTCATCTTCTGCCACAGGCATGAGCATCTCTTGTTTGCAAGACACTCCAAGCACTCTTTGCCAATTGACTTCAAGATACATATGGACCACATCTCTCTCTCTCTCTCTCTATATATATATATATGAGAGCCCATGGCATCCATATTGTTTTGTAATCTAAATTACATATTAAAATAGTAATAAGATAGTGGTAAAAACATCCTTTTCTGGAAACCTAGCTAGGAAGAAAATGTGAGTGACATTTTCTATTAAGGCTAAAGATCAAAAGAAAAGCCTAGATTGAACCGACCCTATGGATATGGTGGAGGAGACAGAATGTGACCACCATTGTATTTATCTTTCTCCAAAACCTTGTATATATAATCATCAAGTATTAATTGAATTGTGACAACATTTCCACAATGGGAATATTAACAAAAGGATTCAATACTTTGCAAAGATTGATTTGATCCGAAATGACACAATTAAACTGTTTTTTTAGAAATTTGCACCATATACCCTCACTAGATTACTGGATTTTTACTACCACATCATTAATCTTAAAAATAATTTGCACTTTTCAAAGGACCAATTGGCCAGCGAAATCACCCATGTTGGGCAAATTAGGGATTCAAGTTTCAATAGAGACGGAGTGTGTGCGTAAATTTCTTTAACTTTCAAAAATAATAATAATTTGCACCAAGACTAAAACATTTTTTTTAAATTGAAAATTGAAAAAATATTGTTCTTAATATATAGACTTTTATTTTAAGGTACTCTTATAAATGGTTTACATTTGCAGTGTAACAGATTGAGACAAATAATAAAAGCCTGTAATGATATCAAACTTTTAAAATAATTATTAATCGATCGATATATCACGTGTCAGTCGATATTTCTCATGTCGGCCACATCGATAATACGCGTTGATGATAATTTTTGTTGCTAGTAGGGTCACCATAAAGCCTAATTCAGATGCTTCCAAAATGGCAGTTATATGAGGTGGTGTGGTGATGAGAGATGTTTTTAATTTGGATTCAAAAGCCTAACTTGTGGGGATAAGACAAGTGGTGTGTTTTGGAGAGGAACAATTTTGAAATTCATATGGTCGGTTTGGTTTTAATTTTTCTATCTTTAAGGAAAAACTCTCCCATCTCTTATAAAAAGACTAGTGCTTTTTGACCTAGACTCTATAAAAGGATTGTCCCTAATTTGGTTATGGTTATTATGTTTCGAGTAATTATGTATGGCATTTTTTGTTCGAGTAATAAAAGGTCAGTGTCTCTACCATGTAAGTCTAGAGTTCATTCCCAACTACTAGAACGTTTGCTAAAAAAAAGTGAAAATAATTTGTTTAAGAATGCTATATAGGTTCCACACAAACTTTTAAATGAAGGTGCTACGTAGTATGTCTATGTATTATATGTCTCTAAAGTCTTTCCGAATGATATAGAGAATATTCTAAAATATTGTGTAATATGCATATAAGTTGTGCATTTAGGCAAACAAATTCCAAAATAAATTTTAGCAATTTTTTTCTTGTTCTTTATTTTTGGGCCCCAGCAAGTAACTCAAATATCAATGTGTCCTGCAGGACTCAGTAGTCTGAAACTTTCACTTTTCTACATGATCATTAAGGTAATTCTTTTAATGGTCATTCTAACAAAGGATTTTGACCAGAGTAAATAGCTAGTTTAGAAATCTTAAATAAATAGAATTATTTTGTAGTCCTATGCATTATATTTTCAAAAATTAAATTGTAATGTAATTATTCATACCTGATGTGTTAAGGTCGATGTTATTTTAACCCTTGGATTGCCATATTCAAATTTAATTTGATGGGATTTAATCCTAATTGTTAGTAATTTCAAAACTCTTATTCAACGCAATTTTTTTCCTTTGTCCAGATTCCGAATCAAGTGATTCTTGAACTTATCTTTGTTAATTTTTCGTTGTCTATTTAATGATGTGCTCGGTAGCACTCATAACTTTCTAAAAATTATCATTTTGCCCCTAGAACTAATGTTGACAATATGATCGAGGAATTGTACTGTAAAAGAACATTTAGGGGTGAAAAGCAGTAACGGTGGTGAAAGGCGATGGCGGTGGTGGTGGAAGGTGGGAGGCGGTAGCGGTAGTCAGCTCCATCAAGAAACAACTTTCAGACTGGGATAGAGCATTCTAAGGATCTCTTACAGAAATTCTCAAAGTATTTAGGGAATTCTCAAAATTTCTCAAAGGTATTATTAAGTTTAATAGTCAATCGGTAAATTCCTCTTTTTGATTAATAAGTTATTTTTAAAAAGTGTAAAATACAATGGTCAAATATCTTATGATATGGGAGTTGCCGACTCTGATTTAAGAAAAGTAGGCAAATTTGAGGCACCATAAAAATTTAACTTTATTTTGGGGGTAGACAGTAGCCCTACATTGTTCCAACTTTATTACTCCGTAGTGCATAAAAGATAAAAAGGGCTCAAAAATATAGGAGAGAAAAGCACAATTTGGGTAAATATGACACATGTCTTCTCACGGCTGGGAAAAGATTGCCAGCAACTTCAATTGTAATTGGTGGAAAAATTAGTGATCATAGCTATGCATCCACCTTAGCTCCACAGGCATTGTGCCCTAGGGCCACGGGTCATTCATCATCATTGTTATGACTACCTTTTTATTTTTATTATTATATTTAAATAAATAAAAATTCGGTTCAAACAAACCACCATGATTCGTTGAATGGATGTGACGTATTGATTGGTTCATAATCCTTTTTTAAAAGTTTGATAATTGTTACACACCTCCATGTTCTATTCGATCAATTTACAACGATATTTGTTCGAGTTCGTTATACTGCAATTATAAACCATATCAATTACTTGCAAAAATTGTGAATCTCATTAATCAATTAATTAGGCAGAAATCGATCTTGCTAACATCACACTTATCACTTGTCATAAGTTGTTATATATTTTGCAAATGAATTCACTAGGCGGAATCAATTGACTAGCGTCACACTTACCATAGCTTACTCTTGTAGTTTTTTTTTAAATTTTTTTATTTTATAAAAACAAATATTAAAGGAAATTAAGCAACCTCATTTTTAAACTTATGAACTAAATCACATAAAGCAGGAGTGAGAGTGAGAGCGAGAGCCAGCGCGCTTGGAACATCAAAACAATACCTATTGAAAATTATTGTGAGATTTAACTTTTGAGTACTTTGAGATTTGATTTAAAATTGTAAAACTAAAGGAGAAAAGGAGAGATAGTCAAATAAGGTAGTAATGCAGGAAAGATGTCAAGATTGTGGAGCATTTTTTTTTGACATCTAACCATATTCAAATTGTAACTTTTAAGTGCCGTTTTTAGTATTCTTTTATTGCCAAGTAAATTCCAACTTCGAACTTGAGATAAGATAAAGAATTGAGAATATATATATACATTGAGCTCCTTCACAACTCAAATAAATTTTAACTTCTTTTAAATGTGAGTTTGTATACTTATTTATTTTTTAATTCGACAAAGAGAGAAGAGGAAAATGATGGACTAATTCGAACCTAAACTCCTCCACAACCCAAAAGAGTGCCTGTACTAAATAGTCAAATTTGTATGTGAGACACTATTTGTAATAGATTTAAAGCATGTTTGTTATGTATTTTATTTTTGGCATTTTGTTTTAATCACAAATAAAATAAGTATTTTATTATAGAATGTTTTGAATAGTAATCAAAAACATGTTTGGTAATGTCCCTTTTACAAGATTTTTAAAGTAAAGATACGAAAGCATATTTGAAAAAAGAAGTGTTTAAGTCTAAAAAAATATAATAGTTAGTTCTAAAATTTTAAAAAATTATTATTCATCGCTATCGTATCAAAATTACTGTGCAAAAATATATAAAAATAACAAATTAACGTTTCTATTTTTTGCCACCATTCAAGAAACATTTTAGTATTGTACAAAATAAAATAATTTTTGCTAAATGTATTTTTTTCACCATTCACTATTATAATATTCGATAAAAACAGAAATACTAAAAGTAAAGCGCATACCAAACAAATCCTAATCGAAAAACTAATGGATTTAGTTGAAAAACTGATTGTCATTTGGATTCTTTGTGAAACTTGTACTCGGTAATGGATTCCTGTTGAAAAAACAGTTCCTAGGTGGGTCCTACTAAATATTGTCCTATAGCAAAATCACAGCTTCTCTCTACATGTGTAACAATATTCACCCCAGTCAACTCCCAAGTTCCCAACCATAACACAATATCAATATATGACACACATTCAATTACCAATATTTTGGAGGGGAAATATTACCAATATTTGCCCCCGGGGCGTAGCTGTGATGGTAGGAGCTTGACGTTATTCCCATAAGATCAGAGGTTCGATTCTTCCCAAGCCGGTTATTCCTCTCGATTTTCTGCGGCGCGTGTTGAGGGGCCGCTGCGCGTTGCCCAGGTTTATAATTTGGGGGGTCACTCCGGGGCCCTACCTGAAGGAGTTCCTGGTTCAAAAAAAAAAAAAATTACCAGTATTTTCAAAGGCAAAATGATACTTATTTTACATGACTTTTGAAAATTAGAAGACTGAACAGGACAAGAGGGGGGAAAAAAATGAGACTCCTCATTTACCTTTCGTAAATATATCTATATATATAAGGATTATTACACATAAATAGCGCTAATGACCTATAATTATTATTTAATAGAGTTAAGTTTCATAGTTTCGAAAAAATAAAAATAAGAAAAAATATTATTTATCCTCACTGAGGTACCACTTTTAGGCATATAGGTACCACTTTTAGGCATATAGGTACCACTTTTTGTCATTAATTACCACTTTTTGTGTTGCACAAAAAAGTGGTGCCTATGTGAATAAAAGTGACATCTCTATGTCCAAAATAAAAATAGTATTAGCTTGATGCATAAAAAGTGATACCTAAATGCCTAAAAGTGGTACTTCAGTGAGGTTAAAGAGTATTTTTTTATGTTCACGTCAACATTTTAGTCAAATTCATTTTTTCGAAATTATAAAACTTTGACTCTATTAAATAGTAAATATGGGTCATTAGTGGTACATCTATGCCCAGAATAAAAATGGTACCTGATGCACAAAAAGTGATAACTTTGTGTACAAAAAGTGGTGCCTAAATACCTAAAAGTGGTACCTCGGTGAGGTTAAACATTATTTTTTCATATTCCCGCCAATATTTTGGTTAACTTTATTTTTTTAAAACTACGAGATTTTGACTCTATTAAATAATAAATATGAGTCCTTATAACAATTTATATGTAATAATCTCATATGAGAGAGAGAGAGAGAGAGAGAGTTTGTATTTGTTTGGTAACGAATTATCCGTTGCTTTGAAGAACTGGCATTTAAAAAATAATAATGAATCTAGATTTTATCAGACTAAATTTATTAAGAAAAGAAATAAAGAAAAAAAAAATGCATTGGGAAATGAAGTTAATAAAAAGGATAGGTCGGTTGTTAGTGGGACGAAAAGATGATGAGCTAAAGCATCTTCTGGTTTTAGCTCAACACTTAGGTGCAGACAGAGGCATGAAGTTTCAGAAATGGTTCAGTACAATTCAGGCCGACCATGTTCTTAAACAGTCCAATCGTTCAGTCCACTAATACTATGTTTCCAATTCCATGCAAGAACATTTACATATATATATATATGTACACACACACGCCAACATATACATACACTGTTTTTTTGAAAAAAAAAAAAAAAGAAACATATACATACATACACACAGTGGCGGAACCAAAAATTTTACTTCAGATGGGCAATTATTAACAATAAAATAATAAAAATTAAACTAAAATAATAAAAAGCACTAACTCTTTTGTACATAACCAAAATAACAAGAATCTCTCCAATAGTTTTAAAATTTACACTAGTCTCTCTGTCACTATTGGCTTTGACCAAAATATTTTAAATGACTATTATACTTGACATTAGTGTTGACTCTTACCATAATATTTTAAATGATTATTATACCCATTATATTTTTATTAGTTCAACATACGGACAAAATAACATTTTTAAGTTTTTTAGGAACATTCTCGAATTTTAATTAAATTTTGAGCATGACATCAACAAACAAGAATGTGAGATTTTATGACAAGGAGGACAGTGTTATATTTAAAACTAAAAAGGAGGTCCTTATTATTTAGACAATCTGCACGGAAGATAAATGTAATTATCCCTATATATTTTTATGTTGTGTATTTGTAATTATAATTAATATTCTAATAAATCTTTTGGTCAAGGAAAAACTAAAATTATGAAAATAGCATGATCGAACCAAATATGTTTTTTTTTTTCAAACACATGTATCGGCCTCAGAATACACACACCATTTAAGTTTTAAGTGCCATTCGAAAGCTAAATTTCAAATATTTATCTCCTAAATCCTTGCCAATGCCGTTATCCTCCTGAATACCAAATATGATGGTTATGCAATAAATTTCCTCTATTATGAATTGAATATGATCTATATATACAAGCATATTATAATATTTATTCATGCGGAGTTAATTCCTATAATTTTGCTAAAGTTTTTCAACAACATTTCCTTTACTTCTATTAAGTGTAGTATAAAATTGCAGCACTGAAATATGATACATGGATGGGATTGTTAGGTTAGCAACTTGTTCTTTATTAATACATATGCATGAATCTTGATCAGTGAAGATATATACTATATGTGGACAGATGTACAATGAATGCTTGTACCTAAATTCCAATCTACTTATAAAGCAATTGCAACAAGAGAAAACACACAACAAATTTTGAAAATTACTAGTTTGGTGGATGGTGTTTGGAAAAATGATTTAAAGAAATGTATTTTTTTTATTTCTCTTTAAAATTTTATCTGTTTTCACAATTATTAAAACATGAGATTGGAATCAAATGAGACCATACTGTTTTCTTTTTTTATTAATTTTCAAATTTTGCAGCAGCGAGAGTCTCTGAACTAGTCCTTTTTTTTTTTTTTTCCTTCATGTTTAGCAACGTTAAATTGTTCAATATTAACCAAGTTAGTGACTTGGATGACAATTAGAGTCGGAAATGACAAGATATAAATTGTTCAATAAATATCTTAACAGAAAAAATAAAAAATAAATATCTTAAACAATTTCCTACAATGGTTGACGATGACTAACACTTTCCACAATTTGTGTCGTTTTTAGGGTACTTGAGTAGTGGGAATATACCAATGTTTAAGCATATTCCAATCCCAATTTAATTGTTTAATTCCTTTTAATTTTGTCTTCTTGCCAATCTTTGTTACAGGCATTATTCATCCCATTTTTGTTCCTTAATTTTATTTTCGCGTTGCAAGGCTAGCTAATGGTAAGTACAATTCATAACGAAGAAAAACACTATCTAAGTATGTGCATACACACACACACACACGCACACACACACTTGAGAACATTAGCAAATTAGCACTCACAAACACACAAAAACATGCGATAAACGCGCGTGCGAGCATGCATAAGTAGATACATAATTTATAAGTACATATGCTCAATCTCAATCCCCCATTAAGAAGTAATTATAAGTTTATAATCTCAAAACTTAGAATGGGCCATAAGTGGACAGCAGAGAACATATAAATTAATTGAAGAACAACCAAAAAGGACAAGACCTAGGGATTGGGGATGTTTGAACAATATAATACATATTAGTTTAAAAGCATGGTTCACTTCCTGCAATCTAGGCAACTAAATTAATCAAAAAATTATGATAAATTATAGTATAAGTTTTACTAATATAATCATCTATATGTGGAAGCCCATAACTATATTTAGAAACTACAAATGGGTTTTAGAATATAATAGGGTAACACCCTCCATGTTATGTTTAGTGTCATTTCTTCGTACATCAACTCCTAAATCTAAAATGAAAAAATAAAAAATAAATAAATAAGAGAGTTATATTAAATAGATTGACAGGTAATGTAAAATTTTAGCCTCATTCGTTGAACATGAATCATAAAAATATTCTAGTTTATATGGATTAACTGAAGTTAAGGTTTTAGATAAAAATAAATGATGAAATGAAGTTTATATAATTGACCAAAATATGAGATAAAGCGTCACGACACGTCCCGATCTGTGTAGATATTATTCACTTTGCACACTCTCCTCTCAGTACTCAAGGTTTTATTCAAAATTCTTCTACATGATTGAGGGGTGTCCACCATTTCCGGCTAGGAATCGACTCTGAAATCATCTGTCACAACATGCCTCCATTTCATGTAGATATTTTTCGTTTTGCACACTCTACTTTTCATGCTCACGATTTTGTTCAAAAAGTGTATACGTGATTGAGGGAATCCACATATATAAATGTTAGAAACTTCTTCCTCGAGGCGATGTGAAACTGTCACATATGAATTAATTGGCATCGACCCAGATGATATGATATATATCTCATCTCTAAAGAAAAATCAAGTGTTCAATCCTTATTAGGAGCAATATTATGGATGTATATGCATTTGCATAAATAGGATAAGAGTTTGTGTTTAGTTGAGTTTTAAAATATAAAAATGTAAAATTGAGGTGGTAATATATATTGTGGAGGAAGAAAATGAGATAGGAGGAGAAGAGGCAATTGAATTAGTAAGAGGATGGGGACAGCATGCTTGGTGAATTAAGAGGTGGGGTGATATGGGGGAAGGGAATGGCGTGTGAAATAAAAATAAAATGTTTCCTATGCATACAACAATTGTGTCGAGTGGAGGAGGGTGGATGAGGGTACATGGTGATAGGGTATTGCCAACATGTTTATTCAATCATCAATGCACAATGCTCTATGGTTCCTTCTGAATTTCTTATCATATATATATATATATATATGTATGCCCATCCAATGTGTAAGTGCATATGTATATATATGTTGTATCATTAATTAATGTGCGTGGTGTGTGTGTGTGTTCGTATTACTGTACTCATGCATATAGAAATACCCAACACAATATCCATTTTTAACCTTTTTGATTAATAAAATGTTACCTTCACTTTTAAAGTTCTGAATCATAAAGGGGAAAAGCCAAGTTCATATATGTTAAAGGATTGGTGGAAAGGAAATGGATGCTGGATATGTTTAGTGACAATGGGCAGATTAATTGATATAATAACAAAAAAATTCTGTCACCACTGTGTCTTGATGTCAAACTTTTAGTCAATTGAATTGGAAATCAGACATATTATATATTTGATTGTGATATATATGGTTTTATTAGAAATTTAGAATTTGGAATATTGGAGAGTTTGTCCATTAAAATGACATTCTTAATTAATGGCATGGTTTATATCCGTTTTTGGATTAGCCCAATAACTAATAAACAATTAAGATGAGATCTCATCGATTTAATCACATTTACATTATTTCTGAAAATCTCGATTCAACAATAATAAGAGACAACGAGGTCAGTAAGAAGAACACAATTAAACAATGTATTCAAAGTTCTAGAGTTACAAAGGTGATTAATTTTCAGATTTAAGGGACATATAACTATATATGATGGAGGAGTGGCTATAGAAAATAGTCTTTACAAAAATAGAGTTGAATGTAATGAAAACAGATTTTGGTAAATAAAGGGGAAGTACTGGGTAATTTTGAATTTAAAAACTACTACGATTTATGTATGTATTCCATTACTTGAAGTAGAATTTGAAATTGATAGTCGTTTTCCAAAAAGGAAAATAATGACCCATTTTGTATATATACTTAATTTAATAAGTCAATTATTTCATTACTTGAAATATGTATGCTTAATGTATTTTACAAAATTCCCAGTCTACTATTTTTTTAATAATATGAAGTGAATCTCACATACAAATACAAGCTGTGGATTCAATCTTTTAAATATCACTGTATGTGTGTGTGGTTCACACGTGCTGGTGCGGGTTGGGTCCGTTGGGATATAAGCCCGCTACATATACGTGTGTATGGTTCACACGTGTGGTAACGTCTATATATACAAGCATGGTGACACACTAAAGAGTGGTCAAGCAAAGGCATTACTAGTTGATTCATGTATTGTTCAGTGACTCATATTTGTATATATATGATATATATACAGAATTGAGAAGCAGATTTTTCCTTCTTCTAAGCTATTTCTAGTTTATAGTCAACGAAGGAGATATATATATATATATATATATATTGATAGATAGACAGACAGAGAGAGAAATGGAGGGAGAGAGTGAAATGAAGCATTTAATATTCAAGAGGATTTGTGTATTCTGTGGGAGTAGCCAAGGAAAGAAGAGTAGCTATCAGGATGCTGCTATTGAGCTTGGCAAGGAATTGGTACGTAATGGCCATTTTTTATGTATATGTTTTGTTCTGTTAACAACATGTTTGTTATAATGCGACAGTGTTCTTTTGGGATTTGAGATGGGTTTGTTTTTCTTGAATCAGTACTTGAAATTTACTTAGTCTTCATGTTAATCTGTTTGTAAGTTGTTTCATGAGCTTTTTCATCTAAAAGCACTTCAATTGATGCCTTGAAACGGGACATTCTTGTTGGTTTCTCTTCTAAATTATCATTCAAAAGTGTTGTTTTTTGTAAGTTATTTAAGCAAATCCTTTCATATTAGCCATGACTTAGTTCAGCAGCTCTGTTATTTAACAGGTCTCTCTCTCTCTCTCTCTCTCTCTCTACACACACACACACACACACACACACACACACACACATGTAATGTGTGTGTACTGTGTACCTATATCATGTGATTCATGTGAAGCTATATTCAGTGCTTCAAGTTACTTTCCCATATCATAGATGGAAAGAATATGCTTTTCAGCTTCTATGCATTTTTTCCATGCCTATCTTACAATCTTAAAGGTTTTTTTTTTTTTTTTGGGTTATAGTAATTTCAAATGGGTTCATCATACCCACCTCAAAATTTCCATCTTTCATCCAAAAAAAAATATATATATTCTTATATGCACTATTTGGGCTGATTTGACATTTGTCTGCTGAAGGTGTCAAGGAACATTGATCTGGTCTATGGAGGTGGTAGCATAGGCCTAATGGGGTTGGTTTCACAAGCTGTTCATAATGGCGGTCGGCATGTTATTGGGTGAGCTTCCTTCTCCTTCATTATTCCTTCCATTGTATCCTCAAAACTCTCAAATAAATTAGAAAACAAACAAAGTGACTAAGAAATTGCTGGTTTTTCAACTTTACAACTAATTTTTGTCATCTTATTGTCTCTCTTGCAGAGTGATTCCCAAGACGCTCATGCCTCGAGAGGTATGTCTGCTATACGCAAAAAAGTCTTGAACCTTTTCTCATAAGATTAATTAATTAATAAAAAACCCAATAATCTACTAGTACTATTTTTAATCACTTTTCTAATTCTATGGACAGAGTTTAGTCCTGTTGCATCCTTATCTTCCTTCCTTTTCTTTCTTTATATGATTATGTCTAGCTATTTTTTATTTTTATTTTTTATTTTATATATATATATATATATATATTAGTACTTCCATTTAACATATAGCTTATGGTGTTAATATACAAAATATATATATATATGTATGTATGTATATTGCTTCTTTACTACTGTCTCTCTCCCTCTAATATGTGTATATATTGTGGGTTGAAATGAGTGTGTGTGTGTGTGTGGAGGAGGGGGTTCTTAAAGTTCTGTAATTTTTTTTTCCCCTTGTTTTATTGTGTGTGTGTGTGTGGTACTTGATAGACTTATCCATTCTACCATTTGTAAGCTGGCATTTTATCACTTCTATATAATTTTTAAGTTTCAAATGCTCCCTCTGATATTTTCCTTTATGGTTTCATCTTTGTTGGATGGTCGGTTCAGCCATTAGTATAGCCCTCTTTGTTCTTTTTCTTCTTGGCTTTTTGCTAACTTGTATATTCTTTTTGTATATATATCCCTCTGGTATTATATGAACCATTGGCTCTGGAGTTAGCTGATTTAAAGAATTTTGGATTAGGACCACCTTTCCAGCAAGCCTATCTAGTTTTAAGTCCACCATTTCCTGCAAGCTTCATCATTGCTGCACTGCACAAGTGCAGAACGCTCCAAAAAAAAAAAAACTCCCTATATATATACAACACATATACACACATAATATATATATATATATATATATATACATCCGGATTTTAACTTTATAATATTTTTTCTACTTGGGTTTTGGTACCCTTTTGCAGTTAACCGTTGAAACAGTAGGGGAAGTGAAGGCTGTTGCAGATATGCATCAAAAAGGAAAGCAGAGTTGGCTAAGCATTCTGATGCTTTTATTGCCTTACTAGGTTAGTGTAATTTTTTTAATTTCTGACAAAAATTCTGTGAAAATCAACTAAAGACAAGGACTTCAGGGCTATTAGTTTTCCATTTCTAGCTTGAGAGATTGACCATGTATAAACCTCATGTTTTGGTTCTTTTCAGAGTAGAAAACAGGTCAGCTTGTAATGATGAATTTCCTTGCTTGATCTTTAGTTGCTAGTCAAAAGGAAGTAAGAAGTGTCAATCCCTTTAGTCAAATTACTAAAAACCCATTCCTTTGTTAAGATCAAAATTTTAATTGCCTAGAACTGTTCCTCAAGACACTGCAGTTTACTTAATTAATACATGCTTTGAAAGCAGAAACAGACATGTACAAAAAGGAAAAGCAAAATGACAAAAAAAAGATTAGTTTTGTGCCTATCCTCTGGGTTGTATTACCATAACCTTTTGAGTTTTGTGTCAATCTTTTCACCCAATAAGCTTGTCAGCCTGAGTTTTTACAACTGCACCTAGCATTGCCCTCTTGTTGATTATTTTAATTTGGGTTGATTAAATCAATT
Source organism: Cornus kousa (assembly GCA_025631255.1). Lineage (NCBI taxonomy): Eukaryota > Viridiplantae > Streptophyta > Magnoliopsida > Cornales > Cornaceae > Cornus > Cornus kousa. Next base: position 1,035,672 of record JAOTQH010000070.1, on the reverse strand, counting down.
TATATATATGATTTCTTTTGAGGGGGCAAAGTGCAATGATTTTCCTTTTATAATTTGCTATTGTGTATTGAATTTGATACATTTATGATATATGGTATTGGTAATATTGCCATATCAGCCGTGTGAAGCCTAGATCATAACAAGATTCAGAACCCTCTGGACTCTCTTAGAAAACCCTAAATCCTTGATCAGAGAGCAGCTTTTCAAACCCTAGTTTATTGACCAGTCAACATCTTACACTGAAAATTAGAGCATTAGGTCCTGAATGACCTACTACTGTGTTTTATATGTGTTTTTCTTTTTCATTTGTTGTAATAATAGCCTCTGGTGCTAACTGACCAAGTTTTCTTCCCAAATTAAGGGGACAATGTCTTGCCAAAAAAGGTAAAAACATTGAAAAGGAGATAAGAGTCACCTTTTACCAAATTAGTTTTGGGCAACAAGCACCTGCACCTAACAGGAAGACATGTTCACACCTTATACTTCTGATATCCCCTTTTTTACTCTAGTCTTACCCTCGTGAGTTTTAATCTTTTTTCCCATTTTGTGCTAACACAATCAGAAAGATTGGAAGCCCATGTAGGGGCAAGCTTGTCATTTCACTCTTCATAGGCTACACCTTATTCCCCATCTGTGAAGACAAAAAAATATAAAATAAATACTAAATTTATATTAAATGATGGTATGAGAGAATATGAAATACATGGGTAGCCAGATTATTATACTCACTAGTAACAAATAAGTGAGGCCAAGGCTAGCTGGTCATTAACATTCATTTTGAATACTTTTGAGACCATGAATCATGATAACCATCAAATGGAAGGTACTAAGCTTAATAATTCTTAACCAATTTAAATTCTACCCTGAAGTTCCTACTTATTTCAAATGGGTGATTTATTAATAATCTTGAAATTAAGGAACTATGTTATGTGATGATGTTACATGCAGGTGGTTATGGGACTCTTGAAGAGCTACTTGAAGTGATAACATGGGCTCAACTTGGCATTCACGATAAACCGGTAATTCTTACATCTGCTTTATGATATTCTGTTGGATTGTTGGTGATCATCCCTGCTAAAATTGCTTTCGAGAATCTGCTTTAATTAATCGTGTAAACTCTAATTCGTTGTTAATAAATATATCTCATTTTATTGTTTTTGCAGGTCGGGTTGCTGAATGTAGATGGATACTACAATTCACTGCTATCATTTATCGACAAAGCTGTGGAAGAGGGCTTCGTTAGTCCAAGTGCACGGCATATCATTCTCTCTGCACCAACTGCAAAAGAGTTGGTGAAAAAATTGGAGGTGACATAAAAACTCAGCATCACAGTTGCCTTTTTCAGTTAGATTTTTTCATCTCCTCTGAACTACTTTTCTAAGAAATAATTGCTTCAGACAGTTTCTGAAATAGTTTTGTGCCTGTCCTGCTCTTAAAATGAAAAGAAAAGATTGCTTGTTCTGTTTGCTCCATACCAGAAATATTCAGAAAGTAAAAAATTCCATTTGTTTCATCGTATGTCAATGGACATTTGACACCGGAAAACATGATTTCCTCTCACATTTGAAAAGATTCATATAGATAATACAGTGGATTAATCTCATTGTCATATACTTGTTGTCACAGGAGTACGTTCCTCGACATGAACGAGTTGCTTCAAAGTTGAGCTGGGAGATGGAGCAACTTGGCTACCCTCAACAATATGACAACTCTAGGTGACATGGTGGTTTGACACACAAAAGAAGCTAACTTGGAAAATTTGATGCTGTCAATCTGAGGGGAATTCTTTTTGTAAATTACTTGCTGTAATTGACTTAAATATGCTAAGCTTCACTATTCCCTTCAATTGGAAGTTTGGTTTTCTTTTTTAAGTTGCAAGTGCTAGATGCATATGATATTCTCCTTCTAATGGTAACTTGTCCAAGTTTTTTTGCTTTGTCCTGTATTTCTTCTTCTTATTGCCATGAAAACATATTTATGTGTATATATACATATGTATTTAAAAATAAATAAATAAACTGTTCCATAGCTCCCCATGCAAATGCGACATAAATTCCTAGTTGAAGATCACAGGGAATATACACATGAACTTTCATGATTCTATCAACTCCTCTGGCCAGAAGCTTTATTCTCAGATTCCTGAATAAGGGACTGTGGCCTTGTGATTCTATTGTTGATAGATCCTATTGATAGGCCTGCAAAAATGGGGTGTATGTGTGTGTGTGTGTGTATATTGTATATAATGCAATCCTAGTGTAAAAGTGACAGAAAACATGCATTAGCAACCATTTGACATCCTTGCATTAGTAAAGTGGAGACACCTTCTTAGTCATCAGATGATTGCAAAAACAAAATAGTATATTATACCTGACAACAGAATATACATTGGACTTTTCTTAATCCATATCTGAATCATTGAATGTACATTGCTACACAAATGAAGATCAGAACCAACTTAGAAAAAGCAGCCAAGTGTCTTTAATTGATAGATGAAAGAGGGGCCAACTTTGTAACAGTTCTCAAGTATGTGTTTGCTGTTAAGGTTTGAGCTAGGCCAATTGTGGAACAGACATGTCCAAGACAATTCTCAAGTACCTGTTTGCTGTTAAGATTTGAGAGCTACAGACAACGGACAGAATTGGTCTAACCAACAACCGGTAACTGAAGGGGGGCCAACAAGTTGATTGGAAGAGAAGAGAAATGGCCTCTTGGTGCTCATTTAGAGCGAGAAGGGTGGCTCCACTCTCATGGACAAATGGGACACTGACATGTTTGTGGAGGGTCCACACGTTTTGGAATCAATGGGGAGGAAAAAGTACGAAAGGATCATGTGTCATGGACATGTTAGGACAATATGATAGCTAACTATGGCCCCGGTTTCATTTTGCGTATGCAGGTTGTTCATGGCAGTAATGTGAAATGCTGACCTGAAGAAATAAAAAGCAATTGGTGGATGAGTGGTCGAATTTGATGAGGTTTTGGTTCGGATATGAATGAGAAAAACATACACAATCAAATATGTTCTTTGATATGATGTGAAACAGGGGAGATTGTGAAAAACAGAACCAAATTGGCAAAAACCTTGTATTTTTGCTTTGAAGATGCAATGGAGGAAGAAAGTATTCAAATGAAATAGATATGTATATTCATATATAATACACACATCTATCTTTATACAAGATTGCCTTCGCTAAAAAGTTTCAGAAAAAATTATTAAGAAATTTCATAGGTTTCAGATAAGGAAGATATCAACATAGCTAAATGATCTCATCCATGACATACATTCAAAATATATAAAAGAGATCATTTCTTGTGAATTCTAAGATTAATGTGAAGAAATGCTACAAATAACAAAATGGGGGTCACTCATAAGTTTCGAGTCCTTTTCAATCGACAGTAGAATGTTACCCTAGTTATACCTCTTAACAAATCCCCTATGTTTTTATGTCTATTTTCAACTGTTTTGACCCAACCCAAGGTTGCAGTGACATTGGGTTGCAACCAAAACTATTTATGATTTGTTCAACGAAGTTTACCACTAGCATGCAAAATGAATTTAAATTAGCCTGATGAGTAAACTTGAATACTTTGAATTGATTTTTGTTTCGCCAAAAGTGTGGGCTTCACGTGGGTTTGGTCAGACGTATATGAATGAGATTTTTTTTAAACGGTGAGATAAATTTTGTCGGTGGAACTAACTAGCATAGCATTCATCATTTCTTTTAATGTTCTATTTTTCATTTCTTTTAATGTTCTATTTTTTCTCTCTGCTAGTCCATTAGACTCGGGTGAATAACCTCATGGGTGGATTATTTTATGATCTCAATGATAAAAATTAATTATTTACACTCACTGTTTATCTAAAGGAGGATCATATTTCCTTTCCCATGATACTACTGATGAAATTTTCACACTACCCTGACCAGTTTATAGATTCAAAAGTTATTCATATCGAAGCATGAATCTTAATTGCAGTCCTCTGCCATCTTTCAATGTAAGTATAAAATTAACAACGAGAAGCAGCAACTTGAAAGTGAAATAGAACCAATTACCAATGAAGTTAAGTGCAATCTATCATCTGAAACAATACAACAATGGAAAATATGAAATCATGTAGCATTAAATAGGTAACAAAAATAATAAGGGTCCTCTTATCCTGTTAGTTTAAGCTTTCAAAATTCAATTTCCCAACTAACCATTTGCATGATGTTGTGATCCACTAACAGATGATATTGGTGGCTTGAGGTTGCAACGTTTAGATTCTTTAGAATTACAATGTGATTTCCGTCTGCAAAAGATGTTCCAGCTTCTCCTCATCTTCACCAGCTTCTTAAGCTCCTCTCTCATGCTCTCGCACTCCTTTTCAAGCTCAGACACGCGCTCTCTCATGTCTTCAACACTCGAAGTTCTGTCTTGTGCAGTGTCCACTTGGTTGGAACCATCAGTTTTAGAGAGTGCAAGGTTCGTATTGGGATTTTGCGAGTTCTCAAGATTGTTAGAGACAAAGAACCAGCCAGAAATTGATGTACGTAGCCGAAGCTGTTCAAAGAACAAGACCTGAACAATCACACGGAGAGGTAGCCTTTCATTCTGTGCTGCGTGGGTGCTGGCCTCCAATGACAGCTTCTGGCAGTTCATGAGCCTGCAGATTTGCTCCCGCTCTGAGTCTGTGAGCCAAGGATGTGCCTGAAGTTTAAAATGTGTAACAGTTTTAGCATGCTAATAATCATACACCATTAATGGTCAAAGGGCATCGATTATACCCAGTTACCTAGCTTACCAACATATTAGTAGGGTGCGAATCCCAACATTTTTGGCATTTCCTCACTTTCTTTTGCTTCTAAATGATTTTTTAATTTTAGTTCTCTGCACTAAAGCTGTGATAAGATTAAAGCGAATTTATCGACCCATAACTTACGAAATCCAACCCCAATACATACAAAGAGAGACTGGTTGGATATAATATGATCCATCACAAGGTCAACACAAAAACCTTATTAGCGGCCAAAAAATCAACTTTAGTGAAGAGCTGAAAGCTTGTGATGTTATATCATTTGGAAAAGCACACGAAACACAAGTTTATTGTCTTTTATCTCAAAGCAAGAACCTAAGTGAACTACTTACCGTAAAAGAACCCAAGTGAACTGACATAATTTTGTAAATGACAGAGGAAGCAAATTATTTTTTGCTTTCTTCTTTTCTTCTCCAGCTTTCACTTTAGCAAGAGAAAATAGAAACGAAGAGAAGTCCATAGGTCAAGATTTCTTAAAATGCATTAGCTATCTTTGTTGTGTCTGTAAATTTTCTCTACAGAAGTTCTAATTTATTTATTCTGTTTTCCATATCATTTTATTTTTGTACACATAAAATGACTTTAAATTGATATATAGAAAACCTTGTGAACATTATAACTTTGAAGAATTTCTCCAGAGAGACATAAACAGAGGCAAGACGGCTTCACAAAGTACAATGTTTTAATTCTAAACACATTTACTTTAATATCTCATTCACTGGCTAATGGTAACACTGTATAAAAAACTAATCAAATCATTTCAGTGGTACACTTTTAGACAAGGAAGAACTTCAAGAAGTGGAAACTCTGCTTAGAGGGTAGTCCAATTCAAAGAGAGAAAGCACAGAAGAAACAGAGCGGAAGAATGACAAAGTTGTCTTCTATTGTATCTGAATTATCCATTTTCTAGAAGGGAAGTAGGTATTGTAGCCACAACATAAAACAGGAACATAAAATAAAATTTGTAAGAGTTCCCATCGAAGGGATGGGTTAATGTAAAACCTATCCATCATGTTCTAATCTCTAACATAAGAACATTATAGCTTTAGGGAGTGATGTACCTAATGTATTTAAAATATTTCCAAATTGTGTTACCTTTAGGTATATATCGATGGCACGATAAATGCCATCAGAAAGTGGCCTCGCATAATCAGGGAGGGCAGCAGCAAGTGACTGAAATTTTGGGAACTTCAAATTAACATCGGGCGCAACATCAGCAAGATATGCGTCCACAATATTAGCCACCATTGTCATTGACGTGAGTGAATGGGCTCCTTCCATCAGCTGCCCCTCTTCAACTATAAATGAAGGAGATGCTGCAGCTGCATCCTGTTCCATCAACGTGAAATGATCAAGAATCCTCTGAAAACAGTCTATGTCATAGAGGGTCTCCACTGAGTAACCCATATTTGGTATAAGAAGATCTTCTAGTGAAGCGCGGTCTAACTGAGCCCCCACCCTTTTCTCCAAATTTTCTGTGCATAATGGACTTGCATGTAAGACCATAGCTGTATGGAGCAGTCTGAGCAAAAATTTAGTCTGTGTAACTCCTTTCTGATTGGGAAGTAACTCCACAATTTCTTCAAGAAGAGCTCTCTGATCTGTCTCAGAAGGGGCAGAAATAGTTGAGCCGGGTTTAGCATGGTTAACATCCTTGAAGCTTGATTGCTCATTCACCAAGGGGAGGTATCTCTTTGCATAAAACACGACGGAACCAGCAACATTCTCAGGTTTCATCCCTCCTAATTGAACAGCTTGGATCAGCCGTTTATAGAGAGGTAAACCAAGGAAGGACACATCATCATACCACCAATCATCATTCATAGGTTGTGGCTTGGTTGCAGTAGATATTCCATTCCACAAGGCACTGTCTTCTGTGCTCCATGTGTTATTGCACCCTGATACAGGCCAATTAAATAAGTTCTGATCTGCACAAGCTTTCATGGCCAAAGAATTGATGCATCTTGAGACGATATGAAGCTCCTCTGCATATTGTAGAATTTCTTCACAGGTTTTGAGAGCCTTTATTGTGTCTGACCAATTGCCAAAGATTTCATTAAGGAAACCCTCTGTTTGGGCAATGAGATTTCCTTCACCACAATCGTCACTCATCTGGAGATACTCTGCTGCACACCTAAGACTGACTACATTCAAAGCAGTGAGCTCTAATTTAACATCATAGCAAAATTTGGCAATAAGTTCAAATGCTTTGGCTCCACCAGGTATGTCATGGAGTTGCAAGACACAAACTGATCCATTCGCACCAGAAAATTCTCTGACAAGTTTTTCTAATTTCCCACTTCTTGACAACAAAGGAAACTGCAGCATTTGCCAAAATGGGGACAAAAAATAGATAGTATGAATATGCAAGTGAATTGAATCAATGGGTGGAAAAAATGTAAGAGGCAGAACACACAAATTGAATAATTTTTATGCACATTATATTTAAAGGTTGATTTTAACCAAATAAATGCACCTTGTGAAGATGAAAGGACATTTCTCCAATTTCAATCGTGACGTCGCTTGGAAGTCCAGTTGTGCAATGCCTGAAAAGAGAGCATAGGAAATTTCCATGAAACCATAGTAAATTCCTAACTAGGCAAAATTCATTATGGAAAAACAATTTATTCAATGGACCATATCAGTTCTGAGGAGAAGTGACATACGGAGTAGTTCGTAAAGAAAATTTATACGGGCATATTAATATGTTGGGGAATGGCTTGTGACTCCTGCTATGATCACACCCATCAATCACACATCTTTTAGAAAGTGACGTGCAATTTATGGACTGTCAAACTAAAATTGTGATGAAATTCAGTAATTAGGATTTCTGCATCTTATTTTCTGTTTTTAAGTTCATTAGTTGTTTTAGTTATATTATGCTGGTTTATTTATATCTTATGATGTGCTGCGGTATCCACATCCACTCAAATTCAAATTAAGTAGTCCTCATGCAATAGAAATGACAACTTATGCAAGTGTTGTCCACATGCACTTAAATGCCACTTAAATATATTAGATGATATACATAAGGATTATTAGATAATAACACATGAGGATCCTAGACACATATTCACACTGGATACGCATTACATAGGCAAGTCAAAGTTGCGTATGAAAAGACCTACTAGGGAGAGCACGAGTCCCTGTTCAGTTTCTACACTCCTCAAGAAAGATGGCACTTAGACGATGTGCATTCTAAGTTACTATCAACAAAATCACTATCAGGTATTAGATTCCTACTAAATTTTATTCCATGCATATGGCCTTCCTAGTAGAGTTACTTAATTTACCAACCACTGCTACAACACAATTTATTATGAAGTGGTTATATGTGTGCAAGAAACTAAATAGATCACTGGGAACAGTGTGTGCACAATTACTAGGGATGAAGCTGATGTATGCAACTTAAAACTATAATACTTCCACTTTTGCATCAATCTCTTGCAAAGAGATGTTGGAGGGAGCCCTTGATGTAAAGATTGAATTTATGAGGAAGAAGTTATGCAGGAAACTATCCCAATGAATAGGCACATAAAAGGTGCACAACTGCAAAGCTTGAATTCGATTTAACAATAGTAACCACTACTTCTGAATCAATAAATGTTAGAGAAAGCCTTCGACCTGAGCTCAATTGAGTGTATCAGTCTTCAATATTACACAAACAATGTAATCTACATTATGGGAATTTCCCTTTTAACAGAATTTTTTTTTTTTTTCTTGTGGGTGAGCTAGAATTGAGCCCCTGACATAAGATAAACCCATCCTAGCTCACATACCCACATTCTAACAAAACAAGAAATTAGAGTTACAGATTACCAAGAACATCAAGTCAAATGTATGTATGTAACACCACAAATTTCAATTCCAATTCCAAACTGAAAAACATAAAATACCCATTTCATATTTCCTGATATAACAACCACCCATGTCAATTGATTTCCTTAAAACCCATATGATAGATTGATTTAGGAAAATGAAATTTCATGCAAGAATTAGAGATACATAAGCGAACAAGGTTTACCAGGTTTGGCCTTCACGTTGAAATGCTTCAGATTTAGAGCCAAGCTTCATGCAAGCCATATATATATATATATATATATATATATATATTCTTGTTAATATTCAGAACTTTGACAAAGATGGGAGTAAATCCACAGGAGATCAAGAAAATGGAAAATGATAGAAGTGAATGTGGCTTTCTGGTAATTGTCTCCATAGAGAAAGAGGGTCCGAGTCTAAAGGGGGAGTGAAGGAGAAGGAATCGGTTGCTCTGAATACGTGACAGGCAGAGGGTACTTTCAACATGGACCTATTTATACTCAGTATTTCATCACACAGCCGCCTATTCAGTAACTTTTTCTCCAGTTGTTTGTATAGTTTTAATTAGGCCCAAAGTTTGTAGGATATATTGGCCCCACGGACAATGTATACAAATTACAAATTTAAGTTTTTTCGTTCTATGAAATTAAATTAGGAACTAAAAAGAAAAGGACCATATTCAACACTTGAAACCTCATTTATTCAACTATTTTTCTCTCCATTTTTTTTTTTCTCATATCATTATATACACATGCTATTAAAAATACAAATTAAAAGTGCATTAAAAAATTACTATAATTATTTTATTTTAATTTTATATTATTAGTTTAGCGTTCCCAAATTAATAGTGATGGCTTCCCCCTTTATATAAAGGTTAGTGATATTCTTGAGCGGCGCTCCACTATATTATCAACAAAATAAATACCCAAAACATTCTTATCCAACTTCTCTCTTACTCTCTCATTTTTATTTTTATTTTTCTCTAATGGTAAAAATAGATTTGCATAGGTTTGCAATAAAATGGGTTTGTTATGTTCTCTCATGTTCCATTGCAAACCTTGCAACTTTTTTTTCCTTCTCCAGATCAGTAATTCTGAATTCTTCTTATAACCTAATATATTTTAATTCTAAATAATTCTTCTTCTTCTTCTAACCCAATATATTTTCAAATTTTAAGGAGCTATTAGAATTTGAATGCAAAATCAACTTCATTGTTGTTCATATCATTTGTTAATACTTTTTCGATTGTTCAGTTTGTGTTCAATAGATAGACAATTTGGTATAATTATGTTGCAAGCCTTTCTAGTTCATCAGTTTGTCCATATGTTAGCTTGGCGGACGACTTTAAGAACTCGTGGTTGAGTTGAGAAAACAAGTAGTCATGAAAGGAAGGAAACCACGAAGAGGAAAAAAAAAAAACCAAAAAGAAAAAAGGCAAGAGCTGTGAAAGGAATGAAGCGTTAGGGTCTGTAAGAAGAGAGAAAAAGGAAAGAACAATTTTAAGAAAAAGAGGAAAAAGAGGATAGTCTAATAAAGAAAAAGAAATTTTAGACCTTTCAATTTCTCTTTGCATTTTAACTTTCAAGACAAATCTAACATTAGTTTAGATGGTATAATTTTTTTTCCAAATTTGAATGTTTGAGCCATGCAACGTTATTGGTGTGTGCATTTACTTGAAGTTTTTTCAAAAAAAAAAAAAATATATATATATATATATACACTTTAATAAAAGAAAATTTTATGAAATTTTTAATAAGGTTTAATATTACAGGCTTTTGGGTAGAATTAGTTTAAGAGCCTTGTAAATTAATTAGAGAATCACCGTCTAATTTAGGTAGGTAGGATGTACCATCTCACCTTGTGAGAAAGATTTTAAATGGAAAGCATATTTTGAAAAAGAAGAAAAGACTTCTCCTGTTTGGCAGCCTTTTGAGTTTTTGGGTTTTTTGTTGTGGTTTTCATTTTATTAAAAAAAAAAATGGCAATGTTTGGTAACTCTATTTTGATTTTTTACATTTCAAAATTTTTGAAAATTCGTTGTTAGTTCTTCAAAATTCCCACAACTACAAAATGAAGCTTTGATTTTTTCTTTTGGTTTCTAATAGTGTTATTTTATTATTTTTCAAAATGAGAATTAGAGAAATATTATTTTATTGTTTTTTAATTATACTTGAATGGTAAATATATATATATATATATATATTTTTAAAAATGAGAATTTGAGAAATATTATTTTATTATTTTTCAAAATTAGATAAATGTTATTTTGTTATTTTTCAATTATACTCAAATAACAAATAAAATTTTAAAAATATTTTTTTTATTCAAAAGGTAAAATAAAAATTTGTATATTTTTATTTTTCAATTATACTCTAATAGTAAATAAAATTTTATTTTATTACTTTTCATTTATACTTGAATAATAGATAAAAGAGTCAAAAAAAATTATAAAAAAAATACCAAATGTATTTTTTCATTTTTCTTTTAAAAAATTCAACAGCAGATATACGTTACCAAAATTTTTTGGTTCTGAAATAAATGACGGCACAGCTTTTAAAAATTTCCATTTTTACATAAAAAAAAAAAAAACAAAAAAAAAACAAAAATGAAAACCACAGCTTTACCAAACATGCCCTAAGAAATGGTATTATGATTTTAGAAATGCACATTTAAAAAGGCTGATTTTGAATTTTGATTCCATAATTAAGTATAATAAACTCAAGTCACTGTGGGTTTTTTTCTTTTTTCTTTTTTCTTTTTATCTTGCACACCCATTAACTTTAAAAGGTGAAGAGATATTATTAAATTTGGTGGTTTATCTATATATTTGTCGGTGAATGATAATTGTTGAACACTTTAGAACATTTTGGAGTTGTTTGATAAGCGTTTTGTTTTAACCAAAAACCAAATAAGTGTTTTGTTGTAGAGAATTTTAAAAAGTAATCGAAAGTATGTTTGGTAACATGAATTTTTTGCAAGACTTTTGGAATTAAAAATATAAATATATTTGGTAAAAACCTATGTGTAACGACCCTGAAATGATACCAATCAAATAATAATAATAATAATAATAATAATAATAATTTGGCATGACCTCTACTAAAAAGGGTTCTACAACAACCTGCTTAAATGCATAAAAATGTAATGGCCTCTCTTGGACCTTCAAAACTTATATAACATGTCCCAACACACAATGCAAATAATACATTTCAACATTTCTTTCATCCATTCATTATGCCTCAACATAGTTCATCTCATAGTGGAACAACCGCATACCATTTAATCTAAATATCATAATTACAGTCAAAAAAATATGGCTAAGATCAAAAGTCTATATCTTATAATGTTTAGACAACTTATATTAAAGTTACAACCCATGAATATAATTACAATAACAAGAGTCCATAAGTCTTAGTACATAATACAATATACAAAGTTTTACAAAAACAAATAGTGAGACATAGATTCAAAAACAACAAAATGATCTTCTAATCCATACTAGGCCTGTGGTGGAACGTCATCCACCACTTCTTTCCCGTTTACTGAAAAAATGTTAATAAATAGAGGGGTAAGTCAGCCGTTCAGTAGAAGGTGCCTAAGATACGACTTGTAAAACCCCATGAATCCAAACAAAGAATAGGAAATAAGAAGAATGGGGTCATGCCATCTCAGGAAAAACTCGACAACAACATCCTCAAAGTCACATCCAATTGCATCCTCAAAGTCACATCCTCAAAGAACGTGTAATGGAGTGCAATGTCGCTCCCCATTTCTAAAACTTTTTTCCAACATCATTTCTAAACCGTTAATGCAACTCGGCCCATGGCAACTCAATGGTGCCACGAGAGAAGGATTGACTAACTGTCCCTGACCCATGGCAATTGCATGGCGTCATTTGGGGCACAGGTAACTCAACCACACTAGGACAGTCTCTCTAGTTCCCTCTAGGCCACACTAACGCCGCAGTCCCTAGGCAACTCCTAGGTGGCCAGGTTTTCACAAACCCTTCCAAAAACTTTTACCCAAAACCTTTTTATTTTCCTTTGAAATCATTTTCTCATTTTCTCCCAATGTTTATGCATGAATGTATCATGTCTTTCAATGTCATATGAATAAAGAACTCATGTTTCATGAACCAAATAACCACAACAAATCATATCATGTAAAAAAATCTCTAAATTATATATTATGCTTCAAAACACAAAATTTTAACACTCAAACACAATAGGCATAAAATATCATCGATTTAGCATGTTTTTCCATCATATACCACATAACACATACTCACAACTTTTACATAATATTCAAATAATGTCACATACAATATTCTCAAAATTAGACATGCTAAATCACAAATTAAGGAGAAATAATTCACAAAAGTTAAAGAAAATGTGTATTAGGAACCTCTACCTCAAAAGGATGCAAAAGCCCCAAAAATCCCTAGATTTTCGAATTCCCAAATGGTAGCCAAACAAGGAATTGCTTACATCAATGCGTAAATCTCAACGAGCTCTCCGATTTGACACAAACGGCACTATCAAATTCCCAATGGTGTAGCTTTAATCTAAGCTTTTATGAAAGGAAAATAAAAAAGAAAAATAGAGGCTAAAAGAGAGAGATGTAGCAGAGAGTAGGTTCTGTAATGACCCATTGGTCTTTTGTGATGGCAAAAAGGTGGTGGTGGGTCCAGTCGAACTAAAATTAATATAATATTTAACATATATATATATATATATATATATAAACAAATCATTAACATTACACTACGGTCGATCGTAACATGCCATGTCTTCTGCGTGCGTGCATAGCTTCCTAGTGCACACGTATGGTGCAAGTACAATCGATCATGCAGTGCCCTATGATCGATCGTAGTGTTCAACCTATGCATACTTTGGACATTTATTCCCTCAACCCAAGACTCAACCACAACTATCTCATGTATGTTATTAATGATCCATATGCAATGACCCAAATCCGTGGATCCAGATCATTAATCGGGTCGTAGCCCAAACCCTATAACATATAAGGGTAATATGGTCATTTAATGTCATTATGTCCTTCAATTGGTATACTACGACTCATATGTTATCAATATATGTGAATGAGGGAGTCGAGTCGAAGTTTTGGACCAAAGTGTGCCTAATGAGAAGTTGCAATCACTCACATGGCAGCTTGCGAGCAGTCAGAGGTTGTAATGCATGTCGTTGCGTGAGTGGGGCTGGCAAGCTGCGATCAATCATAGGTGACCTGTGAGCACTCGCAGTTAGCCCCAGTGCACTGGTGAACAATACCAAGGCCATGTGTGATGTTTCACAATTTTCTGTTTTTTCATTTTTTGGGAATTTTTTTTGATTTTTCTGGTTTATTTTATTTATTGTCTCGTTTTACGTGCTAGACATCGTGGGGTGTGCCGTGTGAGTCTGAAGAGTTGTTTGGGACATTTTTCGAGTTCAAAACTCTTAGAAATGTATTATTGACCAATTTGACATTCTTTGAATTTTTGCGCCAGAGGGTCGCGAGTGGGCCACGCACCTGGATTTTCGTACTCGGGATTATTTTTTGAGCTCAATGTATCTCATATTATATTATTTGGGGTATATTTATGTGGTTGGGTGTTTTATTACATGATTGTAATATGTATAACGTGTATATATGTGTGTGTGTGTGTGTGTGTGTGTGTGTGTGTGTGTGTGTGTGTA
>JAOTQH010000070.1:907074-919193 GCA_025631255.1 Cornus kousa | reverse complement strand
CATGTGATTATAGTTGATTTTGGAGGAAGTATTTAGTTGAATGAATTATGGATTCTAAATGATACTTTACATAATTCGCATGTTAAGATAGATACATAAATGATGGATATATATATATATATATAGCAGGTATCTATTTACATAAGTAGAGGTGAGTGTTCAATTATCATACCACTTGTCGTCGGTTTCCGTACATAAATGATATTTTGTTTAATCAACATATTTGTTAGTTTGGCTACATTGATATATTTATAGTTTTAAGATTGGTTTGTTCAGTACTTGTACGTGTGCAATGAAATTCTAAGTATAGACTTGCAGATTGATTGGATGAAAATAAAGAGGATTAAGTCTGAGATTGGTGCAAGGCAATGGTTTATTTTGATTAAATGAATGGAAATTTTACCACCATAGAATGGGCTCATGGAATAGAGAAGAATAAGTTTTGGCAATTAAGTTGAAATTTAGAATATAAGTTTGCAACTTATTGTAATTAGGACTATGAGTTAATACTGATATGTTGGTATTAATTAATTAATTATTAATTAAAGTGTTTGATAAACTCACGATTTTATGAGTAGGAATTATTTAAATATATTTAGTGTTTAATTGAAGTGATTAAATCAGTTGGAACAATAGTCTGGGACTTACTCAATGATAGTTTGTTGTGTGCAGTCAGGGATTGTCTACGGAAGTGAATTACTCTTTTGTTATGGTCATGGGCTAAAGGTACCCTTAGTATATGGGCGTGGTCAGGGGTCATCTGAGTGAGTAGACGTACAACCCAGCCACATGTATGTATTTGGTAGTCAGAGACTATGCAAATCACATAATTTATTTAGAGTGGAGCCAGAGGCTCATGTGAGGTAATGGCATTAGAACGACAATTGGTTGAGGGGAGCCAGCGGCTCATGTGAGGTAAGTAGAATTTTAATAATTTTAATTCTATGATGGGTTACAAGTTCACAGTTTGAGTTAATCTTATAGAATGATGATGATTTATAGATATTTGGTGGTCATTTATATATGTATATATATACGGATTTTAAGTAAGGATTGACTTGCTGAACAATGATAATGTTTAGCAATTTCTTGCTGAGCTTGTGAGCTCACCCCTTTATAACTTTTAGGTGGACATGGATTTAATTTGCAAAGGAGGCTCAATGGGAGATGGAGATTTTCCGGATTTCTACATATTGATTTTATTATTGTTTCTTAGCAAACACTTTGTAATAAGATTCATTGTTGGTGGAGTTTTTGTTAGTTGGGGATGTAATAAATTTCCTTTGGATTGATGGATTTTTAAATAAAATGTTTTCTTACTGATTTAATCAGGAATTATGATGGATGTATGAAGTGAGTCACGTACTGGATTTTAGCATAAGACAAGAGTTCTTGTGTTAGAATATAAAAATAAAATTTTATTTTTATACATCTATTCAGTAATAATAGTATAAATAAAATTTTAATTAATTTATAATTTATATATTAAGAGTTATTCTGAAATAAATAAAAAAATAAAATCATATTATTAGTGTAATAATTTTTATATTATATATATCATTATTTTACTACTTTATCGCAATAATATTCAAAGTCTATTTCACACACACACACACATATATTATCTCAGTCCCATAATAGTTGTCCATTTCAGAGGTCTATTTCGATAACTTTAACTCACAAAAATTATAAATCAAATTTTTTAGAATGGACAACTAACTCATAAAAATTATGAATCAAATTTTTTAGAATGAACATTTATTATGGAACGGAGGGAATATATATATATATATCTTTCGATGAGACTGTGTGATTGTTCAGAGTCAATTTGAAATTATTTAGTTGGCATATCAATAAGGACGGATAATTTAACTCTAGAGTCAATTTCAAATGAATGGCTTTTGGTTTGCCTTATTATGTTGGACAAGCCTATTGCTCAACCAGTACAATTTGGCTCCTTCCAACCTAATAATTTTGAAAAACGAGACTTCAAGACCAGCATAAGTCTTTGTTTCTTGATTATCTAACAATAATGTTCCCTCGTATATGTGTATATATAGAAATATTATATTAACGTTTCAATATTAATTTGACATGGTAACAACTGAAGTGTCATTTCAAATATGAAAAATAAATAAACTAATTAACACTTTATATATCTACAAAATGCTATTTTAGTCCCATATTAATTGTATATTTCAAAAACTTTAACTCACTATCATTTTATATTTTTTAATTATTTAAGGTTATTTTTAATCCTATTTATTTTATATACTTATATAATACCTATATCTCACATTAGATGTCCTCTTCCATAATTTTGACTTACAAAATTATTCAATGAATTTACAATTTTAAAAGAGGAGCGATTTAAAGAAACTAGGGAATAGCTTATTCAAAATACTTTTCTAAAACGCAAAAGTTATTTGTAACTTTGAGAATAGTTTTTTATTTTTAAAAAGTTGTACAAATTTTTTTGTTTGATTCAGTTTTCTGAAAACTCAGTTATAAAAATACCTATGCAGAGAATTGCATTTTATTATTCTTTAAAAATTACTATACTTTTTTTATTTTTTGAATTCTTAATACTACGCTATTTTCAGAGTTACTTACAAATTATTATAAAATCACATTACACTTTTGAATTTTGAGGGGCAATTATGTCTTTTAGTTTTCGTAACGTGTCAAAGCGCGTGAAGCAAGATCGTGGGTTTGCTAGCCTTACTGCAACTTAGCAAATGTACTCGTACGACCATATTTCCACGATGACAAGAACCGACTGAGAGGATAGTAGAGAGAGAAAGAGAGAGAGTGTGACTCGGGAACTGCGCGCAGAAGCAGTAGCATCGGCGGAAAGCTACCACCTGAGCCTGCGAACGACAACTCCTCATCCCAAAACTAGGGTTTTCTTGTCTTCAAAATTGGAAGAGTTAGTCACCAAAACATAATAAGCCCAGTCTCAGCATACAAAATCTTCAGGTAAGAACATCAGATATTCATTAATCTAACAAATTATTTTTCTTTTTCCTCTATTTCTTTCTTCTGGGTTATGGGTTTTTTTTTTTTTTAGATTACTGATTTTAACTGAGAAATTTTAGTTTTTTATGGGGTTGATTATTCTTCTGGAAACAGAGACCTCTGGATTTTAGTATGGTATGAATGCTGTTTGATTGAAATCTCATTTTCTGGGAAATTTTTGCTTTGGAACGAGAATGTTGGTTACTGAATGAGCTTCACAGCTTGAATGTTGCAGTCTATTAGTTTTACTTATCTCTCTGTTCTTTTTCTTCTGTAGTTTTGTTATTGCTCTATTTTCCTTTGTAAGAGCATGAAGAGTCACTCCTTATAGGTTATCTCGTTATATGTGTATCTGCGTATATATATGCGGTTTTTTTTGGAGTGTCAGTGGATCTAAAAGGTTAAAGAAATCTGAACAGTGGTCACCATTTGAAGGTTTAGAACTATTAATTTCACATATCATTTTTTTTGTATTTTTTTCTTTATATTTTATAACATTTCACATGTTTTAACTCATGAAGATTCATCACGTTTTGGCGGTTTTGAATTATTAACTTCACAAATCATAAATGGTTAAAGAAATCTGAAGAGTGGTCACATTTTGAAGGTTTAGAACCATTAATTTCACAGATCAATTTTTTTCTGTATATTTTATAACATTTCACATGTTTTAACACATGAAGATTGGTCACGTTTTGGCGGTTTTGAACTATTAACTACACAATATATATATATATATATATATATTTTGTTTGTTTTTTTCTCTGTATATTGTATAACATTTCACATACATTTTTTTATTTTATTTTATGTTATGTATATCTGAATGCATGAATGTCTTTCCTCCCTTTACGAAATGATTTTTCTTGGTTCCGCATTTTGGACGGATTCTTTTTCTGTTTTGTCTGTCCCATATCTCTGGGTTCAGTGACACTGGATTTATTTTCCATGAATTGAAGAACACTGGGTATTTAACAAGGAAAATTCAAAGAAAGTAACCCGAACAAAATTCTCTTTTTTCATGAACATTGAAGAGCATCTGTTCACAAGTTGTTTGGTCTATTTTTGAAGAATTATTGTTCATTGCTTTAGTTTGCAGCATAAAGTCGATTAAGTAGAAACTGCGAATCAAACCATCAATAGATTAAAATATTAAAATACTGTGGTTAAAACTGAATCACCCCCCTCCCCTTTTTTGCATGAAGTGGCTTTAATGGTTACTCAGTGAAAGGGGCAATTCAACGCGGTGTATGATGTATAATGTAATGTGGGATATCATTGTTAATTGTTATTCATTTCTTCCTTTATCCTGTTACCTCAATAATGTTTGGGCACAGTATAAAGACTGGACAGGTAAAGTATAGAAAAGAAAAAAAGTGGAAAGATGGCTTGCATAATGATTTCTAATTTTCTTTTGATTGCTAACTCTTTATTTATTTTTATTTTTTATTTTTATTTATTATTATTATTTTTTCTCCCTTTCCTGCTTGGTTGATTTGTTTGGTGGCAGTGGTGGTAGTTTCTGTGGAGTTCCTTTGAAGGGATTTTGTTTTCTGTTTGTTTGGTTGGTTTCTGTAATGAATATTAATTACAGGTTGGTGGTCCTTCATCAACCCATTAATTTTCTGTTTGTACATTTATATATCAGATTCCTTTTCCTTTTCCTTTTCTTTGGGGAGGATTTCTCTTAACTATTTGCAGGTCTTGTGGGTCAGGTGGGGCTTTGAAGCAGAGTGCTATTAGTTTACCCTTTTCTTGCTTTTATTAGGAAAGAAGAGGTTGAACATGCAGACACCAAAAGCAAGGTATATATGTCATTGCCATCAGCTCTTATCTCTTCTGGGTCATGTTCATCTGCGGTTTTGGACTTATGTATAGATTGCTTAAAGTATCAGTTTCAGTTGTTGAATTGGTCATGAGTTCAACTTGTTATTGGTGATTTAGCTCAATAATGATGATATTTTGTAGTATGTTCAAATGCAGAAAACTTTGAAATAACAAAGAATCCAAATAGGAAATTACACACCATGTGGATATAGGAAGGATAAATGAATGGTCAACAAGGCATGGTCCAAAAGCACACTTCAACGTCCACCACATTAGTCTGTGCCAGATTCAGATATTAGCAAAACTGTCATAGTAGTGTCTAAAAATATTGTAGAAGATTTGAAATCTTCATTTTAATATCATTTTTTTCTCTCTCTATTTTTAATCAGTATTAACTTGGCCAAAGCCACGAGTTTCAGAAATTATTTAAACTTTATAGTTAATAAATGTTGATATTCTATTTATAAGGATTTCAGAATGACATACGGCTTGTCGATGTATGTCAGCATTGTTGACAGCCTTACTGGTATCTTGCAAGGATCAGCTGGAGCCTGGAGCCTTAATAATGAATTCGAAGTTTGTCATCTTTTGGCCCTCTTTTTAACTCAGGTGTTCTTAATCTTTTAAATCTTAATTCATGTCTTTAGAGAATAATGAGAGAAAGAGTGTATTCTCTAGAGAATACACATTTCTGTAAAATGTTGGAGCTTTACAAAATTCTGTTTGGTAGAGAATGTGAGATCTTGTTTGTCTGTCTGTTTGTGTGTGTGTGGTTAAGTACATGGTGGAGGATGTTGCTGAGACTGGACAGAACGGTCATTAGTGTATCTTAAGCATAGCCTACTGCATTGTATATTTTGATGCTTGAACAGGTCGCAAGTATTGGTCCGTAACAATTTAAAAACTATATACCAATTCCTCAATCTATAATTGACTTAATCCATGCTGAAACCAGTGCTTGAATATTTTCCTTTTCATTTTTGTTTTTATTTTATTTCCATGAGGTTTTGTTTGAATTTCATTGCTTCAACTGGAACTCAAGGATCTTTATGTATGTTTTTGTTTTTGCTGATTTCATTATCTTTGCTTTGATAGCAGAACTGGCTCCTTGGAAGTGCCTCAAAGAACATCTCCTGTTGCACCTCGAACTGCTCGCCAGCTTAAGACACCTGGGTCAGATTCCGATTCTGTTTCCTCCCCAAATCCAGCAAGCAGGACACCTAAAGACAGAAGTCCTAAAGTAATTGAGCGCAGGTCACCACGAAGTCCGGTGCCAGAGGTATCTACATTTTAACTTACAACTATAAGATATTCATTTCATGATGGTGATATGGAAACCTTCACAGCTCTTAGATATTGCCCAGAATGAACAATGTTCCATCTAGAGATGATAATGCCAGAAAAATGTTTGTGACATTGACTGAAGTTACCGGAGTGATGTAGAAGCCTCATTGTAATTTTGGTAGTGGGTTTTTGATATCTCATAAGACAATTATATCATGATTCATGGGTATTGCCTTCACATGCATTCCTTTTTTTCTACTTATTTTAATTGTTAGATTTAATTATTTCCATCTGAAAAGAAAAGGAAGAATTTTGAGTGTTCTTTAAGTTAAAGCAATCTGAGAACCATGCATAGAGAATGGTTCTCTAAGATCTTTTTCTTCTACTCATTTTGCTTCTTTTCCCTCCTGGGTGCTTGTGTGGGGTGTGGGTTTCAATTGCTATTTCTTAACTCACACAACTTGGTTGTCATTATGTGGAATTAGGTTCATTGCTTTTCATGGCTTGCTATCTATTGGATTCCTGGAACTATGAGATTCATTATTCATATTACATATGTTATTCAAATTTGTGTGTATATTTGCACCATTTGAATTATCTAGACATATTGATTGCCGTAAGATTTTTTTTCTTCTTTTTAATAATTCCCTTAAATATTGTTGTCATGATATGTGGTGGTAGTTGTTTTTGCATATTTCTGTAGTCATTTCTGTACTATTTTAGTAACCCACTTTCACATTCTAATCCCATGTTTTCTGAGCTTCAGAAGAAGCGCCCAAGCAGAGTGCCTGAACTGGAATCTCAGCTTGCTCAGCTCCAGGAGGAACTGAAGAAGGCAAAAGACCAGCTGAGCTCATCCGAATTATGGAAGAGACGGGCCCAGCAGGAGGCCGAAGAGACCAAGAAGCAGCTTGCAGCCATGTCAACAGAACTCGAGGAGTCCCAGCAGCAGCTGCTGGAGCTTTCTGCTTCTGAGGATACTCGGGTCCAGGAGCTCCGCAAAATCTCCCACGACCGAGATCGAGCATGGCAGTCCGAACTAGAGGCTGTTCAGAAGCAGCACTCTATGGACTCTGCTGCATTGGCTTCTGCCATGTTAGAGATCCAGAAGCTCAAGTTCCAGCTGGAAAGGGTGGCAGAATCTGAAGCTGCTCAGGCTAGGGATGCTGAATCAGCACATGAAAAGATACAGAGCCTAAGACTTGAACTTACAGAAACTCTCTCCCTGGTTGAGAAACTAAAAGCCGAGCTCACTGATTGCAAAGAATCTGAAGCTCGGGCCCTAGAAGTTGTTAGTAAAACACAGATGCAATTGGAATTGTCAAAAACAACTGAGGAGTCACTCCGGTCAGAAGGCCTTAAAGCCAAGGAGGCTTACAAATCTTTGGCTTTGGAACTGGAGCAATCAAAGGATCAAATAAAATCATTGGAGGGACTTGTTAGCAAACTCAAGGCTGATTTAGGGAATAATGACAAAACCTCACAAGATCGTTCAGGCAATATTAAAGATGCAGAATCAAACGAGCTAAAAGTAGAGCTTAACAATATGAGAAATGAGGTAAATCAATTAAGATCTGCACTAGATGGAGCTGAAAGAAGGTACCAGGAAGAAAATATTCAAAGCACAATGCAGATCAGAAGTGCTTATGAATTAGTGGAGCACGCAAAATCAGAATCGTGCCTGAGAGAGGCTGAATTGGAGGTTAAGTTGAAGAAAGCGAAAGCTGATATTGAAGAGTTAAAGGCAAACCTGATAAATAAAGAGACTAAATTGCAGAATATTTTAGAGGAGAATGAAGGGCTGAATACAAACATTGAGAAGAATCAGTCTAGAGAAAGAGAATCTGAACTGGAAACAGAGTTGAAGATGTCAGAAGTACGCGTGGCAGATTTAAGGGCAAGTTTGTTGGATAAAGAGACAGAGTTACAGGGTATAACTGAGGAAAATGAGATGCTGAAGTTAAAATTCAAGAAGTGGGAAGTGGAGAGTGAAGCAGTAAATGATGAGGCCAATGCTTTAGCAGAAGCAGCAAGGGCTGCGGAGCGTGAGGCTTTGATGAAGCTTGGCTGTTTGACAGAAGAGGCAGATAGAAGCAGCAAAAAAACCGCGCGGGTTATTGAGCAACTAGATGCAGCACAGGCTACAAATTCAGAATTGGAGGCTGAGTTGAGGAAATTAAAGGTACAGTCAGACCAGTGGAGGAAGGCTGCCGAGGCAGCTGCTGCTATGCTTTCTACAGGACATAATGGGAAATTCGTGGAGAGAACAGGGTCTCTTGACAGTAACTTCCATACCATTGGTGGAAAGATGAATTCACCTTATTCAGAAGACATGGATGACGACTCACCTAAGAAGAAAAATGGTAACATGTTGAAGAAGATTGGTGTGTTGTTGAAAAAGGGCCAGAAATAGATGAATTGTTCCGCAGGTAGAGCATCTTGTTCTTCACAGATTGTGTTCAATTGTTTTTGTTTTGCCCTGCTCATGTTAACTCGTAGTTTCTTTTCTTAACAGGTGCTTTGGGGGGCTGGATTTAAGTGTAATTGCATGGAAATGGATCAAGGCTTAGTGTTCTATTTTGTTTAACCTGCCATATGTGTGGGGTTTTGACAGACGCCGCAATTATTGTATTTTATTTTTTCTGTTTTAAAATGGTAAGACATGTCTGTCCTTCGATCACTGAGGAAATTATGAATGTAATTAAGTGATCTGAGCAAAAACTGCTGTATTGTTCTATTTTGGAGATAATGTTAATATGGCACTCCTTTAGGGGTTACTTTGGCTAATGATTATGCATTATGCATCATAGCAAGCATGCAATATCTGCAATTGTTGCTTCAATTCTTTGTACTTGAGTTTAATAGATGAAAATTATGAATTCAAGGTTACCCAACTCTGGCAAGTAAAGGGACTAGTTCAAGTATGGTTTGGATGCACTATGTAGAATAAAGATTGTGTCTCACCGAAAGCTACAAACTATGAACTTCGGAAAATATATCATTAATTTATTGGATGTATTGTAGTATTTAGCAATGCTAAAATCTTGGTTTGATAAGTGAATCTTAGATTAGTCACTTAAAAATTATGCCAGAGATACCAGTTTGTGCAAACTTGTCTCAATCCATGTTCAATCCTTATGATTCAGTATCTCATATAGGCATCCTTTGTTGCTTTTTCTTGTACCCTGGGTGATGCATAATGTTAACAGGACCAAATGTATATTTAGTTTTACAGTTTACTGAATTATAGCAAAAAGTTAAGCAATCGAGGTTTGTACAAATTCATGTTGCGATACTCTGTTCTTTTTTTTTTTTAATTTTTTTGGATGGTAAAGCAAACACACAAACACACACACTTTTTTGCCCACGTCCGGCCTCGAATCCCTCCCCTCTTCTTTGAAAATGAGGAGGTTATACTATTAGGCCAAAGACCCTTTGGTAGATACTCTATTCTTGATTGAGCCAACGAGTTCCTAAATGAGCAATTGTTTCATGAAGCATGGTTCTATTCTTTGCTTAACCCCTTTCTTTATACAAAATATTTAGCAACATGTATTTAGTTATTAGGTTGTAAAAATATTGGCCTGGAACCTATGTTTGACTGGAACCTAAACTAGTGGTTGGGTTTTTTTTGTTTGTTACAAAACTTTTTATTGATGCATTTCCGTAAAGTGAATATTTGAAAGGACTGAAAGGTAGGCAAAAAGAGGTTTCGTGGTTCATTTGATACAGAATTATAGATAAATCAGGATTGAACAGTTGAAGTTTGGTTATATATATGGGAATGACTATTTTATGGTTTCATTATATATTTTTCGCTGTAGTGAATGATGATTTATTTGCAATCTAATTTGGTGTGTGTATGTTTATATTCTGCCATGTATGTGTTCTTATTATATTCCATGTTTTTTTTTTTTTGGGTAATCCTTGAATATTTTTATGCTTTATGGAGTGTAGCAGGGTGGGAAAACTTGGACACGGCAGAGATGGGTCGGCAGGGTTACTTACTGCCCCGTTGCAATCCCTATATATGGAAACTCTCAGATGTATCTAGGGCCCGATTTTGGCCCAAAATGTTTATGGGTTTAAACTTTGAGTCGGAATTTATATTGGATAATGTGAGATTTGGGCAAAACTTTTAATAAATAATAACCGAGGAACCCGAAATACAAGATAGTTTATAACTTTTATATTTATAATTAAATTATTTATAATATCATGAATCATGGATTCATCCAATGCATCTTTAGGATTCATCCAATGCATCTTTAGGATTCATCCTATTGGTGATATGCCTTTGAATTACAAATGCGTTAAAATTAGTTCTTTTTATTATTAAAAAAAGAGGACCAGTCACTTGCTAGCTCAAGGAATTAAAATGGCCAGTTTTAGACAACTATAAAATAAAATAAAAAAATAAAAAGAAAGAAAAAAAAAATTAACTTCTGAAAGTCAACGTCATACTAAAATAATGCAGAAAGATTTGCCTTGCGCATTAGAAGATTATTCTTGATTCTGTTTGCACATCAGTTATAAAAAACACATTATACTACTGATTTTTCTAGAGGAATAAGTGTGCCATTAGTAAGTGGTGTTGGATTGCTTTCACGATATCAGGTAAAGAAATGAGAGAAATATTTATGTTTCTCCAATCCATCACTACTTTTGGTCAACTTACCTGCGGGCTCAGTTTGATCACGTGACATAATTTTAAATTTACATAAAATTATTTTTTAATTCTTGAAATTACATATTTCTAAAACAATATAAATAGAAAAAAGCAAAATAAAATAAATAAAAATAAATAAAAAAATAAAAATAAAAATAATTCTTTAACTGTACATGAAAGCACCTCATCTAAAAATAATATCATAAATAATTCTTTAACTGTACATGTGATTCCTTGGTTGTATGCAAACAATATCATAAATTTTGGTGTCAAGCCCCCTGAGGAATATATAAGCTGCCCACCCAGTGCCAAGGACAACCACCCTCGGCTTTTCGCCTCCCCTGGTAGCTTCCAGGCTAGGATACCTTGCTTGCTCATTCTTCTTCCAATCATACACCTCCATTATTACTCTCTCTGCTGCTTGAGGATTGCCATATTAGGGTTTTTATTATAAAACTTTGTTTGGTTCAATTTTTTAAGTTCTTGGGATTTTTTTTTTTTTTTTTTTCCAGTAGAATTGAGATTCAAGACCAAAGCCCTCGCACCAAGAAAAAGGTAGTAAATCCGTGTGTCTTTTGCCCTTTTTATTTTCAGTAGCACTGGGATTCAAGACCAAAACCCTCGCACCAAGAAAAAGTTGGTAGATCCGTATGTCTTTTGCCTTTGCTTTCTTTCTACCAAAACTTTTACGTCTTTATACGCCATATTAGGGTTTTTATAAAGCTTTGCTTGGTTCAATTTTTTAAGTTCTTAAGATTTTTTTTGTTCTTTTCCACTGAGATTTAAGACAAAAACTCTCACATCAAGAAAAAGTAGGTAGATCCATGTGTCTTTTGCCCTTTTTTATTTTTAGTAGCACTGAGATTTAAGACTAAAACCCTCGCACAAAGAAAAAGTTGATAGACTCGTGTGTCTTTTGCCATTGCTTTCTTTCTACCAAAACTTTTATGTCCTTATACGTCATATTAGGGTTTTATAAAACTTTGCTTGGTTCAATTTTTTAAGTTCTTAAGATTTTTTATTTTCAGCAGCACTGAGATTCAAGACCAAAACCCTGGCACCAAGAAAAAGTTGGTAGATTCGTGTGTCTTTTGTCCTTTTTTATTTGGGTTAATTCAACTTACACCTCTCACCTTTGACCATATCCCAGTCATACCACCTCTACGTTTCAATATTTTACCTACCTTCCCTCTTTGCGATGGCCGTTAGCTTTAATAACAGAACTGGGCAATTTTACAAATTTACCCATCAATTATATATTAATATTTATAAAATTTTGGAGCTAAATTGAAAAGACAAAAACACCCTTCTATATAAATAC
>JAOTQH010000070.1:886130-897132 GCA_025631255.1 Cornus kousa | reverse complement strand
AATGACCAAAACGCCCTTTGGGGCCCGCGTGGCACGCAAAACGAGGCAAAGATTAAAATAATCCAGAGAAATCAAATAAATTCCAGAAATTAGAAAATAGGAAAAATCAGTAACGTTACAGCTATGGGGTCACCAAAGGGCGGGTTATACTAACAGTTTGAAAGCAATGATTTTGAATGTGAAAATGGGGAGCGACATCGGCATGCATTGCATTCCATTGCATCATTGTTCACGTTGAGATTGGTAGTTGTATTGTATTACCCCGGCTTAGCATGATCCCCATTCCCATTGCTCTATTCTTTGTATGGATTTAAGGGGACACAAGAGGCGTGTCTTAAGTGTCACCTACTGAGCAAATTGCTCACCCCACTTACTTACCATTTTTCAGGCCATGGCAAGGATTTGGCGGATGATAATCCACCGCAAGCTTGAGAGTTGATAGAAGATCACTTTTGTTACTTTTGTATTAGGCAATTCTTTTGTATACATGCATTGTTTTGGAAATTTAATCAATGTTAACATTTATGGCCTTGTAGCTCAAGCATGAGTTTAAACATTTATATGATGTAATGAAATTAATGTAACCAAATGATGTTTTATGTGATCACGGGTTGGTATCCTAGTCAATGACCTTGAAATATTGCATATTTGATGGATTAGATCAAGTCTGAGTCATTTTAAAGTTCCTCCAACTAATTCAGTTCATTTTCCAAGTGCAGTGCCTCAGATTCAGCTTTAGGGCTCGACATAGCCATTTCAGTCGACCGAAATGGTGCATCGGTCGACCAAAACAAATCTTTCACTCTCAGAACCTTCATTTCGGTTGACTGAAATGAGGTTCGGTCGATCGAACCTTCAACATACCTTCGGGATCTCAATCTCGGTCGACTGAAACAGAGGTTCGGACGACCGAAGCTAACGGGCTCATTTCGGATGACTGAAGCTCCACTTCGGTCGACCGAAATGAAGCTGTGTGGTATGACTTCACTCTTCTTCCAGAAATTTGTTACCTCATGCGTTCCAATGTCTATGGCATTGTTTGGAAGTTTGATTCTAGTGTATTGAGAATGTTCTGATGCTAGGAAGGATAGGTTTGACGTTAATGACCTCGGGTTCGAGTAAGGACCCGTGTAGCGGTCCAGGTCTCCGGGTTCGGATCGTTACAGTTTGATGGTATATACATACCCTTTCCATTTACAAAATAAAGGTTTCTTCTCTTCTATATATAGAAGCCCACTCCATGGGATGGGTGTTCATCCTCTCTCCACTTTCCTTTCTAGGCCTTGTCTTTTTATTTTCTACATCTCTAGGCCAAGGGAAAATTGTAGAAATTCACACTCAACTATTATATAACCCACTCAAATGGTTTTTCCAACAAACCCAAACCCATCCCCAAAAAAAAAAAAAAAAATTAATAAATTGAGCTCTTCAGATGCCTTTTGATTAGTTGTCACTATAAAATTCAAATATCAAAGATTTATCAAAGTTATTACCATTCAGTATCGTATTTGCAACTTTTTGATAGTTCAAAAGGTTATTTGTTTCACCAAGGGATGTGGGCAGTTTTTAACAGTTGAAGGGAGTTTTCTGCAATTTGCTAGTTTTAATTAAATTTGTCACAACTCACAATAATGTTGCATTTGGGAGCACAGCCTTGCTAATGGAATTTGAAGAAAATTATTTCAAATTATTTCAAATTTTAAACTAAATCTTGTCCAATTCCAAAGATCTAATTTCAAAAATCCAATTCATGTTCCCAAACATAGCATGAAGACCCAATTTAATGTACCCAAACATAACAAACTTTTTTCCCAAACATAACATAAACTTTTTTCCTGATTGCTTTACATTTTTCTCGTGGTTACTTGTTGATAAAGCACATACATAGATAAGAGTTGCTTCCTTCTATGTTCACCATTCAACTCAGATTTCATTGGTCCAAGGATCCTTCTCAACCATCAGCCTGTTTAAGCATTTTTTGATGTTATATACAGCTCAGGGAAGACAATTCAGGGCAACCTGTACGTTTCAAATACTCAACCAACTAGGCAGGAAAAGTTTCTGGTGCGCGCGAGAGAGAGGGAGAGAGAAAGGCAAGCAAATAATGATCTCAGAACATTCATTTTCACGGAGTTGACCAAATTAGCAATTCCACCACGAGAAGATTTTCCTCGATAACAAACAGAGCAGCAGTGAGTTATTATGCAAAAGTAACATGCAAAACAGAAGAAAGAAACTTATCATATTGATATGTACTCAGATACCATTATATCCCTGTGCAATGTCAAGACATTGAATAGAAGTATCAAATAAAATTAACATGAAACACATTTAGACCAGACATTCACAGCTCAAATTCCATCTTCCTTTTGAGATGCATTTTTTTTTTCCCTTCTACTGCTGCTTCAGATGTGAGTTTAATTAACTTGCACAGTAAACACGGGTAAATCCAATGAAAAGCCTCTAGTTCAGATCCAGCACCCCAAGCTATATCATATACTTTGCTTCTATCGGTCAAAAAAGCTTTACCCTGAAACTGTTTCATCATTGGATTTGGAATAATACTCCCTGCACACCATCAATACAGACACCAAATTTAGTATATAATAAGAATTGTTGTTAAAATGTCAAAGAACATTTCTTATTCTAGTTTATATGTATGTATATCAGCCGCCAATAAATATGTTAAATACCTTCAAGAAAGAGAGAAAAAAATGACAGCATAAACTTTTTATTATATACTGTTCTCTTTCTGAGCACTCTCTGAAGGCAACAAAGCTGTCTTCTCTACCACCTCAATGCTTGATCCGGTTAAAAAATCAAGCCCTTCACCATTGCATGATGAGTTCTTGACAGAAAAGGGGGTCCTTGTGCTTTCTGTAACTTCTATTGTGGTTGAGGAGATAGAAAGCGGGGTGGGGTTTGACAAACAAGTCAGTTCCTCTTTTTGGCCTTGGACAGAGAGCTGCCTGAAACATGGGAAGTCTAGAGCACCAGGAGAACTGACACCAACCCAAGAAATAGAATCACCAATGTGCTCTTGCTGAATCTCCGATTTTTGATCTACAGCTTCCATATGTTTGCTCAAACCATCAACTTGATCTTCAAAATGAACTTTCTCCTCTTCATTATTCTTAACAAACGTATGCAAATTATTCTTGAGATAATATTGGCCATAATATGCATCATCCCCAACTTTCTCAGATGAGTTAATATTTTCAATCTTGCAAGTGGCATTTGAATCACATGTATCCGCTTTGATAGGAGATTTAGGGGTTACCTTGACATCCTTTAAGTCAGCATTTTCTTGCATTTCTAAGCTCCAATTCTTCTTCAAGGCACCTGCACTTTCATTGTTCCCTTCAATCACACCAGGATCTGGAACATGTTTAGCTTCATCACTTCCTTCAGCTCCTACTTCCTTGGCATTCAAGCAACTTTCTCCACACTTTTTATTCAGGGCTTCCATAGAGATCCTAGAACAACTTTTTACACCCCTTGAGGCACCAGAGACCTTGGTTGAAACAGTTGATGGATCTTGGAATGGTAAAGGAGAAGCAGATTTTCGAATATCAAAGTTCATATTTCCAATCGCTGGTACTGTTGTTGCAGGTTGAAGCTTTCCAATTTTTGGCTTGTTTGATCCCCTACCAGGGCTACATATCCCAGATCCAACTTTAGGCAAACCAGTTGGTAAACCAGAATGAGTTCGCACACCTCCATTGGGAGTACGAACCAGTGATTTCACCTGCATAACAATAAAATTACACAGGTGCGAATGCTTGCTTGATAAATCAAATAATGAATTTACACAAAGTAAATCACAGATGTGATTTGCCAAGACAATCTTTACCAGGGGTATATTAGAAGGCATCCTTCATATCATCATCTGGTTGCCGTAAAGTTGCCTTGGCAAGTCACTCTACCATAAGAAAATTAAGGAGGAACAAAAAATAGAATGAAGAAAAGAAAAGCAACTTATTACAGGACAAGAAAAAACTAACCCCATCAAAAAACCCAATCTTTGGCGATGGCATTCGAAGACCAGAGGGTTTTGTAAAGGCTGGGCGAGAATGTGTACCAATTTGTGTTGAAGTTCTCTTTGTATTTTGATTGTGTAATTCTGTTGCCTGATTTTCATGTCCATCTAAAATTTGACCATTGGAATGTTTCTGAAGGACCATAGCAGGAGTAGCATCACTGTCCACAGATCTGCAAGAAGAATTACTCTCAAGGCTAACTCTTAACTTACCGGACCATTGATTGACAGTAGAAGTTGATGACAATGATTCCAAGGAGCAATCACTAATAGAACTAGCAGGTGATGCGCTAGAAGAGAGCTTGGACGACATCAAATGAGTCGACATATGGGACTTCCCAGATGGTGCCTTATTCTTCGATGCAATCTTTGCAGGAGTTTTGAGGATTGAACCAGTGGAAGAAGTATTTACATTTCTGGAATCAATCTTTCTTCTTGCAGAATTCGAAGGAGATTTTCCAAAGTTGTTAGATAAGGTGCTGACAGAACTGTCACATGAGGAAGAAGATCGTGTTGATTCCGTCTTGGTTGCAGTTGAAGAACCCAAAGAAGATGTTTTGGAAGATGGAGAAGGTTTAGGCACAGCCCTGTAACCACCACCCAAACCAGGTGCCTTTGATGCCAGAGCCCCTTTACTGGCTACTGTCACATTCAATTCAAAATGAACTATAATTCAGTACCATAGTAAAACATTTCTTCTGCTGCTAAACAAATCAGTTTGTAAAAGGGGTTCCATTTACCAGTGGTACTTTTATCTCTTTCCATTTGGACACGTTTGGCACCCAAAGATGCCCTTTTGGTTGGTGCTATTGAGATGGGATCAGCCCTGCCAATTACCTTGGGTAGCTTAGGAACTGATGAAGTTGAGTCTCCATTTTTGGCAACAGGCTTAATCTAACAATACATACAATTGTGTCAGTTAGATCCTATCAAGTTGAAGTTCAAACTAATAATAAAAAGAATATTGTAGTTGAAATTTGTTGAAACAATCTTAAACCACTTATGTACCTATCCCTGGGCATATGATTAGAAATTATAAATTCAACCTATCTCTTTAACGAAAGAATTTTGAAGTGACATTATAATT
The DNA here is from genome assembly GCA_025631255.1 of Cornus kousa. NCBI lineage: Eukaryota > Viridiplantae > Streptophyta > Magnoliopsida > Cornales > Cornaceae > Cornus > Cornus kousa. Next base: position 892,006 of record JAOTQH010000070.1, on the reverse strand, counting down.
TAGTTATAATCCGTAAATGAATGTTCTGTACAAGCGGTTTCACTAAGAACTGGATACACTCATTCTATAGAATGTCCAATATTTCACAGGATACATTCATTTTGTTGAATGTCCAAATAATTCACAGTTGATCACTGCATAGTCTAGTGCAAAAGAGAGAACATTTTCAGTGCTTAACAAATGCATACCTGCTTGACTGGCTGGCAACCAGAACCTTGTTTTATTATTCGCCCGGATCCTTGCATAACAACAGGTTGCGCCTTCGAAGCAGATTTTGCCTTCATCTGTACATTTGTAAGTAGAGAATCTTGTATGTTAGCAATCAATTGTAAAAAAAAAATGAAAATTAACAGCCGCATCCATTAAATGGACATACCTTACTTTGAGAATTAAAGTCCACTTTCTTTGAAGCTGCAAAAGATGAACCACTTACTTGACGATCAGTTTGCCAAAAAAAAAATTGCAAATACTAACTACTTATAATTTTCCAGCCAATTAAGAAGTCAACCGACAAACAAAACCACTCAGAAGAGCAGATCCTGCTTCAGGATGCTCATCTTATCAGCTCAAACACATTAATATGTCAGGGGAATGACAAAATAACTTAAAGCTACCTGATCTAATGTTACCACAATATTGACCTGTCCAGATCATTGTATGCGGTCTTATCACCTAATGACATACTTATTCAGGCCCAGCCCAAAATGGAAAACAGAAACCAATGCTTTTCCATGCATTTTCTTTTTTCACCCATTCACTCAGTGTTACAACTAAAACTCTGTTGTTTATCGTATACTATATTTTGTAGAAATGTGGTGCCATTAGTGAATGAAGTGGTCGGGGGTGATGGTATCAAAGTCAGATGGTACCATGACAGTGATGTTAAAAGTGCATCAAGTCAGGTGGAATGAGGCTGCAAGTTGAGGAATTGATGCTAGAGCCCTGGGAGGAGGAAGCAGTGTTGCAGAAAAGATGATGATTCCAGTGGTGGATGGAGCTGGTGATAGAGGTGCCAGGAAAGGTGATGAGGTGGTAGTGAGATTGGTGTTGAAGTGCAGATGGTAATTGATTCGGAAGTGGTGAGCCTGGTGGTGGAGGCACATGTATTACTTGGAATAATACTGGTGCTACTGGAGATGACGCTTTTGTGGTATAAGAGGATTTGGTGGTGATGCGGTGACGTAGAAAAAGTTAAATGTGGAAAGAATATCCCTGCCCCCAACCGTTTTCTACTTTATCAGTTCCTTTTAATCCAAAAACACCGTAGTCAGGTGCCTGAGTACTAAACAAAGAACCATTACTTTGTCTTTTAACCAGGTGTTCAAGTAGAATTTTACTTACAACAGAGAGATTGAGTTTCCAACCCTCCTGATTCAGATTTGATTCTTGAATTTGCCACATTGAATGCTTTGCTGGATTTCTGGATTGAAGCTCTAATGTCTTCGAACAAATCAACATCAAGATTTTCCAATGTCAAACTCTCGCTCTCTAAGGTAGAGATGGAGTCAGTAGATCCACGTATGTCCTCTTTGATTCCAGGTAATAATTTTTTTCCACTCTTGTCAACTCCTTCAATAATGTTGGACAACTCATCAGGGTCTAGAACACCTGGGAATGTCAAAGAGACATTTATAATTATGAGCTTAAATTTACAGAGGCTAAGAAAAATGAAGCAGTGTTCTACTGAAGTAAAATAGGCATAAGGTTCAATTTGCAGAGCATACCCGCACTGGTGAAGAAGGCACTATCCCATGCTAAACTTTTACGCAAATTACACTTGCCAAATTTTCTTCTCTCTGATTCCAATGATTCAGATAGTTGTGGTAGTTGTCCCATCTGCCCAAGACTGCCCAATGTGTCCTCTGCTTCGACAGCCTCCAAAAACTCAAAACTTCTATGCTCATTGTGGTTTTCTAAAGACCACATCAAGTCAAGTTCAGTTTAGTATAAGTTATAATAAGAACAATAAAATGAGATGAAAGAATATTGTGATCACTATAGTATATGCATAAACGATATTCACTAAAAAAGTGAGAAAGAAATATTTGAGTAGTGTGAATAAAAGAAAGCTCCTTGATCTTTCCAGTGACTGGCAGCACATTATGGAGGGCTTCTGAAGGTCAAATGACCACCAGGTCTGCTAAAGAAATAAAGTGCATGAATCAAATATTGGAAGGATGCATGACAACATCCGCTCCCTTTCAAGTTCAACTAAGCACTACAAATCCAGATAAACATAAAAAATAAAAGATACCATCTTCTATTCCCAGAGCCACAATTCCACGAAGTTATATGACACCACATGTATGTAAATCACCTCCAAAAAAAACGTACATATTCTATGTATGCCTCAGCCCATGTTCAAATTGCTTTTGATTCTAATAATTATTAGATTTCTTGCTTTAATCATTAGTCAATAATTGAAAACATTTCAAGATCCAAGCAGGCAAGAGTGGAGATCACTGGAGTTTGGTGTGCATTACATTAAATAATTAATGTATGAACTAACTGGTCAATGAGCCTCTTTAGGAATATGAGTTATGTGTTGGCATAATCCAACTCAAAACTTGGGTAGAAGGGTGTGTCAAAGTTTTAAGAGTCATTCATTTTCAACCATGAAATATGATGGAGATGGAGCTTAGCAAAGAACATGAGATTAGTGTTGAGTTTGGTATGATTTACATCAGAAAATTAATGTATGAACTAACATGTCAATGAGCCTGTTAGAAATATTAGCGTTGGCATAATCCTACTCAAAACTTGGGTCGTAGTGTGTGTCAAAGTGATATGAGTCATTCCTCTACGACCAGGAAAGATGCTGGAGATGGAGCTTAGCAAAGAACATGCCGAAAATCTCTCCAAGACTCGATAACATGTCTAGGCTAAGGTAAGTGAAGACCATGGAGACCAACTATGAACATGAAGTTATATGACACTACATGTTTGTACATCACCCAAAGAAAACAACCTACATATCATCTGTCTGCCTAACCAAATAGACCAAAGCATGGGGAAGAATGCCATCCAACTATATCACAGTGTACCAAAAAGTGTAGTAGTCACCCAGTATTGTGATAGTCAACCAATTCTCCTAACCTTTGTTCGAGCAACTAAAGCTTGCTCAAAGAAAGTTCACCATTTGTTCAAGAATCAAAGATAAATCACAGTTGACCTTAACTTGTACCAAACTAAATTGCCATACTCAGTGACTCCTAGCTGTGCGCTAAGAGAGAATCTAAAGCACTGTTTTTGCCCCCCGTCAGACAACAAATTTCATACTTATCCCAAATCACTTTCGCATGTTTTGCATTCAATACATATAAAATTGTTTACATCAATTTTCTCAAACCATTGACATCATTGATTTTCCACATAAAAAAGGGTCATCCCTATCTACTAAATATGAAACCCGTCTATAATCAAATACCACAATATGAAGTAAAACCATAAAAAGCAAAGGGAACAAATGCATTTAAAGATTATAACCCACAGACAAACATAGATACACACGCATATGTATTCACAGGAAGATCAAACACGCCAGCATCATGTATCTGAAACAGATAAAGAAAATAAATGAAAAAAATACCATAATCTACAAAAGATGGGTAAAATCGACCTGTATATAAAGAAAATTGAACTTCTGTTCGGCAAAAAAGAAAAAGAAAAAGAAAAAAAGAGAATTAAAAAAAAAAAAAAAAAAGATCGAAAAATAGAAAGGAGAAAATTTTAACCTAAAGATTGGTTGTCGATGAAGCCCCCGGAAGAAGACGAAGCAAAGATGAGAGAATCTTTCTCAGACAGGACATCGACAAGATTGAGCCCTTGCATTTCAAGATTAGGCTTCTCACTCTCATCCATTGAATAGATCGAATCCAAATCAATCTAAGAAATATAGAGAGAAAGTTGAATGCAGTCGAAGTCGAACGAAAGATGATGGGATAGAGAGAGAAAATGTAACTTTAATCTGTAGAGAGAGAAGACTGTGTGGAAGCGGAAGGGGAATTATTTTGAATTATGAAAGAATAGGCGGTTTCAAAATTTTAGTAACAGCTGTACGACGCATACACACTTGGGAGCGTCTTGCGTCCTCTCATCGTACCGAAATATGGGGTCCTTACAATCATATATAACTAGTAAAAAAGTATATATTTTTTTCAAAATTTTGGGTTTAATTTGACATGTAAAATGTTTAGTCCTAATTTATCATTTAACTAAGTTCAACTTATATTTAATTTTTTTAACTCGAGTTGAATTTGGACTAAGATTTGAGTTCGAATACGAGTTACTACATTGACTTTGTGCAATAGTTTGATTACTTTCTCAATCTTTTATGTGCTTGGAATGCACACTATTTATCACTGGGTTTGATTAATATGTAAGGACTAAAAGATGAACAAATTTAATTTTTTCACAATTAAAATAATTTAAAATATTGGCTAATACATCATCATATGACATAATAACAAATAAGCCGTAGACCAAACCAACCCTGCCATAATTTTAAATTTAAATATATAGTATATTTAATATATAAATTATAATTATAATTTGAGTTTGAATTTGAGTTAACAACACCTCAATTCAAGTCTAACTCTAATTAAGTTGCTAGTAATATTTTCCAACCTAGGGCAAAACTAAAATTGTTATTGCCCAAACTCATAAAAAATCTGGCCTGCCCAAATCGCACTCCTATGCCACTAACCTTTTGTGATTGAGATTTGAGATTTTTTTTATTTTTTTATTTTTATTTTTTTCACTGACAAGGAACACAAGTTTTTGTTCTTATTGGGATTTGAACACACTTACACAGTCACTTTTGCCCTTATAAAAACTTGAACTCTTAACCTTCTACTTTGAAAGGCGAGATAGTACCATCAGGCTACAAGACTGACAGTGAAATTTGAGAATGAACAGTGTTGTCAACTGTTTTTTTTAAAGATAAATATATAAAAGGATAACTAATAATAGGTCTTAAAAGGAAAGAAAAAAAATAATAATAATAAATAAATAAATTATCAAGAATTGTAATTTATAACGATGTGCCATCTCCTCAATTTTTCAAAGTATGGAGGGTTTAAATGTCACAATGACAAATGAGTATGAGATTTTCTTGTCAATTAAAAAACTAAATAAATAATGGTTCAGGCTGCAAGTCCAGGTTGGAATAAATGGATGCATAATTTTATTGCAGAGGAAATATATAAATATATAGGTGAGGGTTGAAGTCCTGGCAGAGAGAATAGGTTTGTGATTTTCTTGCCAAAGAAAAAATAAAAAGTTTGAAAAACAAGAAAGTTATAAAAAAATTATTAGTGTTTACCTCAATTATCCCTGGCTTTATGTAAAATGGAATAATAATGTAAAATGGATTTAACAATCAACATGGGTCTTTTATTAAAAATAAAAGTAATGTGAAAATCCAAATAAAAATAAATTTCCATGTATAAAAGGACAATGCATAAAATTATTTTAATTTAGAGTCGAATTGTAACTTCAAATATGATGCATCTAGCATCACTCCCTCTAAAATTCAACACATTTCTGTGTCACTTGCATGAAACTTTTCTATAAAAGTTGGGTGATTGTGAAAATTATTTTTCCTCTATCTAAACTCTTAAAAAGCATTTATTTTTGGCAAGGCAAGTCCCAAGACCCACTTCTTGTTTTTTTTCATATCCATGACCCACTTGGGGTTGCACCTTTTCCAATAGATGAGTTACAGTGATACTGTTTCAAAGCATTCCCACTCCAACAAACAAATAAAAGAATGTTTCACATAGTTCTGTGACTTCTGTCTTGTTGGTAATTATACATGTGTTTGTATATATATATATATATATATATATATAAATATATATGTATATGTATATACA
>JAOTQH010000070.1:852786-880525 GCA_025631255.1 Cornus kousa | reverse complement strand
TAAAAATGATTTTTTAACAGCATTTTTTAACTTTTGCTGCTAAATTTTTGCTGCCAGACCCATCTTTTCTTGTAGTGCCACGTACTTTTAGTCATAGATATGGTACTCAGTTTTATTTGCGTCCATGTATTCTAATTGTATATACTTATTTATAGTATCAAAATTTATTAAGTAAAGCTATTAAAAATCAAGTGATGGAAAAGAATGAGTGGGGACTTAGTGTCTGCGGTGTTATGATCACGAGGGTGGTGTGTGTTCCACTGAAAATGAATAATGGTGGGACTTTGGACTCTTATAAATTTATAATGATAGAATAGACGGACTATATATTAAAATGTTAATTTGGATTTGTCGGTCTTCCCAACTCAAGATCATCATCAGAGAAGTTCCTTAATTTCTTGAAGTTTCTTTCCAAGCAGTACTTTGAGAGATGATCAATTTGGTCTCCTTCAAGAGCTTAATTAAGATCACCATCAATCTTGTCTACAGCGTCTTTCCAAACAATTTCTATTTTCCTCGATTCTTGTTCAAGTAATCCAATTGCATGAGCTCCAAAGAGTAAGAAATCCACCATCTTTATCAAAGACACCAAAAAGCTTACTATAACAAGCACTATGAAAAGGCAAAAACCAGAAGTTGGGCTCCACCTCAGCTTCTCCAATGAGATTCTTAGCTCATCTAAATGGACTTTGAGCTTCTTTTGACTCTCTTCCAGTTTGGCTTTGCCAAAACGAAGACTCGTCGAGCCGACGCACTGGTGCAATGCGTGGACACTTTGAGAAAGTTGAAATTTAGTATATAGCAGCTCTTGTAGGTTGCAAGAAAATATCTACCATGATGGAACAAGACAATCCAACGAAGGTCTCTATGATTCTGGCTATGGCAATTAAATTCACTTGGAGTACCAAAATTCTTACAACCCAAGATTAGAACTGCCCCAATTGTTGCTGAAACCCCACCTGCATGTCCATACATACGGCTACGTCGTAAAAAGCCGGTGAAAATGAAGGAGGAAGAAGAGACATGACCCTAATTTGCATGAATTTTTCAAAAAGAAAGCAACCCAATAATCCATAGACTGTTCCTAACACAGTGCACTGATCTTTGACATTGGCAACCTTAAATGTAGCTTCTCGTGCTGATGCGGAGCTGATGGCTACTGGCAGTCCTGACCAATACCCATTTTCCTTGTAATACAGCAAACCGAAAAAACACAGCAAGTCCTACAGAAAGTGAGCATTTAAAGGCTGGTATGAGCCTTTTCTTGCTTATGTGAATCATCGCCCAATTGCTCCAAATTCCCCTGAAGAACCCCCCTGCCATTTTTAAGTAAGTGATCAATTGAGAAGTGGCTGTTGTCTTGTTATGAAGGAGTTTGAAGCAAAATAAGAAGAAAAAAGAGGGTAAATCTCTCTGGGTTGGAGGAATGGTCTGAAGGGTACTTAGTAAAGAATTCATCACATTGCTTAATTTCATTTGATTGAGGCAGAATTAATGAATCAAAAGGCAAACGGCTCTTGATATGATTAAGGGTTTGGTCAATATTATGGTGTAGTGTGAGTAGAGTCCAGCAATATTCTAACTGGAATTGAAGAAGAATTGGTTAAAGCAATGTTCATACCTCTTAAAGGTATCTCTTGATCTTGCAATCTATCTCCTGGGTTCATGCAATAATGTCTCAAGAATTTGTAATTGGCGAATTTCGTTATCAAAGTAAGTCCAATCGAGTTGTAATTTGAAGTGCAAAGTTCAAGTTCAAGATCGGAAGCAGAATTGAAGAGTTGTTCATGCTTGATCAATAGTTTGATGACTTCGAAAAAGATAAGAACAATACCTAGGAAGTTTAGTTAGAAGGTAAGGATACTTGCATGCATTGCATGTTTAAAAAAATAAGCATTTCTGAATTTTTTCTAAGTGTAAAAGTTTTCAGTTCAGGTCTGGCCAACTTTAACAAGTTCAAGAACAGCTGAACCGGTTCAAGTGTTAAAGTTTCGTTTTTAAAATAACACAATGACCAACTTGAATCGGTTCAAGGGTAGTTGGACCGGTTCAAGTTCTACAACAGTTTTTGGTAATTTTGTTTCCTACTATGTTTTACTTCTTATTATGTATATATAGAAGCTTTCCTAAAAGCTTATGTACGAGATTGACTCGTTTTCCAAGTGCAATTAAGGTTTCAAAAGTGTATAAAACATATTTTCTCACTTAGGGTTAGGTGATTTTTTGCATTAAATTCTGATTTTCATTAAGAACATTTTTGTGAGATTTTTAAGAACAGACACACTATATACACACTAGTGATTTTAGTGTGATGTTCAAATCTTGATCGTGTTTAAGTTTATTAAAGATTGCATCTATAACGATTAGAGAAAATATATTTTACTTCTTCTACAACAAATTTAGATTCAAAAGAAGAAGAATTTCCGATCACGTACACTTTAAAGGGATCAAGGCGCTTGTAGAGTGTTGTTGATCTACCAACAATCCCTTTACAAGGTTCGAGGCATGAGTTTGAAGTCGAGAGTTGTTGGACGGAAAGTCGCAAAGTCAAGGACGTCCAACATATTGAGCCGTGGTAGAGTGAAAAAGTTTGAGTCTGAGTCAAAGTTTGATGTAATTTGTTTCATACATAGTGGATCATTTTATGCTTGGGATAACGCACAAAACATTGAGGTTTTCCAATTGGTTTTCTCGCTAAAATCCGGTGTCACTCTAACTTTATTTTCTCATTATTTTTTGTGTGATTGTTAATTAACCGGTAATTTCAATTTTTCACAACCTATTCCGTTGTATAAGTCACAATTGGTATCAGAGTCAATCTCTATACATTGAATTGATACTAGTGGTAATTATTATTATTATTTTTTTTAAAAAAAAACTTTCATCATGTCTTATATTTTGAAAGAGGGTGAATCTAATCAACGTAGTCCTTTATTCGAATGAGATAATTATAACTTTTAGAAATAAAATATGAGAGTTTATTTGCAAAATTTAGGAGGTAAAATCTAGGGCATTGTACAGAATCCAAAAAAATCCCAAAGTTAAGAAGAATCAAACCATGCTACTCGGTTAGGGTTACATCAATTCCCTAAGATAGAATTTAGCTACTCATGGAGAGGAATGGTGTCTTCATTATTGTTGTAGAAAACCACCAAAAATTCCGTAAGATCTTCTTCTTCAATCTTCAATGATGTCTCCAAACCCTAAGCCACCAAGAAGTTTCTCTTGCCTCCTTTTTTTTTTTTTAGTTAGTACTCATACACACATGCCTCTACTGAGGTTCGAACCCCTGATCTCCCTTCGGGAAGTAGGAGCTTGCTACCACTAGGCCATAGGCTTGTTGGTCATCCTCCTCCTTTCTACTGGACATCTCCCCCTCTCTCTCTCTATATATATATATTGTAGAATTTCCTCCCAAATAAGGGAAATAGAAAAAGCTTGGCAAAAGAAAGAAGTCCATTCTATATTTTCGTCCGTTTGTAACACTATTTTGATCTATTTGAAGTACTAATCTGGAAATTTCTATCAGACAAAAAAACGACGAGCTTTGAACCTTCTTTCCATAGCCACTGACTTTACCCAATTTCGAGTTTCGGGTAAAAAGTTATGTCTAAAATACAAAAGCAAATTCAGAATTTCCTGCTCAAGTTGTTTCCTTATTTGAATATAAAAACTTTATTTCTTCGATCATGCAATGACCAAAATGAATTTTGTTTGCTGTAAACTCTTTTAAAAATCTTCCAGAATTATCTTTGAATGATCTTGGTCATTGGATCACCTTGGATACTTTAGCTGTTGCGGTCTCCATCTATTAATTGAACTTAAAAGACCATAAAAGCAATGGGATTGACTGAATTTCTAGAGATTACCTGAAAAAGACAAAAATCAAGAAAATAGCATAAGTATTACAATGTAAGCATCAGTAAGGAGTTATAAAATGCAAGTTTAAGTGATCTAATATGCAACATTTAGCACTTATCATTATCCTATCCTGATGGGGTGGAAGAAGTTTCTTTCTTTTCTTTCATTTTTTTTTTTTTTAATTATCCTGGTAAGAAAAACAGACGGCATCTACAAACACGTGTGTAGAAAGGCAAACAAATCAAAAAGCAATACAATAAAAATTGAAGAACAAGCCTTCGATTTGTTGAGAAACAAAGCCAAAACACACCAATGGACCACCCAGGGAGAAGAGTAGCAATGAGAGTGACCCAAAGGTCAAGCCATCATCAAGGCAACAGTTTTATGACGGCATCCACAAGGTACCGCCGATTGGGGGAAAAACCACCCAAACCTGGCACAAAAAAGCGGGGATACCAAAACCTGACATAGATCAGAGATCTAGCCAGAAAATCCACCTTGTCGAGCCAAAAACAGGTAAAAAATGAGCAAATCTAACAAAACAACAGCAAAAAAAGTGTGAAACCCACCCACCAAACAAACTAATTAAACCATGCCAAGTTTATTGAGTGGTGGGAGGCAAGGATCGCCGCTCCCCACTCCCCAGAAGAGAGAAGACGAAAGGAAGACGGCAGGGTTAGAGAGAGGCCAGATAAAAAGAAAAGAGAGAGAAAGCGAGCGCTGTGTGAGGTGTGACTTCCCAACATTCAATTGAGTTTCTCTCTCATTAGGTAGTAATTTACAGCTGTCAATCCTTCTCTTTTTAAGCATGGGGATTTCTATTTGAGTTAGGCAATGGTCCGATTGGTTCCATTATCATTTTAAATATTCATATATAGTGAATGAACATAAATGTAATTTTGTTTGGGTTCAATTCCAAATCAAACACACATATTAGGTGATTCCAAATATAAATGTAAATTTGAAAATGGAAACCTTTGTTTACAGTACTTTTCCACCATTCCTATTGCATGTTTCAATATATCATGGAAGTTTTTGTCAATCAAAATATATTAGGTGACATCTTGATGGAGCTTTCCCAAAATCTCATGAAAACCTTTCTACCATGTCTGCATTCTTCTAAGAATTATCATACATGACTTTGCGGCCTCAATGAGGTAAAATATATATATATATCCTTTCTTTTTCCCCTAGTTGATAGTCAGTCACAAGTATCTGAATTTTAGATTTTTTCATAGAATTAGTACCCTTATGGTTAACTTGAAGAATATCCCAAGATTCTTTAGCAATTTTGGAGTCAGAGATGTATATATATATATCTACCACCATGATCGAAAAAGCTTAGCAAATAAATAAATAAATTACTACTATGGTCATAACCAGGACATGTTGCCCTGCTCTTGTGTTGCTGTTACTGTCCATATTCCAATGCTACACTAAAACAGAGCCGAAGTGAAGAAATGGTACCTCCCAAGCCTCGTTGTATATTTTCTTGCGCATTTCCTTTCAACAGGTATGATAACCTCTTACTAACTAAATTTACCACAACATCAGCCTTTGGACAGAACTACCAACAAAATTATGGTGCAACTATTGTAAATTATGAGGTCTTGAGATTTCATCTCATTAAATACATATGTTTAACAGATATTACCTACAATACTTCACATCTGAAGTTCCTCCCACTCATAGCCATAGCAGGCTCGGAGAAATTAACCTTACAAAACATCTCATCCAATTGTTATGGGAGTTTGTGCTCAAAGATGAACTGAAATTACAAAATTAGTACAGCTTTTACTACTACTATACAAAAGCAGATTGTATAACAACACAGACACAATACCTTCAAGAACAAAGGTACAAGAGAAATGAGAAGTTTTTCCACTTATACCTTGTAGGGTTAATCCAGATAGCTTTCAGGATCATATACTTCAGCAATAAAAGCAATCAGAACACACAAGATTAGGATGCCTAACATGGCGGTTCTCAACAACTGGTCATAGTTACCATTCAAGAGCATATCCGTTAGACACGTTGAATGAGTTGGGGGCAGGTCCTCACCACTATTACTATCTGAATCAGATTCTGTCCTGTTGGTCTCCTCAATTTGAGTTCGAAGCTGTTGCATCTCTGTGTTGTTGAGGTTTGAACATTTCATGCATGTGCATGTGGCACCAAGATATGATGGGAGTGTCTGAAGGTACTCGCTGACAACCTTCTGGTACATCTCCCCTTCGATTTTCAACTTTTGCTGAGTGACAGGTTTCAAAACCTGAGGAGGAGCCACAAAATAATTTGTACATACAGGGAGATCCAAGCTTTAAGATGAAATCCAAGAGTTGCATGTCTTTCAATAGTTGTAATATGAATATTAAACAGGAAAGTAAACAGGTAAAACATTTACTCCTCCTCAGAGTAAGTAGCTTACTTGAATGAAAGTTTGTGCAATAACTCGAACAACAGGAGGAATTCGTATAACAAACAAACAGCCAAGACGATTTGGAAAGTGATCTTGAAGAAGACTAGAACAGGATCTCATTACTTGCATGGGAAATCTTAAAGGGGACAACCCTTCACAATCCACCAAAACAGTAATTTGAGGATTTTTAGAGTCAACTAAATGCAGAACCCCGTGCTCTACCTGAGATACTGCAATTGTAACCATTCATTGGTTAATTTTTTTTTTCATAGGATAAAAACTGACAGAGCAATTAAAACACAACTAAAAACTCCTTTTTTTCAACTACTACTTTTTTTTTTTTTCTTTTTCTTTTTCTTCTTTTTACTGGGACAAGGGTGTATGGAGGAAGTGGATAAATCACTTGAGATATAAAACCATATTGCCAATGAAGAAAAATAGTTTGTCTTCTCAGTTTGAACTCCACATTCAGTATCCACAGACAGTTTTTTATTGAAGATAGCAGCAGGAAATGATCCGTTGCAATGAGAATTAGATGTAATCAATTAAACTAACCGCATTGATAACATAGTTGATGCCCCTTGCAATAACTGTCCTTTCAATTTCTATACTAGTAGTAATGTATAAAGGCAAGTAAGACAATTATGAGTATTTGATGCCAAGACAAGTCGGATATGTCAAGCATGGTGATTTTCTTTATGGCCATACAATGGAGTTCATTCTAATGTTCCAATCAGTATATAATCAGATAATATGAAATAAAATGCAGCCTTGTAATTGGATGTTTCAAGTTTTCCACTGATGCTCCCACATTTCTTTGATCAAAGTTGTTGGATTGATGATTATGATGCAACTAAATATAGACATTAGGACCTTTTTTATTTTTTTGTAATTCATTGAAGGTAAGGCCTTATTTTTAAATGACTGGGGGCTATACAATAATAAATAAAGAATTTATTAAAAGGGAAAAATGGCATACCAACAGCTTGAGCAAAGCGAGGTCTGTCATGTGATGGCAAAGCAATACAAGCAAGCCCAAGGCGAACAATAAGGCATGGTCGATGTTGCACATCGAATCCGTGCCAAAAGACCATATCTGACCACATCTCAAGTTCTTGTCTTGAGAGAATGTTGTAAGTCTCCCTCCAACGGATTGTCTTTTTCACTGATGACAGCAAGCATGAAAAATCACCATTTGCAGCGGTATAAAATCTATGGAGTTCATCCTCATTAATTCTGCATAAACACAATTATGTCATGCTCTGCTGCAACAAAAGAAGCCAAGAAATTCAAAGATAAATACGATATCTACAAAAGTAAAAAGTGGAACCTAAATCACTGCTGCATGGTTACTACATAGATTTCCATAATTGCTGCACAAAAAGTTCCCAATGAAAAATAAGCATACTTAGCAAGCAGATTGAAAAAAGAATTCCACACTGAATTTATCTCAAATAATGCTAAATTCAGGAAATAACTTGAAGTGAAGAAAGATAGAATATGGATAAGTCGTTAAAACCTAATAAATTTCTGAGGGAAAATGAGAGAAAAGACATGCAGAAGCTGCAAATGTCAGGCCTGACATGATTTGAGTAATTGATGGTCAAAGCACAACCAAGCTTCAAACCTATCGTAGTGTTGTTACTTATATTTATTTTTTAGTCAAGCAATTATTTTTGGTAAACCCTGAGTTCCCATTCAGTTGGTTATCCATTATGAAGTTCAAGCTGTAGTTCCAACATTTGCAATAGCTTCTACTTCTATTAAAAATTAGCACAATTGCATAAGTACAATTTCTGACTGGTCAACCTAGAAGCTTCTACTTGAACAGAAGTTTTTGCCGGTAAGTGATGGTCCAATTTTAATATTCCATCGAAAAAATCTACTGTTAAAGAAATGATTTGCCTAAATTCTTGAAGAATCTGGTACTTTTAGAAGCTAGTGAAAATTCAATGTTTCTCACATTGTCATAATGAAAAAATAATAATAATAATAATAAATAAAAAATAAAAAATAAAAAAATAAAAACCTTTCCCAACTAATCAATAATCAAGTGTAACTCATATTTTAGTGAGAAATGAACATTTAGGCAGACTTGGATAAGTTGAAAATTAAGTATTGAAAGATTTTAGTGCTTGATTAGTTGGTTTTTGAGATTTTAAGCAGCTGAATTTGTAGAACTAAAAATTGCCAGTGGCATGCTTTTCTTGGCTCCTGTGCACAAGTTCAGTATTGGATTGTCTTCTTTTCCCCTCCCTCTGCTTCTTGGGTATTTGTTTCATTTCCGCAAAAGCAATCACAAATACTGTATGATGAGTCATTGCCCATCCATATGGGAAAGTAGAGGCGTAAAACTAACTTTAGTGAGAATGTTCTGCGAAAGAAAAGAACAAATGCCACTTATGGAGTGTAATTCTTTTCTAAAATTTAGATTAAACTCTGAAACCAATATCACTGAACAAATTTAACATTCAGTAAAAAGGCACGTTGCACCACCAAGAGTTGTAGCCTAGTGGGACTTCCTCACCATCTAAAGTAGAAGGTTGAGGGTTCAACTACCCGTAAGGGCAAAGTAGGTGTGTGAGTCTTAATTAGGGGGAAAAAACAAAAGGGTCTATCGTACTTAAAATTCAGATTCTGTTTGCATGAATTTTATTTTACCCCAATAATTGATTGTGTGTAATCAATCAAATTCACTTAATAGAGGAACCATAGAAAATTATGAGCTTAAAACTCAGTTTGGGTTAAGAAAATGCCTTAATAACCTTAGCGGAATCACTGATTGGCATCTAAGCGATAAAGGGTGATACGTAAGGCTTGCAAAGCCAGGGGAAAGTAGGGGAGGACAACAAAGAATAGCCTTGTATTATTAAATATATGCATTACAAGATGGGAGAGAAAGTGATGTAAAAGATAGATGCCCAAGATCTAAATAATAGAAGTGGACATTATAGAATAAAATAACAGATCTTAAAGATATTTAAGATAAATATGGAAAATATAATGAAGGAGAAGAAAGCAAAGGACGGAATAAGATGACTGTGTACTCAGCAGAGTAGCAAAAGAAGACCATAGAGAATTCGATTAAAACAATGTTCATCATCAAAAAGTCTTGATGCTAAAATTGATGAAGTTCAAATGATAGTTTCTGCAACACCAGAGAGTGCAAGAATGCCAGGGAAATCTGTTAGAATAATGAAACTTCTGAAAGATATATGTTAAAGGGAAGCAGAGAAAAAGGAGAATAAAATACATACATAAACTTGCCAGGTAAAAAAAGGTAATTAGAGACAAAGAATTGGACCAAGAGTTTGATGAAACAAAAATTTAGAAAATGTTGATGAAATTAAGGAAAAAGGAGAAGCATTTTTTCTGATTAATATTGGGCGACCCAAGCTAGCGCAGGACACTTACTAATGGAGGGACTTGAACCAAAGACCTCATTTCATACCACTGTTAGAATACCAATTGCTCCAATAGCTTAAAGTTAACTTAAGCCTTTATAATCTCTAACCTCATTATGCGCAGTCCAAACTAGAAAATCCATAAGAAAAAATTGAAGTCTCAATTTGACTCCGTGCCTAGGACATCGACAAGGGAAGTCCACTTTCTAATTGGACATTTGATCGAGAAGTGATGGAAAGCTTAAAGATAAGAATAAGACCTTCACATACTTCTAATGACTTAGAGATAGTATCTGATAGGGTCCCTGAAGAATATTATAATGATTTCAACAAATAAATAAATAATTAGTATCAATTATCAACTGAATACCTGATGCAATAAAATCAAGTGATACAGAGAATTACATAATGCTTCTATCTAGATTAACTAGAAACTTTTTTGCTACATTAACATGTTTTTCATGAACTTCTCTATTACTACATGATTAGAGCTCTTTATAGTGCTTGCATCATGCGTATAAACACAATACTATATACTTCTCTATATACTTTCATGACTTCATTTTGTTTAATAGTTTTCTTTGACAATAGCTATCAACAGAACAAATGCAACAGCCCTACCTATACAGACACAATATTGTCCGCTTTTGGCTCCCCTGGACCAGAGGCTTCTCAGGGATCACCCATCCTGGTACTACTCTAGAGTAAGCACACTTAATTCCGAAATTCTGATGGGTTCATGGCCATCACAGCTTTAAAACACGTTGTGTCATAGAATGATGATAAACCTACATATAGCACTTCACCTTTCCACAACCAGGCGATGTGGGACTTGTGAGCACACGTAGCTCACACCAAAGCCTTGCCTCTTACAACCTGCTCCTGCCCACTGAGCCTCATAATTCCACCCCCCTTGGGGCCCGACGTCCCGTCGGCACACTTCCGGCTGGGTAAGGCTTTGATACCATTTGTAACAGCTCTCACCCTATCCAGACACAATATTGTCCCTTTTTTGCTCCCTGGACCAAAGACTTCCCAAGGGTCCTGGTACTACTTCAGAGTAAACACGCTTAACTCCAAAGTTTTGATAGGTTCATGGTCATCAAGGCTTTAAAACGCGTTGTGTTATAGAAAGGTGATGAACCTACATATAGCACTTCACATTTCCACACCCAAACGATGTGGGACTTGTGAGCACACGTAACTCGCACCAAAGCCTTACCTCTCACAGACCTGTTCCCGTCCACCGAGCCTCACAACAAATTTCTTAACACAATGCCTTTACGGAGTAATTGTTGAATTACCTTTCTGGCAGACTAATTCCCAGAATTTTCAGCTCTGCATAGAGTTGAAGTAACCAATTTCCAGATGATAGACTCTGGGGAACTTCATCGGGAATCCTGCAAAGCATATGAAATCAGTAGAAGTAACCAGCTAAGCAAAAAAAACATGATAAAAGACACCCGATTACCCATACATAAAAGATGACACAAAAAACCTCCAGAGGGTAGACGAGTTAGCATAGAGCATTTTGGCACAACCCAAAGCAATTGTGTCCAATGCCTAAGAGCTTTAAGCCTCTATCGTGGACTAACCTGACACACATGGTTAGGGGTGATTGCAAGTGAGTTTGAGTATGACTAGTCATGAAGATTAAAGCACGGATTTAAACCACATCTTATATACACCAAATGTAACTTCAAGTGAATTTTGAAAATTTCAGGGAAATCAAAAGGCAAGAATCAAGGATTATACTATTTGTATCTAGAAGTAGTTTCAATAAAAAATTCCAAGTCACAACCTATGCCTGAAGATTTGCAAGATACTAACACTGATGCTGATGCCAGAGTTACAGAGCTTTTTGATTTATTCTCGTTTTCTCCAAGGGATCTAGAATTTATTGTAAAATTCTCAGAGGAAAATGGTTCGGATATCTTTCGTCAAATACTTCAATCTATATGCCCCTCCATCTACGGACATGAGCTTGTTAAAGGTACATAAAAACTATTTATTTCGTGATCAGATGTCTTCCATATCATATGCTTATTCACTTTTTTTCCCCTGTAAATCGTCCTTTTGGGTCAATCAATAAAAATTAATCCCCCAAACTCCACCACACCTTTTCAAGTACCATGTTTGCACCACTATGCAAGCATTACATTTTACTGTAGTCTATCATGTTATTCAATATTGTCATGCTTCCCCTAAAAAGTTTTAATCTTGTCACCACATAATACTAGTCAACATATATATTTTTTTTTCCTAGTTGGGACTCACACACACTGCCTCTACTGAGGTTCGAACTCCTGACCTCCCTTTGGGAAGTAGGAGTTTGGTACCACTAGGCCACAGGCCTGTTGGTAATACTAGTCAACATAATGACTGAAGTACGGTAAATAAGTCACTGATTTGTGGCCCTTGGTTACCTTGTTAGCTAAATTGACAGTAGATGGTGATTGATGCTAGTTTACTGTTTTATTGACAGCGGGGATTACTTTAGCACTATTTGGAGGTGTAAGAAAGCATTCAATGGACCAGAACAAGGTCCCTGTTAGAGGAGACATCCATGTCATAATTGTCGGTACACATGTTTCTTCTCCTGTGCTTTGATTGCAACTAAAACCTGATGGCTGTTTTACTATATATGCCATTGAGGGTGAAAAAGTTTATTTTATATCCAAGTTCTTTTCATTCATTCAAAGTTAAGCTTACAACAGTTATTTAGCAATCTTGTAGTAGACAGAGGACTCTTAAATGCTAAATATCATATTACCAGGTGATCCTGGACTTGGCAAGAGCCAACTACTGCAAGCAGCAGCTGCCGTTTCTCCACGTGGTATTTATGTTTGTGGTAATGCCACCACTAATGCTGGCCTCACAGTTGCTGTGGTGAAGGATCCTATGACAAGTGACTATGCTTTTGAGGCTGGTATTTGTTCCCCTTCTCTTTTCTTTTGTGCTTAAGTGATGATGTTATTGATATTTTATTGATCAAGTAACATTTTCATTTTGTATGAAAAAAATTGGTTTACTTATCATTCAAGTGATAATGTAATTGGAGATACTTCATGAACAAATTTCAAAAAAAAAAGAAAAACAAGAAAAAAAGAAAAGTAAGAAATGGTAATAGTGCAACAACAAATTTATTTTTCACGTTAACCTAATAATACTGGGAACTCTCCGATCTTTCTTCTTTTCGTATGTGAATTCTGTTATTATGGCTATAGAATTTGTATGATTGAATGAGAAATGAGAAATCAAGAAATAACTTTTCCAGCACCAGCAAACTGTAGTGTTACAGAATTTCCATGTGATGAGTTAAGAAAGAAATGAATGACACAATCCTCTTTTCAGCTCTCTTTCTCTTTTTAATCCAATACACATTATTAAGCTATTAAAGTTAAGCAGTGATCTAGGAGTTGCATTTATGGAGGAATCTTTTCCAAGTTGACCCTTGAGGACTGCACTGTTTTGGAAGCATAAAGAACTGGGCAGAAATGACATACAGATTGTAAAGTTTGTGTATGGTCTTTGCACAGGCATGAAAAAATTGGATATTAATTCTTTTAAGTGTATATTATTATTCCCTACAGGGGCCATGGTACTAGCAGACCGCGGACTATGCTGTATCGATGAGTTTGATAAAATGTCTGCAGAGCACCAGGTTTGTCCAGACTGATTCAGATGTGTATTGTTGCATTTTACGTATCAGCACTAAGTTCTACTAATTTTGGGATCACCCAGGCTCTACTAGAAGCTATGGAGCAACAATGCGTCTCCATTGCAAAGGCTGGACTCGTTGCAAGTTTATCAGCAAGAACAACTGTTTTAGCAGCTGCAAACCCTGTTGGCGGTCATTACAAGTACTGCATTTAATATTTTGATTTAATTTGTCAGTAATTCTATTCTACGTGGACTACTGTGGTACTGATCATTGACATATTATAAATTGATTTTCTTGAAGAACCGTAATGTTAAAATCAAGCCAACCCTGAGTTGTTTGGATATATATATATATATATATATATGTACATGTATGTATTTAAGTTTTTGAATTGACTATTGAGCATCATAACTAGTAAAACAACCTATATTTGAAGTGACATTCTACTTGAAGTTATTGAGTAATTGTCCTGTAGAGTCGTAGTATAAACTTATTATGGTAGTTTGTGGATTATTTATTTATTTACTTGTTTGCGCTATAGCTTTTCACATATAGTTTTCAAAAGAAAAAGGAAAAACTCAACAGTGAAAATTTTCTTTGTTACTTCATTATCATGATATTTTTAAGAAAGATAATTTTCTGAATTATTTCAGTTTGGGAACCATATTTAACTTTTATGATTTCCGGATTTCAAATCATGGCAGCCTGGTAAAATTTCCTGTATATGTTATGTCAATATATTTCCTTAATCATCACATGAATTTGAACTGCAGCCGGGCAAAAACTGTGAATGAAAATTTGAAAATGAGTGCCGCTCTACTCTCACGATTTGATTTGGTTTTCATATTACTGGATAAACCTGATGAACTACTGGATAAGCGAGTGTCAGAGCACATTATGTCAGTAAGTTATCTCCTTTGGCCACTTTGTATCAAAGCATAAGTAAATAACATGCTATGCACAACCTAAGGTATATGGATGTGACAAACCAAAATAGTTATCATTTTTATGAATGGGTTATTTGCATGCTTTATCAGTTACCAGAAAGCCTCTGATACAGCAACAATAACAAATTTTGGACTCAGAAGTTCTTCACCATCTCATTAGGTTAATAAAAAATGGCTCGGTGGCATGTTAACAAATTGGGCCACTTCAAAAAGGTTTTTTAAGATTAAAAAGGTTGAGCGCCTCGTAGCTATGTCATAATAGATCCGAACACTTATCTGATGAATGGAGAGGTTCATCTCTCCGTTCGGCTATTCTTTTTCACTTTTTGCATCATTGGTCAATTGGTTATATACTTGGGAATTGTTGGGGGTCCAAGTTTGGAGTTCTCTAAGAAATTGGAGAACTTTGAACCATAGCAATAGGAAGTCTCCATATTTTAACGACCAGTTGGACCCAGCAAGCTTACATTACTGCTACTTCTGTGTTACCGATATCTTGAGGTGATTCTGGTCGCTTGTCCAGTACTAGTAGCTTATTTTCCTAAGCGGCGAAACTTTATTTTTTCTTCTTGCTTTTACTTTCTTCCATGCGTGTCTGTAGGACATTGGTATATAGATGACCACACTGCTTGTTTCGAGGACACGATTAACATAGAGCATTTCTTTACAGCTTCATGCTGGCCATGAAGAACAGTCACCAGCTGCAAAAAAACTATGTACAGGTTGCATTTCTATTTGTAGTGAACCAATTTTTTGCTTTGGGGTTTTTTCTCTAACGTGATAAACTTTTTGTTTTACAACAATGCAGTATCTCTGAGTGCTAGAGGCATAGACAAGAGCGCAAAAGGTGGTTCTTTAGTTTCAAGATTGAGACTTGACCCAAAGGACAGCGATTTTGTTCCATTGCCTGGTCCACTTCTTCGTAAATACATTGCTTATGCAAGAAGTTATATCTTTCCTAGGTAATTTGCAGTTTCTGAAACGCAAAATATTTATGTTGGTAACTTTGATATGACTCTCTCTCTCTCTCTCTCTCTCTCTCCATCAGGATGTCAAAATCTGCAGCTGAAATCTTGCAGAAGTTTTATTTACAATTGAGAGATCATAACACTTCTGCTGATGGTACACCAATAACAGCAAGGCAATTAGAAAGCCTGGTAAGGCTGGCGGCTGCTCGAGCTAGACTGGAATTAAGAGAAGAAATAACCGCACAAGATGCGTTGGTGAGTTCATTTTGCAGGGGTTAGCACATTAATTATGAAATCCAATCAAAAAGATTGAGTTGCTTCTTACTCCCATGATAAATACGTAGGCTATCTGAGCCAAAAGCACAACAAAATTGCCTCAAGTGAATCTGTCTTAGAAATTAATATACTGTTCTCTTCTTATGATGTCTTGATTTCAGTCCAAGCTATAAAAAGGGAATATTTTAGTCCAAGTGACGCCTAGAGAGGCTGTACAGTGTGAAAGCACAATAAGGGAACATAGTGTATGATATCTATTGTTCACTTCATCTATTTTGCAGGATGTTGTTGAGATAATGAAAGAATCCTTGTACGATAAGTATGTTGATGAGCATGGTTTTGTGGATTTCGGTCGGAGTGGGGGTATGAGTCAACAGAAGGAAGCAAAACGATTTTTAAGCGCCCTGAATAAACAATCAGAGTTGCAGCAAAAAGATTGCTTTTCAATATCAGTATGCAGCCTTGCTCTTCCGTTTTTTCTGAGAATTTTTTCATCTTCTTCATAATTAATTCTTTGATTTTCATTATTTTCTCAGGAAATATACAGTCTAGCAGATAGGATTGGATTAAGAGTTCCGGATATCGATACATTTGTGGATAATTTGAACAGTATTGGTTATCTACTAAAGAAGGGGCCAAAGACATATCAGGTACTGTGACAATATAACATCTGGTTGCCACGTACTTAAATTAAGGAGTTCTTGATTACAATATTACTTTTCACTAAAACCAAAAAATTGAATAAAGTTGTCCATGAGAGTTAACTAAATCTAGAGTAATAAAATCGTCATTCTTTTGTCAAAGTGACTTGAGTTGTTTAGCATGTCTTGCTATAAAGGAAACTATGTTTAGGCTCTAGTCATAATTTTAGTTGTAATTTTTTTGATGCACTTGGCTGTTTTTTGTTTTTGCTTGTTTCTTTTTCCTCTTGTTATTTTTAAAAATGTGAAACCTAGTTGAGAATCCAACCCAAGATTTGGGATCCATCAAAACAGTTGCAGTTCTTGCTGCCCCACCAGATAGTGCACACAGTTGATAGAACATCGTTCCTTTCAAATATAACTCAAACAGTTGATCACCCTCGTAAGTTATAGACTTCCCATTCATAGGTTTTACAGTCTCAACCATTACAGTAATTTCTCAACTATTACAGTCTCGACGTAGGTTCATTAATGGTATTTCCAAAAAAGAAACCGTAGGTTCATCACTGGTGGATGCATAGATGGGATTCAATTACAACATGACACTTTAAATGAAACTGTATCTGGCATCTTGGTGAATCATTGATACAATAGAAGTTATTTGGATCTTTAAATTCTCTCAGTGAGAAATTCAAATCCTTCTCATCCAGGTGCTATCATCATCTTATTCGCGAAGTCAATCATCAAGATCAAAGGGCTAAGTTGTTCGGCACTAGAGAACAGGTCAAGTTTTGTATTTATACTATAATTGCGTTATTTCAGTGCCATGTGATAATTTTCTTAGTGTTATGCAGAAATTCAACTACTGATGATTTTAAGAATGCGCAGCTACCTGGAAGGGATCACTGGCATGTGGAATGGAAATGTGTACGTGGTACGCCATGCCTCATTGTTCTTTATGAGAAAGAATTTATATAGATGTTTTCTTTAATTCTGCACTGTTAGAAATTGCCTAATTACCGTGTTTGGCATGATAAAGAAAAACGAACAGACAGAATTTTTCTGAGAGACACCTATATCTTCAATTCCTTTTCCCATACTTTTTTAGTTCATTTTCTCATTTGATTTATATACTACCACTTCCATCTTCTCTTGAATGTTTGATTACTATATCTTCACATATTTCACCACTCATACCCTCATATGCATATTTAAAAAACAGTTATTTTATTAACGGTTTTTAATCCCCATCATAAATTATGACATGTTTAATAGTCCTCTTATCACACAATAGATTGAAGCATTGCTCCACTTTAATTTCATTATTATGTACACTCGGCGGCCTCAAAATAATCTTTATATCAAACATTGCTTAAAAGAAATTGTGTCCTAGATGGTCCGATGCAAAGCCAATCAACTACAACAAATTTGAATTTTTGCTATGAATTTTTTTGCAAAGAGAAGTCCAATTTTGCCGTAAATATTGTGATGAAATGTTCGGTAACAATGAAATTGTCGCTAGATAAGGTCTGATAGTTTTTTGAGATGGTCCATCTTCTGATTGTTATT
Source organism: Cornus kousa (assembly GCA_025631255.1). NCBI lineage: Eukaryota > Viridiplantae > Streptophyta > Magnoliopsida > Cornales > Cornaceae > Cornus > Cornus kousa. Next base: position 862,776 of record JAOTQH010000070.1, on the reverse strand, counting down.
TGCGGTTGAATTTATCAATGTAACTTTCACTTTCATTGTTTCTTAACCTAGCCTAACTTAGATAATCTTGGTTTATACCCCGCAAAAAAAAAAAAAAAAAATAACCTAGCCTAACTTAGATAATCTTGATTATGGGATGGAAACAGAGGTCATTTCTCATGACGATGGAATCAGAAACCGAGAATAAAAATGGCATAGTGGGAAATCAAAGAATTTATTCAAAGCTCAGTAAACCATTATACATTCATTACTTAGAATTTTAGCATATTTTTTTTATCCGGATGATCATGATAGTGCTGTGACTTTAAAGAACATATACAACACATAGACAATGAGAAATCACCAGGAACCAGACAGCACCACTAGCCAACCATTTCCCAGAGCAGCCTTACTCAGCATCCGCAAATCTAAAATCAAACACAAAGAAAGTCAATTTCCAATCGTCCAGTCCAACGCAATGGCAACAGGAAAAACTGAAAGACAATGTCCCATTTGACCCACCCTAGCTCCGAGAGCTTTAAATGAGCATCAGCATAATCGGCAAAGAAGGCATCCTCATCCTGAAATCACGAATCTCTCAATCAAATCAGCACCAATAAAATGCACAAATAGCCTAGTACCTAGATACATATAAAAAGTTGATAGCGCAGTGCGAACAACTCACTGCAGCATATTTCTCAACAAGGGGGCGAAAGACTGGATCCTCCAAAAGAGCTTTGTCCGATGGCAGCTGAATAAGACCTTTCTTCTCCCAGTCCCCACTAAGAAGTTCCCTGTTATAAAAATAGGGAAAAAAAGAAGAAGAAAAGGTACAAGTATTGGTTTCTTCGGGTGTCTCTTAATTGCTTCAAGGAAACTTGTTAAACAAAATACTTGGCAGCATGCAGTGCCAACATTAATAAAGTGATAAAACCTCTCTACAAACTATGAAAATTAAACGGAACAGAGAGCACCATATGTCACAAGTAAGAAATAAATATCCAGACAGATGAGCAGGACTTGCTTGAAATACGAATTATCAAAAATGAGAGGATTGGTGGTCCACGGTCCCTCAAATCCAGAACGCTCCTTATGGCACCTTCCCTGTTAAAGATGTAATTCATAGGATAAAAATGCCGAATCTCTGTACTTGTAGTAAATGGAATAAACAAAAAATTGTAAAAGGGCACAAGCAAGGAGCTCAAATTTTCTCAACTCACCAGGGTGTGACCGCCAGATAGAGCAACAATATCTTTATCGCCGAGGCCCATGTGGCCAAAGATTTCCCTTAGATGGTTAGAGCCTGAAGCGAAGTGACAACAAATATATAAGAAACATTCATTGGTGATTTACTATTCCAATTCTTTTATAGGTGAGTTGAATATTTGTAGGGAAAAAGAAATGACAAAACCTTTAGTGGCATCAGGCAAGCGACCTTCTGGAGGTGGTTCAGATTTGTCCTGAAACCAATAGGTTCCTTAGTACCAAGTATTGTGACATTACTTATAAGACCATGTCTGAACAACAACAATTCTTCCTATCATATTTACATGTTAAAAAAAAAGAAAAGAAAAAAAAGAGAAGGTAAAACAGTTCTTCATATCAAGCTGATCAAGGTTGCCCAGTGAACCTTTCGGCCACCACCATTAACCCAACTTCCTCAATCTCACTTGCTTTATAGTAGTTTAATAGACTTGAAAATGCACATATTACTTAAAATTTCATGTATTAGGTGACCAATGAGTACTTATATACACATTAGGATTAATTGAAGCTTACAAATGACCAACATAGAACTGACTGGGAATGGATCCTCTCCAAGAAAAATTCTCTCCAAGCATCTACAGTATTAATCTTACAACTACTAAGACACCACATCAACAACTTATTTGACTCACTCAATACATTAAAAGTTACAACACTTTCTTAAAATATCTAACTATGTTAAATTACAGGTTTACCAACATAAAAAACTACTTTGTATTTTTCTCTTCCTTCTCTCTCCTATATATAAACATATATATATACACAAACACACATGGCTAGATATATATATAGATATATATATATCTACGGATTATATACAGTTGGAGTCTCAACGATGGTGTCTCTGGCATCCATGCGCTCGGAGAAGGCGACCATGGGTCATATATATATATACACACACACACACACACACATGGGTAGATATATATCTATATATATATCTACGGATTATATACGGTTGGAGTCTTAGCGATGGTGTCTCTGGCATCCATGCGCTCGGAGAAGGCGACCATGGGTTTTGTGATCCGATTTCCATGTCTACAACAGGACCCGTTCTCCAATAATATATATTTAAGAGTTTGAACAATTTTTTTTATTGCCATCATCAAGCATTGGAATTTTTAATTGATTCGAAGGTTTCAAGCTTGAACAGTTTTGTTGATTGCAGGTTTGAAGCATTTGTTCGCCACTTTTCAACGGATTCTTGTGAACCCAATTCGATGTGACACACAACTCTCTGGAACGACATAGAAAGAAAGAAAGAGGAGGTTTGAAAGACAGATGTCAATGGCGGATCAAGAAAAGGAGCAAATTGGGTTTGTTGTAACCTATTGTTTTTTTAGGTGGGTAAACTTATAATTTAAATAGTTAGATATTTTTAAAAAGTGCCGTAACTTTTAGCCCTTTTAGCCTAAGTCAGTCAAAATAAGTTGTTGATATGGCGCTTCTTGTAAATGCTTGGAAAGAATTTTTCTTGGAGATGAGAACGCCTAGCACATTTTTTTATTTTTATTTTTTCAGGAAAAATAATAAATTAATTCATTTAATAAAAATGCAATGGAAGAAGAATTAGCCTTTTGCTAACCTGCCTCCCAGGGTGGAAAGGAATCTCAGGCCCTCCTGTAACTTCAACAGCAACTATACCAGCCAACTTCAATTCAATTATACACCCAGGGTGAAGAAGAAGTCAATTAGTGATTTTAGAAATTAAAAAATAAATAATTGACAAAAGTAAATAATAATAAAACAGAGCACAAAATACCAGACAAAGCAAGACGAGGACGACGAGGAGAAAAACTAAAATGAATGAAATTGATTTATACCTGATAGAAGTCTCCGTAGGAAATGATTGGAAACTGGGCCTTGATGGGCTCCAATAGCCCGACAGCAATATGAAGGCCATTGTTTGCTTCATGAGCAAGCTCTTCAGGGTGCTTCATCGTCCCAAACGGCCCTCCCGTTTTCGTATTCACATCAAAAGTCCCAGCAGAGTGCCATCTGCAACAAATCAATGTGACCTAAACTCATCATCATCTAGAAACAACCGTTGATCGATCACTTCGATCATCAAGAGAGATTCATCTGTATCTAGTCTCAATGAAGAAGCAATCATCAAATATAATTCACCGAAAATCAAAGTATCTTAGTAGAAACTTAATCATCAATTCATTGTGTTCTGCTCTTTCCAAAAACCACTACCAAGTAATTAGTTCTAGTACAGAGACTATGTGAGCGTGTGCGTGAATATATGCATATGTGTGTATACAGTATGTGTAAATATATATATATTCTATATAGAGAGAGAGAAATTACGCCAATCGGAGCATCAACGGAGCACAGTGCTTCTCGGAGATGAATCCTCTCAGCTTTCTTTTGCATTTCTCAACAGCCTTCTGGTACTCTTCGCTAACAGGTGGATAGGATTTACCCATAGATAGCGACGATCTTCAAAAAAATAAAATAAAATCTCAAAGCAAAACAAATAAGTGTATCAATAATCGGATTCAACTACAGACTAATCAAGCATCAAAAAGAATTAAAAAGATATGCAGAAAACAATTGATCGAACACACATTTTATAACTATACATATACTGATATACGAACAACATGCATACATATATACATATATATATATATATTGACTAATGAGTACCTAGATATGAAGCAGAGACTGAATAAAGTGTGATTGTGCGAATTGGATCACTCGGAAGTGCGTCAGGAGCTACAATATTCTTGTGCAGACAGGACAGCAAATTTGTAGGAGGGACGAGAACGTTCTAGTGTTAGAATTTGGGACGTGGATCGTTGGATGGTTATTAAACCATATACTTAACGGCTCAGATCCATGCTTTGTCTGTTTTGGGGTAGGTGATGCTGTAAAATGAGATGGCCTGTGGTACGTTGACACGTACAAAAAAGCACGGTAAGAATCTGATTGTTATTACAATGACGTGGCATTCTGTCATTATTATTATTTTTGTTAATTACTAATTCTTTCTCTTTTTTTTTTTAATATTTTTTTATTCGGACCATTGGACAAGGTTTACTAATTCTACTATATTTAAATAAAATATTTACATACAGTTAAGGTTTAATTGTATGAAATCTTTTAAAATATATATATATATATATATATATATTATAAATTCACATATCATTCTAATTATAAAAAATATATATAAATAAAGAATTCACATATCAATCTCTATAGTAAATTTATAATTGTTCATAGGTAAATTGAAATGGCATTCCTATATTTAGATTAAAGACAACCATATATAAATTAGTCACTTTTTAGACAATGACATCCTATTTTATGAAGAGTAATGATATTCTATCGTACCATTTTGACTTAATAATAGTCCAACTCCTGAGGCAAAGTCGTCATTCCCACATTATTCAATACTTTTTGTCTTCGATTTCTTCTCTTTCCCTCTTCGTTTCGTTATTCCCACATTATTCAATACTGGACAACATTTTGGTGCCACAATTGGTGGACACCATCACCACCAAGCTTGCCGTCGTCCTTATCACAAGCTCACTGGACATCTTTCTAACTTAAACAACAATCCTCCTTGCTCCCACATAATTCAATACAGGACAACATTTTGGTGCCATAATTGGTGGACACGCTGCCATCATCACAAGCTCGCTGGACATCTTTCTAACTTGAACAACAATCCTCCTTGCTCGCCAGTTAGACATCTAATTAATTTTATGTAAGCAAAGATTGATATTATCATTACATCAGGATGTCACTAAAATAAATTAACAAAGCTCTTCATCATGGATGACTATGGAACTCCCAATCATTACTCTTAAACAAAACAAATGACGACTATCATCCACCAAATGCCAATTAAGGATATAAGACTTGCTTCATCTTAACACCCATGAACTTTCAGCATTTTAATTTCTAGACCAAACAATTCAGTTAAACTTCACCTATAATTAGCTCGAATGAATTTAATGTGAATTTTTGTAAGATATAACTCCATATGAGCAAAAGTAATAAAGCAATCGATGCACATTTTTGTGTACTCAAAATGTTTTGATCTAAAAAAGAGCTCACGACACCACGAAGTATAATAATTGAATGGCATTTCTGAATTATTTGCCAGTATGGAAAAGAGAGAACTAAAAATCATGATGATGTCATGTTCACACCCAGAAATGGCATTTCTTGTTGTATTACGTTCTTGTGCACACCCAGAAATGGCATTTCTTCTTGTGAAATGAACGGTTCACATAGCAAAGCAAAGTGAATCAAATATGAATAACCATAAATATACTAAAATCCATTTGAGGATGACAAGCTACCAAACAACTCCCTTCTATTGGGGAAGAAAAAGAAAAAACAGGAACTCCACCTAAACAGAAATGCTCTCGAGCAAGATCTTTTTTGTTTCAGTAAATTCCCATCCCGTTTAAATTTCATTCAATGTCAACTCTTCCAACCTCAAAAAGGCAAAAGAACGTAATACAAGAAGAACAACGTAGACAATTTTAAGATAATTCCAAAGGTTAAAAACCAAGTCACTGGGATACACCCAGCCACTTTGAAAAGTTCTCTAACTATGTGTAATCGCTGTCTGATACCATGACTTGCCACCAGCCTTCATTGCACTCATCTCCTCCTTAAAAAAATGCAACAGAATGATATCAGTAAAGTATCAAGAGCATCGAGTCTCCATAAAACGTGATAAACTGTACATTAGTACAATCAACATTCATTATCGGTCCATAGAAGAAAAGAGGGCTAATTTCAGCATATTTAACTACATTGTCAATGCAAAAACATTCGAAGGTGTGAAAAACCCAAAAGCTCTGCCCTCACTCTCTATCCATCCAAGGGATGGAAGGGCAGAGGCCTTTGGTGTCCCATCCAGTCAAGAATTGGGGCCTCAAAATTACAAGCCATTTTTTTTCATGCCTTTCTTTGTTCATACTTCGATATTCTGGTGTCCTAGGCGTAGAGGAACCATGCCAATCCATCCCTAACGTGGTGGTTAAACTCTACTCTAGAACCAAAGCTTCAGAAAACAAAAGTTTCAAATCCACTTCAAGCAAACAGTAATAAATATAAGCAAAAATTTCTAAGGTTTAGGAAAACAGTGCATTCATAAAGAACAGAACAAAAAGGTCATAGCATCAAAAGACAATAAAGACAACTTAATTTATAAGGTACGTGTAGGGAAATTGTTCAATAAACAAGACAGAAGCAATTAAATTAAACTAGAAACAAGAAATTCATATCAAGCAGCCTGTGCCTCAACAGAAACATGACAAGCATTCAGATCAAATCGCAAAGTTGTTTTCACAATTAATAGCACCAAAACAGTAAAGAACACGAGAGTGTGACAGACAATGCAATTAACTGCAATTTTTAGGAAATACTGCTAGTACCCCTTAATCATACCTGTTTGACCATTAATGTGTCAAAATACCTAAGACATAAAAATTCTTATTTCAAGCAAAAAAACACAGATTCACAATGCCATACAACCCCATACAAAAAAATTCAATTTAAGATCACTAATGGTAACCAATTAAAGGCTGGAAGTTTCTTGGGATCTGAACAGTTATTTTTAAGCAATTGGGTGGTTAACAGGACTAAGAAAATTCCTTCTTTTATTATTATTTTCTTTTATTTTTTGTAACAAAGTTGATCAAAAACTTCCACGTAATCCTTGAAAAACCCGCGCTTATTTCCCTTTTGTAGTCCAGGTCAATGTTGCTATGTTTTCTCTCTTTTTCCAGTGACAATCATTTTGTGCAATGGTAACAACTCAGTCTAACAAGATAAAGGAGTCAAAGAGCAATTACTTTGTGAAAAACTATATTACAAGGACTCTTTTACATGAGCTTTCATATTGAACAAAGAGTGCATTGGTTTGGATATGGAATGTGTCTGACATCTCTAGTCAAACAAGACAGTTTATTGTAGTATATAATTGTACACGAACTCTTATTGTATTCCTTTTGTTAGATTACTGCTTCAAACTAATAAAATGTTGTATGCAACAAACAAAAAAATATATATATATAAAATAAAAAAATACAAAAAAGGACATCTTATTTTGTAAAATAAATGAAATATATTACTCCACATATGCACATATTTAGTTAGGTCCCAGTGTCTTTCAATTTAGAGATTTGATGAGTTTGTGGATTTTAATAGGACGCTTATACACTTCCACAGTAGACAAACATACCAACTTCCACATGACATTGGTGCAAAATGATATCAAATCCATGTCTATCTATCTTTGGCCCATCATCCCAGCACCTTCGTAGGTGGGTCCAGCTAGTCCTAGAGATTTCCAGGGCAATCGCTCTCTCATTGCTTTACCCATAATGTTAAGCCATCAATTTTGAACTGAAACAAATCCTTGGTTCCTAAATCAATTGAGACATTCACCTACTCTTCCAATTTAAGGACTAATGGCCAACCTAGTCCAACATTAGGATAGCCAACTGAAGAAAGAAGTCAGAGAACAATGTCTGGTAAAAAGAATTTAGGGACAATACCCCAGTGTATTATTTTAAATTTACCCCACAAAAAAATAAAATAATAATAATAATAACAACAAAACTTACTAATCAACTTTTCAGTAATACTAACATGCACATAATGAAAAACAGCTATGCAGCTATGCCAGGCGAGTACATTGAACAACACTCATTTCCTCAGCACAATCATACAAAGCATATATTTATATGCATTTATGCAAGCATCATATGCATATGAGAATAAGCGCATGTGTGAATTTATAAAACATGCCCCATGTCCACTTCAGAAAATGGTTAGCCCACGGCACTAATATTATATTATTATCAACATTTACCAATAAAAGCTTAATGAAACCATAGTAAGACCATATATTTTCATGGTAGCTCTTACCTCAGCCAGTGTAATATTTCTAAAAGGCTAAAACTAGTATAAAAACCTAAATCAAGTCAATCCCACATCAATTTCAGGATCACACATAGACACTGTAAAATACAAAGAAAAACTTTCAAGTATGCAAAGAAATGTCATGCAAACCATAACCACTAGAGAAACCAATAAGAAAATGAATTAGACATAGACCAATTTCAGGTATGGAAGAATATTCACAAATAACAATACATCTACAAGCATGCATTAGCACATAAAAACCAATATACATGAATATATCAAACAAGTATACCTTAGTGATCGGCTTCCTCTTCTTATCAAGTTTCTCCTTCTTTGCCTTTACTCGCTGAGCTTCAGCCAAAAGCGACATCCTCCTTACAGTCTTCGCATACGGGTTCAGCTTCAACAGAGTATTCAGATTCTTCAGTGGGTTCTTCTTCAACTGAGCCCTCTTCACCTCCTTCTTGATCAGCCACACCACCGACTGCACCTCATCAGAATTAATAATCCTCGCCAAATCCGCATTCACCATCTTTGACTTAGGTAGCACATACCCCTTCTTCTTCTCGGAAGCTTTCTCAAACGATCCGTAGATCGAATCCAACTTCTCAAATGCAGATTTTGTCCAGATAACAAACCTTCCAAGATGACCACCAGGAGCGACTTTCAGCAAATTGATCGGGGCGGATCGAGGCCTAAATGACGTCCGGCAATGGGAGGGCAGTGGTGGCTCCGTCGGTGGCCATGTCAGAGTCGAGGTGGTGGATGGTGACGAGAGGGCAGGTGGCGGCAGTGGCCATTTGTGGCGGTTGTAGTGAATGGAAGTGAGTGAGAGAACAGAGTAGTAGAGGCCCAAGGGCTAGGGTTTTGGTTAGCTAGCGATTTTTTATTTGTTTGGATACGATTGTAACTGGTTTAAGGAAAGATTGTAAAACCCTATTCCAAAAAGAAAAAATTTGTAAAAAACCCTGACTTCTTCACAGCTTGGTTTATTCCTGAACCTCTTAATAATTTTACATGATTTTATTTTTTTGTTCTTCTCTATCTAATTTTTAAATTATATATATATATATATATATAGATGATAAATGTGTCACGGGTGATTGCAATAGTGAAAAAATCTCACCATTGTTAGGCAGAGTGATAAAATAGCGAAAAAAATCCCACCATTGTTAAATTCTTAATGAAGAAAACAGGTGATTGAAATAAGGAAAAAAATCCTACAGTCAACTCTAGCAATACTAGCATGCATTATATTTATCCTGCATTATATATATATATATATATATATATATTTCTTCCTTCCCTAGTTTCTTTCATTCATTGTGTTCGACACTTTCAGACCAAAAGCATTAATTAGCTCCTATTGGCACGTATTAAACCAACTTTCCAAGACACAAGACTCTTTGAGTTGTTCCCAAGTTCATAAAGCTCAATATGAGGATTTATAAGCTTAATACCAACAGCAACATAATAGAATTTCGAAACGAATACTAACAATCACCCTACATAAATTGAAAGCACATTTCAAGCAGCAATAAGTGGAAATCTGTCTCTCAAGACGGTATTCAAAGAGCAAAAAGGCAATAGATATTTCACAATATCAAGGTATGCATTGAGCGTTTTTATAATTTGTAAAGGAGTACTGATAAAATAACACGAGAAGTGATCTTGACAAAGAATTCGTGATTTTAAAGGCGTTCACAGTTGCAAAAGCATCCAATCTGGTTCATAATATATATATATATATATATATATATATATATGTATATGTATATATACATTGAGAACCCAAGACCAAGGACGAAGAATTGCTTGATCATGAATTTTTTGTTAAATATG
>JAOTQH010000070.1:833268-852686 GCA_025631255.1 Cornus kousa | reverse complement strand
TCTTTGGTCACTTCACACACGATTTTTCAGTTCCTGAAATTCTGAAACAATGGTGTGTAATATGATTCATCTACTTGGGCTCTCTTCTTTTTCATCTCTCTAAACCCCAATTTTATGTGAAAAAGAAAAAGAAAATTTTATGCAATTTTAATTTAACTTTATCAGTTTGAGCATTGACAGAGCTTATAAAATTGTGCCTAGGGCCTAAACCCTAGTTTTACATCATCACGAATTCCCAAACCCTAGCTTCTATTGCATCTGTGAGCTATGTTTGGGAGAAGGGAGGTCTTCCTTCCCAAAGCGTCTTTGAACCATTGGTCTGTTGAATCACCCAGGCCATTGACCTCTCTTATGCAACCGAGTCTCTTTTCCTTTGAGGAAGTCCTTTGGACCCCTTATGCTTCTGAGGTCCAAATCTAAGACAGTTTCTCCCTCTTCAGGGCACACAACACTAGTCGATGGCGGTCCTCTCAGATTTTTGTGCCATTTCTGCCTTCATCCATATAAGAACAAAAAATTGCTCGGGTCCTGTGATTCATCTCATTCCTTGCGACCCATTCCGCACGGCTGTCGAGAGGAATGAACACTTTCACGTTTGTGATTATGTTCGCCGTAATTGTAAGTTTCTTATTCCAAGTTTTAGGTTATATATCGATTATTGTTTTGTTCATTTATTTATTTATTTATATTCGGTATAGGAAAAAGCATGGAGGGATCGGAGGGATGTAAGAATAAATAGGAATCACTCAACCAATATGGATGTTTTCATAGATATTTTTTATGGTTGATTTTTGTCTATATTTTGAATCAAAGATGTAAACCCGAATTGATCTTATGGGTAACATAAATGATTTCTTTTGGAAAATTTATTTAATATGGATGTTTTCATAGATATTTTATATTGTTGATTTTGGTCTATATTTTGAATCAAAGATGTAAACCCGAATTGATCTTACGGGTAACATGAATGATTTCTTTTGGAAAATCTATTTCGTTTCAGTTGCATGAATTCTCTGGGATTTGGAATGATAAATCTTATTTTGATGGTAATAATTTTAATTGTGGCTAAAACTACTTGAAGCAGTTCAAATCAGTTCAATATATGAGGTAATTGTGAATTTTTTTTATTTTTTTATTTTTTTTTTAATTTTTTTTTAAAGTTAGTATACCATTTTTGAGGAAGAAAAGACTTTTAAAGGTGCCTGAACACTAGTGTATATTTTTATGTTTCTTTCTCTTCTCTCTCTCCATATGTCTCTATCTCTCTGTAAATTTAAATGATGAACTGGTCTAATGTTTGCTTGTGAATTTAGGCTGAATAATAGTAATTGATGGGAAAAAAAAAGTTATATTTTTTGATAAATATTATAGCCCGCACTGGTAACGCATCCCAAGAACAACACAAGGGCAAAATAGGACCCCTAGACGCGTAAAGTATACACAAAGTCCACTATCTCCTTTATGGATTTACAAATTCTTCCTCGAATCCAAAAGACTAGTGTCAATAATAGAGAAATTAAGCACACTAATAGGGGTTGCCTTTCCCTCAAAGGACCTCTTATCTCTTTCTCCATAAAGACCACCACTACTAGCACTGAGGCACTACCTCCCAAGTATTAACATATATAATTTCAATTTGCATAGGTCATAAGTTGGCCATTTGATCCTAGGTAGATTGCTAAATTATTCCTAAATATTTAAACCCGTGCTTGCAAGAGAACTGTTTTATTTGGTTTAGTTCCTATCTGGTTCAAATAATTGTTGTACCTAAATACCTTAATGTGCTAAAGTATTCCTAAATGTTCATGTTAACGTGCTTCTTTAGTTTTTATTTTTGTTTTCTAGGTAGAAAACATATCTCATCATTGGAAACAAAATATTATCTCCCAAAAGTCCACTTATTTAATTGCGAAATATGAACTGACAAACTTTTAGGGAAAATAAAATATTACGAAAACTTGAAACTAACTCTTTGAATTTTCAAAGATGCAAAAAATTTTCTGAACTATGCCAAAAAAAAAAAAGTTATAGATAGATAGAGGTTTGGTGAGAATTAACAGTCACATTTAGTTGAATTTTTTTTTAAAGTGATCGTACCATCCTTAGAAGCATGAAAGGATAAGAGTGCCTTAGTGTGTCTATATATATATATATATATAAAGAGTAAAACATTTTTAATAAAAGTAAAAAAATACCATGTGTGTGATACAGAACCGTGTGGGTTTGGTTTGGTTAAAACAATATCCCAGTCCCGGTTTGCTGCCGACGAACCCAGAAACGGCGCCGACGAGGTATCCCGCGAGGACAAAGGACGGTGGCGCAAGGATGAACTTGGCGAGGATGAACTCCGCGTTGCCGTCGGTTGCCACGCGGCGATTGGATTTGGCCATGCTATTACCCTTCAGAATCATGTCATCAATAGGGTATTCATCATTTGATTGAAGATTAGCATATGGCCGGAAGAAGTCCATTGATTGAAGACTAGAACATGGCCGAAACTCCATTGTTGAAGACCCATTCAAGAACTCAAACGGAAGGTTTCATCTGATCTCTCAATTGAACCATACAAACCCAAGCCACCACCCACTACGCCACCACCATCGCCGCCTCCTCACCAACCACGACCTTCTCTCTAGAAATTCAAATAATTGACGCTGAACCTTTAGAGAATCAGAACACCGCAAACCGACCCCATCACCCAATTTCTGCCACTACCATCACCGCCACCTCACACATATATACACACAAACGCACATACATATTTTGTTGTTAAACCCCATCCAATCCGATGTCTGTCCTCCTTCATTGCCGCCACCGGTATATACAATGATTCAATTTTGGGATTTTGTTAAAAATGGGTTAGGGTTTCGCAGACAATTATGCGACTGGGTGACCAGTTGACCGAGCCGAGCTTGCACTTAGTGGCGGCGATTTACTGTAGTTTGGCGCTTGGCACCAGGATCATTCACTGGCCAATAAACACAGAAGACGAGCTGACTCGGACGCCGAATCCCGTATTTTGTGCATTTGTGTGCCTATATATATATATATATGTCACAAAATCAGAACTGAAAAAAAAAATGGTTTTGGGGAAGACTAAAGAGGAGAGGGAAAAAAAATTGCATTTTCAGGGCATTTGACCTATTTTGGTGGTGGTGGTAGTAAGAGAGTTGTGGCCGTCGTGGTTGGGGGTGGTGGTTTCCGGAGGTTGAGATGAGAGGGAGAACAAAGCGAGGAAAGGAGAGATAATAGTTTAATAATTGAATGGGCATTTTGGTTATTTCACCATCCTAATAGATATATATATATATAATAAAAACCAAATAAAATAATGAAGGCAATCAATTAACCCTAAATTCAAAGATAAAATACAAAAGGATTTAAGTTGCCAACAGTATTGTAGACCCACATCCATTTCATATTTGTCAAAATAAATTCGTTTGCCCTTGCCCAACAGAATATATATATATATATATATATATATATATAAATAATATTTCAGACCACATATAAAGAGTCGTTTTTACATATTTTGGCACAGAAATAAATTGCAGCCCAAAAGATGTAAATATATAATTATCTAAAACCTGTACATTTTGTGCATAATAAATATTTAGCAGGGAGCTAATCTATATAAAAATGCCCAATCTTTTTCTGTACAGTTTCCTCTAGAAGCTAAAACAACTACTAAATATATACCAATCTTATTTACCCCCCTAGTCCGCACCGATAAGAGAAGAGCTTCCTTTTGTTAACAGCAATCAGCTCCTCCTTCAACCATCACCACCGCGACTGCCGACAGACACGGTCAAAATATCTACATCAGCACCACCCTAATCTGATAATTACAAATTTACAGTTCGTGTACGTGTTTGGTTGAAATATCAAAAGCTATGAAAGATGGAACGATCCTTGTCCTTCGGTTATGGCAAATAAGAGCTTCTCTTTCATTCTCTCCTGCAAAAGTAACAAATAAATTTATTTATTCATAGAATGCAATCGATTTGTTTTTGTAGAAAAATTTAGACAGAGAGAAGCTATGTGGGAACTGAGAAACAAAGAGGAGTCCACCTTTGAAGAGTAAGGAGGCAGCTTCAAATAATTGGCACAAGTCATCACACTGGGCAGGTCAGCATCGGGACATCTGCTAGAATGCTGACAAAACAACCAGAAAACGAGGAGGTAATCAAAATTGATTATCAAACAAGGTTAAAGACATAAAAAAACTGGTGAAATCAACACCTTTCTGACAATTGTTAGTTTTGGATTGAGAGATGCCAAACCACCAGGAGGAAGCCGAGGTGCCCCAGTCACAAACTGCAGGAATGCTCGTTGCTGTTCGCGATTGAACTCTTGTATAATTTCCAGCAGCTGAAATTCGTAAAAAGTGATCAACTATAGAATTTTATGAGATCTAAAATAAGGAAACGTAAGAAAGAACACTAACATTGATAATGGGTGGACTGCTGGCAGTGTATCCATGATCAAATTTGATGTGATCCAATAGGTCATTCGACTGCTAAAACAATAATAAAAGTACATCATAGTAAACATAATCACTACATCCTTTTCAGACAGGTAAATCAAAAGAAAAATATACATACAGTCCAAAGTTCACGTTCTCCACATAGTAAATGCTCTAATTCCTCCTCAGTGAAGACCTGAAGATGTTTGATTGGAAAAACCTGAAGAAATAACATCATAGGTCTCAAAAAAATCAAAGAATCCTAATTACGGCAGATTAGACTAGCTCAACATTTCAACCAAACAAAAAGAAATTACTTTGCTATGAATATCAAAATATTGCTGAAAACTGAAAAGGTCAGATAACCCCCAATCCAATTCCTGATCATTCTAATCGTTTTCTCTTGTTTAATTTATTTTCAGCAAGCCCCTAAATTGCATGGACACCTTATGAGTCAGTGAAGTACAGGCGCCAAAAATGTGTGAAACACTAGAAGCACACTATTTTTAAAAATTTTAATACTACAGAATCGAGCACAATTCATTTCTGTACAAATTCTGTTTGAGGATGTTCAACATATATACTACACAAATTTTTAAGTCTAAGCAGCTCTACATAGAATGTGGTCTATAACATAGTTAAATCTGAACATTTCTAGACAATTTGTGCTACTCAATATTCAATTTTCAACATTACAGAACCAAACCATGTGTATTTATCAGATTCTAACAATCAGCAGCACCAATGCAGCAAAGCTTTGTGCATATGTATCAATTTTCAGTTTACCTTCCCCTTCTATGTTCTCATAGGATGATACAACTTCATACCCAAGAAAACAAATTCAATATTCCGACAATAAAATTAATTTTGTTTAAGAAAAGGCTTCTATTTCGAATAATAATTTTGGCAAACCAGAACAAGTCTATGTTATTCCTCCGAACAAATTTGCATTTACCATATCATGGTCAATGCAAAACAACAAAAGAGCAAGGTAATGACCACCTATGAAGGCAAAAACCTGATTAAACCCTGATTTGAAAGCTTCCACTTGTCTAGAAATTCCAGCATTGATAGTTGCATCCACAACAAGTGATACATATTCCTCCAAGTTAGCAATATTTACCTAAAAATGAGAATGTTAATAAAATGACAGTAGCATGTAATTTGTCACTGAACAAATCAAATGAGAAATAAAGGTAGCATGCAAAGAGGAATGCCCAACCAGTCTGGAATCAGGTCCACAAGTGAGAACATAGTAAGGATATCCAGGAAGAATAAACTCAAGGCAAAGCTCCTCAATTCTAGTATTCCGAAAGCATGAATCAAGTTTGAATGTCGAGTTTTCTCCACAAACAGATTCCAGATGTCTTTTTCTTTCAACAAGAGCCTGGAACTCTAGCAGAGTCCTACCAAACCCAGGATCAAATGTGTGGATGTCATACACTGTAAGTTCCTACAAGAAAAGATTAAATATAAAACACTAGTATGGAATCTAAGATCAGAACAAAAGGTTGCATATCGTTGGAATTTTCAATTTAAGATTGGATCCATACCTGCCCAAGTATAAGTTTGTAAAAAGCTTTGGAGAAGGGGAGATCCAAAACTCTTCCATCTTGAAGAGACTTTGCAACGACCTGTCCCAGAAGGACAAACTTTTTAATAACTTCAGAAAACTCTATGCCACTTGATGTACTACTTGCTGCAGATGACCACGGGCAAGGAAATAATCCAAAAGGAGACACCACGGTTCCTGAATCCTCAACCTGTAAGCTTTTTACAGGTGTAAATAACATATTGTCTCCTCTCCACATGCCCAAGCCCGATTTCTGAAACTCGTGACTGACCAGTGTATAAAATTCCAATGTCGGACCGAGACCAGTACCAACTTCTTCGTTGTATTCCACATCAAGGACAGCATGTTGACGGGCATGGAGGTCCATCATCTGGGTGGCATACTCCAGAATGCGATTTCGGCACACTAAAAACTTTTTATGAGGCCTGCTGCCAGTGTTTTGCCGGCTGCCATATGGACCCCCTATATGATTGGGAGACGATGGATGTGATTGAACTTGTGGCTGACAAAATGCTGACAACCGGAAGTATTTACGTTTTGCCTCAAAACCAAATAAAAATGGGCACAAAGCCATTAATTGGCTACACCACGATGGCATACCACCAACAGACACAGCGAAGGGGTCTCGCATCTGCTGTTCTAGTTTCTCTGTTAATTTACTGCTCACAAAGTCTGTCGGCAAGGCAGCAGAAACTTCTACCTTCAAATTATCCAAATTATCGATTTTCCCTTCAGCAAAAGCATTAGTTCTTTCACGAGACATCAGATGAAACCTGAACCTATTCATAGCTTCCAAACTTTTCAGAAGAAATAATATATCATAAGTAGCACTTGACTTTTCCACGTCAGAAGCAAGTTCAGAGAAAAACAAGCCAGAGAATAATGGAGCATACAGGCAATATGTCCCAACCTTGTCCAGAACACAAGAATCATGAGCCTGACAATCTCGAGGACAACTTTGTTTAGGTTTCACAGCTCTTCTATATGTGATTCTGTACACTTGACTCCACAATTTTGCGCTGCTGATAAATTCATGTCCTGATTTGATTTTTTGCATGAGAACAGCTTGATATAGTGTCAACTTTGGGTCCAGCAGTTGCCCTTCTAGGTAAAATAGCAATTTTGGTGAAGCATCCACGTCGCTACTGGATTCAACATTATCTGTCCCAATGCTAGTATCTTCAACATTATCTGTCCCAATGCTAGTATCAACTTCTAAAGAAGTATGATGTATTTCCTCCACATGATCCTGAAAGACAACAAAACCAAAAACAATAGAAAAGGAAAAATATCATCTTAAAGATATGAGAAAAGAAACAAGCAAGCTGAAGGAAGGAGTCAAAAAAAAAAAAAGTCTATTTCAGTCAATTATTCAAGTAGGCACCATAAGTATTCCCACATTGCCATACTTGAGCCCAATGCAAGATGATGGATACAAAGAGAGTCGGTATATGACCCTTTAAATAAATTCCACATGAACATGGATCCTTACAAGAACCAAAATTCATGCAGCAAATGCCAAGCAACGGGTGCAGGCCTTGAGTTTAGCTGAAAGAAGTTGAGATACATTGAAATGATATAAATGATTCAAAGGAAGATATATCTGCTCACAATATGAGTGTCTCTTATGCCTGTTGTTTCACTAGTTGTCTGCCCTATATTGGCTGCTTCTTCAGATGCAAAATGTGATAAGTTAGGCTGGATCTCCTGCAGAAAATATAACCAAAAGTGGTAAATGCCAAAATTTTGAAAAAGCCAAGTAGATGAAGAAAAAGTGAAATGAATCCAACTTCTTGTTGTGAAATAGAACAGAGATGAGATAACCTGCAACTCCGGCAAATCAGAGGACAACCTCTCAGGCACCATATTATTTAGACATCCATTTTGCTGAGAGCCTGCACGTGGTGGTAATTGAGAAGATGGACTTCCCATTCTGCTCAAAGCTCGATTAGCTGATTTTATGCTTCCAATTGTGTTTGTGCTCACTTTGGGCAACAAATATCCTTCAATAGCACCCAATGAAGAAAAAGGATCGACAGTGAGAACATCTTCAGAGTGGTCAGAAAGGCATGTCTCCCCCTCTCCCTTCACAAACTGAACTTTTAGACAAGGATGCATCAAGCTTTGACCATATGGCACTGTAGCATATGAGCTCTTGTGCTTGGATCCATTACTCAAAATAACAGGAAAATTTTCAACAGAAGATAGTGCACTTTGCAATTTCTGAATTAATACTGATAGAGGAAAGTCCTCCAAGGACATGTATGAAGAAGATAAAAGCAATCTACCAAACACCTCAAATCTTTTCTCAACAGCATAGTGGTGACTAAATGCACCAGTAAGTTCCGCCTTTTCTCTAAGATAATGGCCATTAGATAGGAAATTTACTAATGATTTCACAATTCCACTTTCAATAAATTCAAAAGTGGAAATAGGATCTATACCATTAAGCTGTTCCAAAATTTGATGCAATACACGATAAAAATCTTCTTCAGGCTGAGTAAAAGCCACATTTCTCATGGACATGTTCATCAGATCTGATAATGCAGCTGCTAAAGTTTTGAGCTTCTGAAGAACATCAGTTAATCCTAACTCAGAGTTTAATAGTTCTGTAGTTAAGTAGTTGGTCTTTATGTGCTCTGCAAGATTACGAACAGAATCTTTTTCTAGCTTGCAAGTCCCAGTTACTGAAGACGATGGAGACTGACCAGTATCAAAAGCAAAACATAAGCATCTCAGGACATCCCTTGCAGCAGATTTTTGACTAGGATCACTTGACAGCTCTATGCCACTGAACACGGGAAACATAATCTGTGAACACTTCTCAGGCGTTAGAAGTGTATCAACAGCAAAAAAGACACCTTCCTTTCTAAAGGAATTCAAGAATATGTCAGAAAGCTTTTGCAGAACGGTATCAGCAATCTGTAGAGCTAATATTAGCACATGGTGATCCTTTCGAGTGAATACTCCAGCCAAGAAACTGCCACATGTTCCAGAGAGAAAATTGTTATCTTTATTTTAAAATGTGCTTGATTTACTAAAAAAATAAATACAAAACAAACAACTCTTTCACCTTGCAATGTTGGTTTTCTTGAACAATTCAAGAAGCATGTCAGATTTGCTGAAATAAACGAACTTGTTGATAACAGAAAGACAGCCATAACAAATATACAAATTTGCACCAGAATTAACCACCTGGACAAGGATAAGGAATAGTTATTACTAAATATTAAGGGTAAGAAATCAGTTCAAATACCATATATCAAACAACCAACCTGGATTACCACAGGAAGTATATCCATCCCAAACTTCTGAAGAAGATCAGCCCGATTTACTAGAAAAGCTTCCTTATCCAAGGCCAATTGATCTTGACCTCTTGTTATAGCAGGGAGAAGCTCATTGAGTAACTTCAAGACTTCATGCACCTGAGCAAGAGAATAAAGCAGAAGTTTCTTTACTTGTGTTATCCTTTTTGTCTGCTACAAAACTTGATTTATTTTTACTCACGCGTGTCAGAGCTTAAAAAATATAGAAAGTTAAAACACCATGCAACTAATGTTGCAGTAAAGAAACATTACAGCAAAGAGTGAACTCAAAATCTACTGCTTATTGCAGCAACAGATAGAAATACTGCAGAAAAACCGTAGGAAATAAAGATACATAAAGAAGGAAATAATGATGCTTAAAACAGCAAATTAACCATTTTAAGATAAAAAAAAAATTGATCCCAAATGCTACAATAAGCACACGGAGTTTTGTGAACATAATTTATCCCTTACAATGTCAGGATTTGTGCATCCAACAGGAAATTGTCCGGTAAAAGAGTATTCAGTCAAAAACTTGTGGGCAAAACCCTCTGTTTTGGTGAGACATGCGTGCAAAACCCTTGACTCTATAAAGAAAATGGGTGGATAAAACATTAAGAAGATGGAATAAGACTCTATGCAATTTAGTCATTCCAATAAGGCTCAATTATTTACAATGAAGGAAAATTTGGAGATAATGTTAATCATAAAATCAAGGGAGTCATAACACAGCAAAATTTGGAACTCATCAAACTACAATGGCTTCTAAAAATTTAGCATGCTTGCGTGTTTGAGTGCTAAAAGTGGGCGGGGGGAAGTTAAAGCTAAAAAATATACTCCCTTCCATAATCATGGCTAATAACATTGGTTCAATTATATGTATTGTTCTACAAGACAAGGCAAAGAAAATATAATGTAGGAATAAGATATAGACCTGATTGCAATGTCCATCGACCATATTTGAAGACGGTATTCCATGTGCGATATAGTAAGTAGACAAAATGTCCTTTAATATGCTGCTTATATTTTGCTCAAAAAGAGTCCTGACAGCTACAATTGAACCAGAAGCAAGTGTGACAAGTAGCCCAATCAAACCCTGCCACAAAACATTGGAAATATAGAATTATCCATGAAAAAAAGGAAGGAATTGGGAACTGTAAATTGCGAAGACATGAATAGAAGGGATCCACATACAGTGTAAATTGTTTGGCAAAGAGTGGTGTGATTATTCGAGTTTATGAGATGCATGACTTGATGAATCAGCCCATGTTTACAAAGTTCATCCAGCATGTCAGATGAGTGGTGCACTCTCTCCGTTATTTTTATCAAGCAAGTGGCTACTTTCTCAACAAGCTGAGGAGGATTCCAAGGAAAAAAAAAATTGCACAATAAAAGGTTAATATGAGCTAAATTATTTATTTCACAAAAAATTATCCATAGATGCAAAACAAAATATATACCTGTCTATCTTCGTACTGAAGAAAATTGCACAATGTTGGAACCGCCTCCATGAAAGGTGCAGGAGATTCAGAAGGAAGTTTCTTACATATGTTGACCACAGTTGAAAGTGCAACTCTCTAATGCGAATAAAAGAGGGGAAAAAAATTGATTTCAACTCTTTCCAGACCAACACTCAAAAGAAATCTAAGTAAAAGCAATACCCTTAATTTATTTAATTATGAAGTAGATACACAGAGTATGGTACATTACCTGCAAGCTTGTTGAGAAAAAATCAATGTAATTCAGAACAGCCATAATTGCCCCCGACTGTAAGCAGGCAAGTGGTTGCTCTCGTGAGATTTTCTCCAATGCTTGCAAACACTACAATCAAAGACAGACAATGCATATAGATTATACAACCCTGTAATGGTATTTCATGTTACATATAGGAAAATGTACTTGAGCAAGTTCTGGCATACTTGTTCAGCTACATCCAAGTACTCTATGGCCATTAATCTTTGACAAAGAGCAGTAACAGCATTGTGTCGAACAAGGAAACCTGAGGATCGAGGATGCACATCACATAGATAAGTTATAGCCCTGATAGCTAAAAGCATTACATCAGGATTGTTATCCTGCCTTGCCAACTTTACAAGAATTGGAGAGAATGAGTCTGCCATTAAGCTCGACAGTGAACTGTCAGTACAAAACGATAACAATTCACATAGCTCAGTTAGAGCAGCTAATATCGCAGATTGATCAACCTCTTCACCCAAACTTGACAAAACCCTCTGGAATTTCTCATGATCACTTGAAGATCGCCCCCTCTGATAGTTGTGGAGCCTGTTCTGCCTCTGTTCTGCATCACCCAACTCATCAGAATCACAAGATCCATATGCAGAATCCTTTTCAGCTTCGCCCTCTGATCGGCTTGATCCCGAAGCAGACCAAGCTGTATCCATGTCACCATCGTGCGCTTCAAGTGTCGAATTTGTGGAGTTTATTGGGGTTTGAACAGATGAAGTCGATGTGCTTGGCCTGAAGTCCAATGAACTACATGCTCTCTTATCAGCTGGCAATTCATCAACAGTTTCAGCACGTTTTTGCCCTCGATTCCCCATTTATCAGTACAAGTTTTGATAAATGTTCACTCCTATTTAGACAAGAAAAAAAGACTTTGAATTACCCATTATGTCAATCAAAAATAATACTATAATCCTTGTAAAAACAAATCATCGTCTAATTTCAGTGAATTTCAGTTCAGAACTAAAAGTAGAAAAACACAAATTTGAAGAATAAATGATCAATGTTTAAACCGTACAAGGAAAAAGGAGAAACACAGGAAAGAATAAAGCTTTGTCTTGATGAACTAATTGGACAAAGAAAAAAAATAAATTAAATCAACAAACATACAGATATTCTTTGGAAACTAATCAATTAATAGCTTAAAAACAAAAAAACATAACTATAATCAAAGCAAGAAAAATAAATACATAATAGGTGTAAATAAACACTGAGAGAGAGTTACTAAAATCAATCACTATGACGAAGGAAAACGAAGTAAAATTCACTTCATATGAAAAATCTGATTGAATAACATAGATACAAACAAATAAGAAACACAACGACTCTCAAAGCAACATGTATGACTGTATAAATATATAAATAGATAAACATATATATATAGAGAGAGAGGGAGAGAGATTAGCTGAGAAAAAATCAACGCAAGAACTATATGATCATATTACATCGGCAACATAGAATGTTATTTCATTGATTTTTTTTTGTACCTAAAGCGGTGTTGCCAATCGATCTTCTAGAGGTTCGAAGACCTTTGTATTGAAAAATCTAGGGTTTCTAAGCTTTCCTGTGTTCCCTATCTTCTCGTTGATTATATATACGTAATACCTAATATAAATTATACACACATATAGTGTGTGTATATATATATATCTATATGATGATGAAACGGAACTTCGAATGAGTTTGTGTGTGTATGTACATTACACACATAAACAAATTCGTATATCTAAATTACGAATTTTATATGATATTTAAAATGAGAGTATCATATAAAATGAGAGTACAGTAGAATCCGCTTGGGTTTATACTGCTACCTATTTGGATGGTTGGGGAACCTTAAGGTGCGAACGAGGAACATCAACGATGATGCAGCTCCCCATGATAAGATCACCGTGTGACTTGGTACTTGTGTGTGATGTAGGGTTACCGGGGTGGAACTTACCATTTGTTATGTCATCATGATCATGTGAGATGTACCGTCTGATTTTGAATCATTCCTTGTATTTGTATATCATGTGGTAGGTACCGTCTTATTGGAATCAATCCTCGCTCTTGATATTTTGGTGGGACGATATTTGGAACCGCTTTAGTGGCTTGAACCATGTTCAAATGTGGATCTAATGCCTTTTCTTTTTTCTTTTTCTTTTTTTAATTATTCCTTTTTTTCTTTTTTCTTTTTTCAAACAACAGAATCATTTTGCCTCATTTAAAATAACATACGAGTATGTGGAATCAATCACGGTCTGACAATAAGAACAATAAAATTTTCTTCTGTATCTAAAATGAACGCAAAATTTCATAAATCTATGGATTTGGACGTAATCCAACAACTTTCCAACAATTATTTAGCATCCTATTCTTTGACAAATTGGAAATTGCCACTTCTTTTTTTTTCTAAAGTCATTTTCAATTTTCTACACCAATTTTTTAATCGTTTTGACGTTAAGAGAAATGCATTGACATTGTTGGCTATATAATATAAGTATATAGTAAGTTATTTGCATCGCATAAATTAAAAAAGAGATTTGGATTTGAAAAATGATAGATGAATTTATCATTAATGAGACATGTGATAAATAACTTTCCTTTTACAAGATAAAAATCTTCACTCAATTTTCTTTTTGAGAGTGAATTTCTTTTTTCTTGGATCGTTCTCTAATTTCCTTTTAAAAGTTGTTGGATAAACACTCATAAGTTGTCGGTATATATATATATATATATATATATATATATATTGAAGCTATTTATAATTAACCATGTATGGAGAGAATTGAAAGATTTGTAAATAATTTTTATGTGTTGGTTTGAAACTATAACTCCGAAATTTAGAATTATAATTATGGATAATTACTAGAAAATAAAAATTAAGGTACCTATAAACCAAATTAGTCATGAACAATTATTGTCTAATGCACATGTATAGGATTGTTAAGCTTCAATGTTGATCTCCGTGATGATTAAGGTAGAAGAAAGTCATGAATCTTTATAATCATGGATGTTTATAATTTTCTCATTTATGATACAATCTTAAATATGTTTTTTGGTATAACAAAATAATAATAATAATAATAATAATAATCTTCCCAAACAAGGGAGACATTCAAGATCGCATGTTGGATCCAGCATGGGGTTGTTCGAGCTCAATGCATGTGGTGTTGGAACTTTATCGAATTTCTCCTCAACCCAATTCTAGTGAGAGAAAGAGACCAAATAAAGGAAACGTATTCACAACCGATCTCAATCATATATTCTTCACAAAGAATGTTAATTGAGCCAAATCATATATTCTTCACAAAGAAGGTCAATTGAGCCAAATATAGTTAAGGGTTGATCGAATTTTTTACTCAACTCTTTTTCTTTGTTGCTTAAAGCTTTTGCTTTTTTATTTTCATCCACCTATTATTCCTTTCCACCGGTATACCTCCATCAAACATTGTACATGTTTGATTCTGATTTATAAATCTTGCTAAATTACCCAAATAAATAAATTGACCTTGGGTTTTGAAAACCTAAACCCTTAACTCATATTAATCCTATTCAGGAAAAAAAATATATATATAAATAAAATAAAATAAAATAAAATAAACTCATATTAATCCTACAGCTTTGTACCAGAAACAAGCAGGTATATTTTATCTGTATCTAAGAATAATTGAAATTTTTAGCTGAGCTGTTTCAAGGCAGATCAATCATGCACATCTTAGGAGGGAAGAAAACAGTTTGATTGGTGCCCAACACACAAAAGTAACACATTGACGTATGAATTACACTGCTTTACCACATTCTTGGTCCCCACCAAACGCACACGTGTGACTAAAAAAACCAAAAGAATTTCCGCCAAACAAAGGAAAGGAAAGGAAAGGAACTTACATAAAAAGAACGACCATAATTATAGATTCCAGTTGGTTGAATAGTCTTAAAATTTTTAATTATCATTTTCATATAGGGTTTTCCACCCTGTTTACACTATTCTTGTTGCCTAACACTACTATATACAATACAATGATACATACATTGTGGGGTCTGGCCTGTATCTAACGAATCCAACATCATGCCAATCAAAAATCTTAATGACCAACATGGCACGTACTCATCAAGACTTGATAGCTCATAGGGTTAAAAATATTACTATTTAATAAAAAGAAAAAATTATCCATAATACCTTTAAAACCCACCATGGCACATCACTAGGGAAAGCCAAAAGAGAAGTATAAAAGAAGAAATATGAAGCATTACAAATTTCTTAATAAGTTGTATGATGAAAGATAAGTTTTTTTTTTGCATGACATGAAGAAACAACAAAATAGTTTTAAATAAATCCACCAAATGTACTCTCTGAAAGAACAAACCTTAATATACAAGCCTAAACAGAATAAAGCTTGAAAGAACATATGAGAGCACAACATCAATATGAGAGCACCAAAACTACCCAGTACCTGAGAGGCTTAAGATCACATCAATATTCATAAATGTAAGTCATGGATTTTAAACACAATATCCTCCAATAGGAATATAAATGATGAAACAGTAAATGAAGAATAGATTCTACTCTCCGCCTTGCATGGGAACCATCATATGTTGAGCCTGCGACTGAATTTCAAGATGCAGACAATTTATATCAGATTCTAGAACAAGAGCATCATTATGATAATCTCATTCATCAATAGCAACTAAATTGAAATACTAAACATCAAAATCATAAATAGTGAGTAGATGATTTAAGAAGATCACTGAATTTAACACTAGGAGGTACTCTCTCTCTATTATTATTATTATTTTTCCTTTCTTTTAAACTTGACGACCATGGGTAGTATCCGGTCTCTTAGAACATCCCATATTCCCATAGTCTACCACCAAACACATGCACAAAGTTATTTTGTGTCTGTGCATGGTTATTTTTTCTAACAAGTAAAAGTCAATTCCCCATTTCTGTCCGGATTTCAGAGAAGAATTGCAAAAAACTGTTAGTAAATCCATAATAGATTTGGCCTTTGTCCTATGGGAGAAGACAGGCCAATAATTATACTACTAATGGCCAGCATAATATTGGGAAAAAATTAGTTGGATGATTCGCATTGTGTGTCAAAACAGTTGCATTTCTGGTGAAGCTTTAAAAGCCATACTGTACTCAACGGACCCCAAAAATGTCTACATCCATGGATTGATTAGTGAAAAGTGTATTGTGCACGTTAACAACAAAAACTATATTTTTGAGCTGTCTTAAAAATATTTCCAAACACATCCCCATACTGTATTAGAGCATATGCAACTATGCAAGTATATTAGATATAGCTTATATGTATATAAAGAGACAGACAGAGAATGTATGCGAGTATATCAGTTCAAATACATATAAATAACACACATATATACAAGGAACAAAGAGAGAGAGATTATTACTTGAGAGATCTCATAATTCATGCCTTGTGAAAATGAATCTTGATGAGCAAGCTGTACAAAACAATCCGGAATGAGGTAGGTGCAGTATGACTGGATATAAAATTCATCACAAACAGCTAAATGCATATATAGAAGCCTTCCCCAGAAAAAAGAACAGACAAAATAAAAGCTTTGTTAGAAAATCTACAATATCATACTTGGGCATTTGGATCGGATTGAAAACCATCTTTCTTAGCAGAACCATCCCCTCCTCTGGCTGATCCTCTGGTGTCACCCTACCAATATACAGAATTTGAAATGCTAGAGGTAAACAATTTACAGACACGACACCCAAAATTTCAAACTGGACTTCATGCCAAATTATGGACCAATATGCTAAGATACAAATAAAACTTAAAAAAGAGACTATCACATACCTCCATCTGCAACAGAGCGTCCAACCCATAACATAATTAAAGAAAAAAAGAAAAGAAAAGAAAAAATTTGTCAGATAAAAAAAAAAAAAAAATCATACTCATAATTAGAATTAAAGTAACCTAACAAGAAAAATCACTAGATAACAATAACCTCTCTGTATCGATTCAAGTACACCTTGAGCGGATCAATATAATCTTCAAACCCTAGAGTCGCCATTGCCCACAGCAGATCATCCCCATTAATCGTCTTCCTCTTCTCTCTCAGGCACTTATCACTTGCTCTTCACATTCAAACCCCATTACCCAAACAAATTTTATTATTAACAATCAATCACGAGAAAGAAGTACATATACAAATCCATAAGCATATTCATATATTTATAAAAGGAAATCTCATACTCGCTAGTGACGAAACTGATGAACTCCGAGACGCATTCCTGAACGGTCTCCTTCGCATCCTTCGCGATCTTCCCATTCGCGGGAATCCCCTTCTTCATGATCCGACTGATGTTGGCGATCGGCAAATACCTGTCCTGTTCGCGGACGTTCGCCCTGGGGCTGTGCTCGCCGCTCTCGTGACTACCTCCGCCGGGACTTGCCAGAGAATCGGCCATCGTCGCCAAAGCCCTAGGTCAACAAAGCGAGCGCTGCACCACAACCTTGTCAATGGAGTCAGAAACCCTAGCTCTCCATTATAAGCAAACCCTAACTCCGCCATAACAAAACAGTAGATAGACATGAAAATATAAATGTGTGTGTAGAGAGGAAGCTTGTACTTACCGAAGGTGTGGTGTTTAATTTGTAATTTTGGCGCGAGGGAGGCTTTAGGATCGATGGGTATGGAGGAGGAGAAGTGTGAGATCGGACGCTGGAGAAGAGGGCAGAGAGGAGACGACTCAGATGTGAGCGCCGTTTTATCAACACCGTTCGTTTATCGCTCTTTTTTTGGTCCGTTCCGTATTCTTTATAGTCTATAGCCCCCGTCTCTCCTCTGATTAGATTGTGACTATTTTTGTATTCTAAATAAAAAATAATTTTAAACTAAAGTAAAAATTACACGCTAGAAATTTTAACTTTTAGTCCATAATATATGAGGAATATATTTGTGAAAGTTTTGGATGTAAAATACTCTTTTTGAAAAATATTTTTTTTTAAAGTAAAATATTTTTTATTTTTACTTTATTTGTGTTTGACAAAAATTTATATTGAGGTTGAGATCGAGTTCGTTGTGTGAGAAAATTGATAAATAAGTTATTTTTGTTAAATTTTAATATTTTTTTCTTCGTAAATATTTTACAACAATCAAATACTAAAAAATTAAAAATAATATTTTTAAAAAAAATTTTACGTTCAAACAAACGGAGCCAAAGCAAAACTTTTAATTTTACGTTCAAAGAATTGTTTTACACGAAACTTTTAAGTTTTGTATACCAATACCAAATTTATTAAATTTGAATCCTAAGATGGTAGGTCATTCAATTTTCAATCAAATGATGTACCACAATGCTAAAAGAAAGTGTGAACCAACATACCATATCTAAAAAGTAACAGATTTCAAGCTTTTGATATTAAAATCGCGCCTTTAAACTACCAATAATGAAATAATACATTTATTACTGAACATGCCAAGTATTAGCATAGTTGTTAAAGGTTCAAGGCGCACTAAGGCCTCAAAGGCCTCCTGGAGCCTAAGCGCAAGGCGCAGTATGAGACGTGAGCCTGATCGAAGTAAGGCGTGCGTATATAATAATGCACATATTATTATATATATTCATAATCAAGCTGTAATTGCAGTTAATGCAAGTAGTGAATCATAAATTTATGAATTTTATCAAATATTTCGTAAGGTTAAACAATACGGTATATGATATAGTACTTTTTAATTTAGTAGTCAATAAATAAATAAATAAATAATGATATGAATAAATGATTAAAAAATACAAGGCGCGCCTTTTTTGAGCCTGGAGCTTACTAAAAAGTGTAAGCTTGAGGGCTTTATGTGAACCTGATTGAAGGAGCGCTTGTAATAGGTTGAGGCGCTTTAACTGAGCCTTGACGAGGTTGAAGCTTTTTTGGAGTCTAGGAGCGCCTTTAATAACTATGAGTATTAGTGTGAGTATTTGGTTTAAGTGTTTTAACTTTCAGCTAAGTTTTAAAAGTTTCATTAAGCATTAGTTTGAGTGGTATCTAATTGGTCCATTTACATTAGAGTGTACGTCTTATTTTACAAAATATGGACACCAATACAAAAATAGCAATATGACAAATTCTTGAAAAAATAGAATACGAATATGCAAGAGTATGACAATATATGTATTTATAAAATGCAAATATGTATAAAAACAAAAATACATATTGTACACATAAATTTTGTAATCTCTGCAAATAGAAACAAAATTGGGAGCAAAATAATAATTTTATTAATAAATAACTGTGGGGTACAATCTTTTGTGATATTCCTCTGATTCGATCTCCGGTTTGATGTTGTTGATTGGATTCAAGGGCTGTCTGAGCTT
>JAOTQH010000070.1:813474-824572 GCA_025631255.1 Cornus kousa | reverse complement strand
AATCCAATATACTATTTGTAAACTTTATTGGTTTCAGTCAGCCCATCCCTTTGGCAAGGGAATAAATTTTACGAGCTGCACTTAGCTCGTCGTTCCTTTAATTAGGGAATTAGTTTTTACGAGCTTCACTCAACTTGTCCCTTTAGTACAGGACACTTATTTACTATCCCTTATAGTATGGGGATATTGATTACGGGATTTATGTAATCCGAGTCCTTTTAATATAGGACATTTATTTACTATTTCTTATAGTACGAAGATATTGATTATGTAATTCATTTAGCCCGGATTCTTTTAGTACAGGACATTTATTTAGTATCCCTTATAGTACGGAGATATTGATTACAGGATTTATTTAACCCGGGTTCTTTTAGTACAGGACATTTATTTATTATCCCTTATAGTACGGGGACATTGATTACGGGATTCATTTAGCTTGGGTCCTTTAATACAGGACATTTTTTTACTATCCCTTATAATACGGGAACATTGATTACTGGATTCATTTAGCCGGGGTCTTTTTAATACATGATACTTATTTATTATCCCTTACAGTACGGAAATATTGCAAGTATAAAAATAACTGACCAAGAGTTAATGCAACTGAAAGGAATTTTATTAAATACCATCATTGCCTCAAGGCTTATTGAAAACAAAATAACACGTGAGGGAGCTACCTTCCATTTAAAATGATTAACTGAGATGCCTCCAATTTTTATTTTGAATGACTTGATAAGGCTAATTCCAACTGTGAGACAATTTTTAGTCGGTATACTTAGTTGAGTCCTTCTTACGATATGTCCTATCGTTTTGGCTGAAGAATGATATCTTATATTTGGTATCATGTTCATTCTTGGCAAGAGGGACTGACCTCTTCTTGTCCTCTCTTTCCCTTCCCTTCCGTGCATTCATAGCGTCTTCAGTGTTCATGTGTTTCTGCGCTCTGATTAATAACTCTATCATGCTGGTGGGAGGTTCTTTTGATAAGGAGAACAAGAATCTAGAAGTTTGGAGTCTTCCTATGAAAACGGTTAAATCCACCTTGTCATCCACCTCTTCTACCTGCAACGTCTCTATATTAAATCGGGTGATGTATTCCTGGATCGACTCTCCCTTCTATTGCTTCACAGTAAGTAGGTAGGTGGCCGACCTCCTATGTCTCTGACCTGCAATGAAGTTGCTCACAAATTGTTTACTCAGTTCTTCAAAGGTGTTGATGGTTCCTAACTTCAGCTTGTTGAACCAAACTCTTGCCGATCCCTCAAGTGTAGTAGGAAAAGCTCGGCATATGATTTAATCTAGCACGACGTGTAAATGCATAAGAGCTTGAAAGGTCTCCAGGTGATCAAGGGAATCTTTGGTCCTATCGAAGCTTTCGAACAAGGGCATTCTGAACTTGCTAGGCGGGGGCATTTCATAATGGCAGAGCTGAACAGCAAATTGGTCCTCTGCACCAGGTCATCTATGGCAGTAGGACCTTCCCCTTTCACAGCCTGCATTACATCGTCCATTTTCGCCTTCAGATCCTTGATTTGCAAGTCGAAATAGATAACTTTCTTTGTCTTTTATCTAACACAGAAGGTTGTGCTTGTCTGAGGCTGGGGATTTCGCAGAGGCGAAGAAGAAGGTTTTATGTGTCAATTTCTGACTTGGCTTTTTTCTGCCTCGAATTTATAAAGAGGATCATTTTCTCGGTTCTCCTCATTTTTTCCCCCATCATTCAGATTAGGAGGATATAGGTCGGACAATTCTTGTTGAAGTGGTGGTCCACTGGGAGAAGACGTTGCAGGATCTCTGCATTTTGCTAGATCAACTGGTCCATACCCTGATTCAGAGTTTGGACCTATAGTTCTAACGCTGTAAGCCGTTCCTGGTTATTCGGGATGTCTGGATATTCACCTGACCCTTTGCTTTGACTGGATCCCTGCAACAATGTTTCTTTTCCAGTTATTATACCGGACTGCAAGTGCATATACCCAACCGAGTAATTTATTGATTTAAGGGAATCGTCGTTTCTCACAGATGGCGCCAACTGTTGGGGGAGAAATCCATGCGGTCCGATACGACACCATTTACCTGCAAAGAAGAGAGTAGAAGATCAATAAATCTTGACGACACCGGTGTGGTGCCTGCCAAGAGCTCTCCAACGATCAAGTCAGTCACTGGAGGTCTAAAAGAAAGGTAGGGATTTAATAATTATTTTTTGTCGTACATTTATTGATGGTAAGATCTCATTCTTATAGCCGCTTTCCCTTAGTTCATTTGCGAGATCAGAGGAGATCCGTTTGTGCGAGATCAGAGGAGATCTGTTTGTTGTCAGATTTTGTCGGGATATGATTTACTCCTTTGACTTTCTCAAATTGTGCCAAGGTTTTCCTTACCTTATTGAATCACGTCGTTTTTCATAAATATTATCATTCTTATCCAATGAAAATATCATAGTTCGAGAAGTGTGGCGGCTAGTCAACACTTAGTTGCCTCTATCGTTAGGTCAGGTAGGTTAGGTTTATTTTTCCCTATCACCTTTAAATACCAAAATGAAGAGTTTTATTTATTTAATTTTTTTTCTCTCTCTCTCTTTGTTGCTCTCTCCTGAAATTTATTTTATTTGAAAATGAGTTGTCTCATAAACAATCTCATTTGTGAGTGAAGGTTTGTGAGTTAGAGTCTATTTTTTTATTTTTTTAAATTTTAAATAGAGAATTCTTTTAACCTAATTAAAATTTTACTTATCGAATTAAAGTTGTTTGAGTTTATTCCAAAACACATCTTCACCACTTGACCACAGGGGCGGAGCCAGGATTTTATTTCAGAGGGGGCACAATGTTATAATTTTTTTAAATCGCAAATAACAAAAAAATAGTTGTAAAATAATATGCTAAATAAATAGGTATAAAAAAATATAGTTCCAAATATAAAAATCAAAATATTAATTAATAATATTTTAATTAAATACAATCACAAATGTCATCGACAAAAAGAAATAAGTTAAAAAAAAAGAAAAATACATAATTATACATAAGTAAAAAAAGAATTTTTTTTTAAAAGGAAACAAAAATTAGAAAAGGAAAAATATATTATATAATTAAGAAGGGATATATGTAATTTTTTTTTTTTTTTTCATTCAAAAGGAAATTAGAAGAATTTGAAAATTTGAGAGGGGGCACTATTTAAAATTACCATATAATTATATGTATAAATCAAAAATATGTACCTATATTAGCTCCACTCCTGCTTGACCACCACCAGGAGTTGGGGCGAGTTGAATTTGATTCCGAGCTTGAAGTTGTAATACAAGGCTACGAGGCCTTAATCACACAAACTTGGTGTTGAATGGGTCAAGCCATTGTTGCCACTTGGAAGCTCTACAATAAATGGGCTTAAGAAATGAAAATACAATGTCAAGGCCCAATCGAAAGGAGACACTCTAGACCAATTAAGTCTCATGGGTCAATTCTAGAATAACCAAGCCCAACATGGCCAGCCCACTGTTTTTTTTTTGTGTGTGTGTGTGTGTGTGTGTGGAAACGCACATGGCCAGCCACATTCACGTACTATTATTATTAGTAAGAAATAAGAGTAATAGGAAATGAATTAGACTACACTAATTCAGCGTCTGACCTAGAAAAGGAAATGATAAACAATTTGTAGTCAAATGAAGTGATGGAGTGAAAGGAAAAAAGATGGAGTTATATGATGCATGCATTGGAGTGGTAGGTTAATTTGTATATGATTGTTCAATTATCACATGTGGGAAAGAGGAGAAAACAGTTATTGCTTCCATCATGTTCAAGTTCAAGTTCATGTTGCTGATCCATATATATAACCAAATGACAATTGTATGTCTGTGCACTACAGAGACATTTTGTAGATACATGGACAATTGACAGTAGTTTGTGCGCACTATGCTCATGCCCAAATTTCAAAGAGACCAAAAGCCATTAATACATACACTGTGTGTATACATATATGTACAAATTTATATGAACAAGTAACAATGAAAAAATAGGTAAACAAAACTTGCTAACTAGAGTGAAGTGACAAGTGAAGAAGAGTTTATAGCTTTGTATATATATAGCGTGCTTCTGGAAGAGATCTCATGACTAATAACCATTTAAGAATTCAATGGGTTGGCATTTTCATTCTTCTATGTATAGGTGTGGTGTCCATCTTTATCAAAATATATGTCTCATTTTAAAAATTATATTATTATTTTTTTTATAACATTATCAATTTAATCTTCTTATATTGAACTTATAAAAAATACATGAATCATTGTATCATGTGAACTCATGGACATATTTTGGACGGAAGGAGTAATAATAATAAAAGTAATAAAGAGAGAGAACATGTCACAATTGCATATTAGTTGTTTTATATCATAAGAGACATTCTTATTGTACAAGTGTCAACAACCTCTTTCCTAGAACATCTAGAAAAATTAAGTTTTGTTTGACTCCACCTTTTGTTTTTTGTTTTTTTTAAATGAATTTTTTTCACTCTTAAAAACTTCACATGTAAGTTAATGAGATTAAAACTAATAATGGGTCAGGTTGAGTCTGGTTGGATGTCATTCAAAACCCAATTATTTTTAATTATTTATTTTTAACCTCATACTAAAATTAATGTAATTTATAATTTATGAACTACATATTACTATACTGTTACAAAATAGTAGGAGTATATAATTGATACTAATAATAATATTTATTAATTAATTAATGTAGTTGTAATTAATTTATTACAGAAAAAGTAGAATTGAACAGTAACAAAGATGGTGACAAGTAAAGCGCTGGCTAGTAAAACCAAAGCAGTGATAGTGCACCGTACAACAATGGACAGCAGCAATTGTAGCTGTAACTGTTGTAAAAAGGTTTCCCACTTGGCC
The DNA here is from genome assembly GCA_025631255.1 of Cornus kousa. Lineage (NCBI taxonomy): Eukaryota > Viridiplantae > Streptophyta > Magnoliopsida > Cornales > Cornaceae > Cornus > Cornus kousa. The sequence continues at coordinate 819,684 of JAOTQH010000070.1, read as the reverse complement.
ACGTGTCGGTACAGGGTGGGGAGTTCGTTGATGTGAACAGTTCCGCTGATATTGACAATTCAGAATTATTAAATTCTCCTCTCCCCCGACGCACTGATGATGCACCATCTTCTTCACTTTCTAGTTTCTTCATTCATTTGGCGCCAGATCATTTTATTTTTTATTTTTTAATTGCTGTGTGTATTTGAAATGAGAATTTAATGTGCCTATTGGCATGTTCTTTTAATTAATGAGTTGAGTTAATCTGAACCAATATACTAGCACATTTGATTTAAATTTTTTAAATAAAAAATAATTCATGCATCGAATAATTATAGTGAATTAATAAACTTATTTTTTTAATTGATCAATAATTCAATAAATAAAAAGTAAAACTCTTCACTTGATTGTATTAGATATAAATAATTAATAAAAAATTATTCGATTAAATAATTCAATGCAAATATTTGATTGATACGTAACTTATATTGGTCAATTTACACCGACTTTATTCGAATTCATCATCATACCATAATATAATCACGACTGATAAGGTATGGTACTAAAGTTTTAATGTTGTAATTGAACCAAACATTGGCGACTAAACGAGGAAAAGAATCATTGTCAAAAACTAGCCGACAAAATGGAGTGAGGTCATTGCAAGGTACTAAGGGACCAATTTCCTTCTCCTTAAGAGTTGAATTCATTACCCAACGTGGAAACTGAAACATGCACTTTTTTGAATCTGCTACTACTTAGTACACCAATTACGAGATCTCTTAAATTTAAAAGACCAATCTCTCTCTTTCTCAGGCCACAATCAGCAAAAACTCATACGCATGTATAGAAACAGCGAAACATAGAGCCCAACAACTATTGAGGTGGAGAAGAGGAAGAAGACAAGTCAATTTGGCATTGAGTTCTGTATTGATTCATCAGATCAGATGGTTAAGAAAAGAACAGTGGAACAGTAGTAGTAAAGTGAGAGATACGGACGGCTTTTAAAAAGGCTGTTATTGTAATCTCTCTCACACATTACACACAGCTTTTCACGCTGCCCATAAAATATACGGACCTTCTACTTTTTTAATCCCATGCAGGGTGTGCCTGTGCCTGCCGCTGCTGCTGCTACCTGTCTATATGCCAAAGCCGATAATTCCGGGTATCACTTTTCTTCTTTCTTTTACACTTTTACTCCTAATATATATATACACACACACACACACACACACATGCATGTGGTGTTAATAAAAGAGGAGAGAATTGAACTCAATTCGATCATATTCCTTTTCACATATTCTCCCTTCCTCAATTGCTACAGTTGGCTTTAATTTTGAAAGTTTGGTAGTTTCTATACAATCACAGAAAATTCATAATCACTATAATTCAATTTTTTTTTGAATTTCTTTCTTACTTTCTTTTCTCTCTTAGTCAAGTGCAAGGATTGATTGGTCGATTTATGGGGCTCATTTACCTTCCAAAAGCCCAAAATAAAAGGTTGCAAGGCATGTAATACCGTGACAAAATACAATGTCAAAAGAGTTAATAATATGTCATTTAAACTCTTTCTTCTAAAATAATAATAATAAAAAAGAATAGAAAAAGCCATCTAAGATGATGTTTTAAGTACTTTGCTCCTCTAGCAATTATAATTATATAAATATATATTCATATTAGGCAAGACCACATTTTTTATTGGCTTTTGGTAACAATTAGATTGAAATTCAACCAGCATGATTTTTAGTATCAATATTTAGAGAAATCGTGGCCAATTACATGCAATCACTAAGTAAAAAAATTGATTACACAATTACATACCATGTAATAATTTTTCCCACTATTCATATCAGAGAACAATAAAGATTAGGTGTGAATTTTAGACTTTTCCTCCAACAAACCGTACAAATAGGATCAACACGACCCTAAAACTCAACAACAAAGTGTTTTTCCAACCAGTCAGAAGTGAGGCACATGATTTGTGTCATATACACCATTTCATAGGTTGACTTGAAAATAGTTTCAAGGACAAAATGATGACAAAAAAACAAAAAACCATAAAAGGATCCAACCAAACAAGGACAATCAATGGTTCTAAAGAAATAAGCAGATAGGGATAAATTGACGATAAATGATATTTCTATGGGTTTTAAATGCACAAAGACCCTCGGAAAATGACATTGCATATAATTTTTGGGAAGCTTTCCCACACAAGTGAGCTTGCCTGCGAATAATTTTTTATTCTGGAAAAGAGAGTTTTCAGTGGACCAAAAAGAACAAGAGAACAGAGCACCATAATAACACAAGAACCAGGCAAAAGAATATATCCTGCGGAAAAAGTAACAATTTCTCACGCCACCAGGGCAAAAAAACCTAGATTCAGCAAGCTTTTGGTACAATAGGAGATGATTCAATCTAGTTCTTGCATGACATATGCACTTTGAACACCCTAGTTTGCTTTTTTCTTTTTTTTTTTCTTTTTTTTCTTTTTTTCTTTTTTTCTAATCCACTTTGTTCCTGTACATAGGAGAAAATTTTGGATTATAGTTCTGTTTGTACCTGCTAGAGGTTTCAGATCCTGAAATGGTATTGGGATATGCTGCTAGTATTGGTGATTGGCGGAGAGTAGTGGTGGTGAAGGATATTAGGAATGTGAGGTTGATGAACAGCAGCTGATGAAGCAATCATATTTGAAGTAGCGAATCCTGATGATGCTGCAGTAGAGAAGAGCGATCCTGGGGTGGCCCCGACATAAGGGCCCTGGAATTGCCATGCCCAGTTGGGGAAAGAATCAACTTCCATTCTCCTCTCTATTGCTCTTTCCTGTAACAGGAGGAGATCATGGCCTAGTTAATTAACAAAACTTGGAGTTCCTCTCAGCAAGGATTGACAATAATATCATGTATTAACTATCGACAATAACTAGAAGGTCATTTGTCAATGTGTCAGAAAATTGTGGCATAGTTAATTAGCAGAACTTGGAGTTCCTCTCGGCAAGGATTGACAATAATATCATGTATTCACTATCAATAATAACTACAAGGTCACCCGTCAATTAGTCAGAATATTAGATGGACGTATGCAACATCATAATGGAAATTTAATACCATTAGGAAATTTCATAAACTTCGCACAAATTTCAGGCTAGGTGGAAAATTTGCAGAAAACTAACTTGTATGGATGAAATTAACAAGTAAGGTGATGTTGCTGTGAGTATGCAGCTAGTTAAGTTTTTTGGATGAGGTGTCAACATCAAAATATTTTCATATAAAGAAAAACCCAACAGAACTCATGGAATTCATCTATATTATCATAAACGAATTGAAGAAGCTATGGCAACAAAATTGAAGGAGCCGGTTAGTGTAAAGTTCTGAGCTCAGACAAATGTGAAAAGGAAAATGCATTTATATACTTCAAGAACCATCTTATTGAAATATTCAAATAATATCACCTTATAGATGGGAAAGGTACTGATACTCGCACCACTCCAAAGAGGAGGAGGGTGCTCGGATATCATTGCTGGGCCATTTGGTGGTTGAGGCCGCATTGTTACCGAAGCAGAGTTCTCAACCTGTAAGACACACAGAAGCACGAGGTGAGCTGAGACCTGGCCTGAAATTTAAATTCCAAATGGCAGAACTGAACTAACAAAACTTTGCATATGTGATTTCATATTTACCCTTGTTCTCATGTCCTCAGGCAAGGGATATGAGCCATGAAGGAAATGGAACTGCCCCACATTATTGTTGTCCTTTTGGCTACCAGCAACATGAGGAGGTGCAATGCCCAAGTTAAGATCAAGATTGTGGCTACTTCCTGCATCAAAAGTGTTGAGGAACAATTTTTATCAGAACTATGAAGAAGGATTAGTTTCCTATTTGCAAAAGAAATGATGGGAAATTCTTACACAGATTAGAAAAAACAAAAACTTAGACAAGTGTTACCTTCAGTATCAGCCTCAGAACCCAACTCCCCTTCATAAGTGCTTGCCTCAAAGTTGGTGACTGCTTCCCTTCCATTGCATTTGATAGCAGCCTTGTCATAAGCCCTGTTTATCACCGACCAAACAAGTATTAAGTCAAAATATCAAAATCTTGGCAGGCCAGAGTTACATCCAGCACAAAGAAGGGTGAGTTTAATGATCGCCCCGACCTTGCAGCATCCACCTCGCTGTCAAACAGGCCGAGATATATATACCTGCACAGATGAAAATAAAAACCAATCAATGAATACAGTACTATTCATCACATTTGTTTCATTTCAGGAGGGGAAAGAATTAGTGTTATTTCAGTTCATGAAATCACAAAATCTCAATAGGCAAATCCAAGAACAGCAACTACAAATATAATTTCAATCCAAATTGTTCCTCACTTCTTGCCAAGGAATTGCCCCATTCGAGCTTCCCATCGCCCACACTTATGCAGGGTTACTCCCCTGTATTTTGAGCTTCCTCTTGAGAAGCCGGTGCTCTGACGACGAAGGATATGAACAAATTCTTCCTTTGTCAAGTTCCTCATCTGCAAAAAGTAAAAACAAAGCAATTCCTAACAAAGTGTCTTACAGAACTTGAGCATTGAGTTTAACTAACAATCTACCACAGAGCACCTGCTTAAGATCTTCCTCATAATCGCTGATAGTGAAATTGATATCAGCATCCACTCCACGGAACTTTATTGCCGCCCGATCATATGCCCTGAGATCATAAATCAATATAACGAACAAACTTCCAACCTCTATCACACGACAAAACATCAAATAACAACACATTTTAAAAAATTCAGCCCATTAAAATCATTACCTAGCTGCAGCATGTGCAGTGTCAAATCCCCCTATATAAATCAAACATACAAATTCATGAAAACAAGTCATATCAGCAACTAAGCACAAACACATTAATGACTTGCTTTCTGGCAGAAGTAATAAACAAAGTGCAACTAAACTCACAGATTACATTTCCTTACCCAAATACACTTGCTTCCCACAGTCCCTGTAACAAACACAATCAAGGCATTAAAAAAACCCCAAAATAATGTATTACAAATAAAATCATACACTATGAGAGCACAAATTATACTAAATTCAATTCAAAGTAATAATTTGCAAAGAATCAATATGCTCTCAGAAATTTCACTACAAAAGATACATACAAAATAAATAATGTAGACTAAATCATACAAAAATGAACGAAATATTCCAAGAAATTGTTCCATATACTAACCAAATATGCGATTCCCATCTTCCCGTTCTCCGATAGAACGTAACACCTCGATATTGCGAGCTCCGAGACCTCGGTCCCCTCCGACTCTTCTTCACCTGTCGTGGCACGATCCTCTGCTCCGGCAAACCACCGTAATTCCCCTCCTTAAACGAATGATCCAACCACGGACGCTGCGAAGAAGACGCCTCTCCGCCTCCACTCGCCGGAAAAAGCTGCTGCGCGACGAAACCTGACCTAACGCTCCGATTCTCATCGTCTTCACCTTGATTACAATCTATATTGCCTTTCAGCACATTGAAGTTATACTCAATGGCATAGCTGTTGCGATGATTGGCGTGAGTAGAGCAAGAGTCCTCATCGCCGCCGAGGCTGGTGGTTTCCGCATTGACGACGGAGGAATTGGAGGTGGCGGAACAGTCCATTTGGCCGCCGGAAAATTCCAGAAACTTCTCCTTAACCATTTCCAGTCCATCCGAGGCTGAATCAGTCGAAGCAACACTCAGATTGAGGTCCAACATCTCTCCGCTCCTCAATTCTTATCAAATCCCTAGCTATCACGCAGCAATATAGTCTATATATGGACACAAAACACAGAAATCGGATCAAAATACACTAAAGAGACTGGAATTTTATAGGAAATTATCAGTTTGATAAAGAAATTCCAGAGAGAGAATCGAACGAATTGTATGAAAGAGAAATGAGGATCAAACTAACAAAAGAAGAAACGAACAAAAACATGCTTAAATATATATAGAGAGAGAGAGAGAGCTACGATATGATTACGGTTGGGAAGAGTGGAAGCATTATTTTTATCAGTTTAGTGAGAGAGAAGAGAGATTTATAATGGAAAGTAGAAATCGGTTACCGACGAGAAGAGAAATCCTGGCCGGCTGTCGGGACTCAGGTAGAGAGAGAAACAGTTGTAGAGAGAGAAAGTTGGACGTTTTTTTGTGTGTGCTGGTGTCTGCGCCCGGAGTAAACAACAAAGAGGGAGAGAGAGAATTTTAAGTTAGTGG
>JAOTQH010000070.1:743652-768147 GCA_025631255.1 Cornus kousa | reverse complement strand
TACAGGTTATCAAAGTTCTACCAGTGATCACTTGGTTAAATTTTAATCAAGTTTATGGATCCCTAAGTCTATATATATCATATTGATGTTCATTTTTTTGACCCCACAACCATAAAATGTCCCACGTATAACTTCCATAAACTCTTTTGCTTAGTGATGGTATTTTGACTAATTTTTTTGATAAACTAACTCTGTTGATTACAAAACATGCAACTGGCTCTGGCCAGCACAAGAAAGAAGTAACTAATTTGAATTAGTACTTTTAAGAATAAAATAGGAGGTATAATTACTCCCAAGTAAAATGTTTTCAATATATTCATCAATTTTAGAACAGTATGGCCATTGTTTATTGCATTAGTAAAAGCTTACGTTGTCATGAGAATATGGGTTTGAGACCAAAGTAGCCACTTTCTGTGAATAAAGTCTAATATTTGGTTTGTGCCTAATTCTCCTTCCAAACATGCTACATGTAAAAAGAGAACACTAAGAATGACTTTGTACTAATATAGGTTCTAAACCTCTATTCTTCGTACTTTTTTTTTTTTTTCCTCCTTTAATTGACGTTGATAAGAATCTAATGCTTGATGCCACCCCTCTCTTTTGGATGTCATGCCAACACATAAACTAGGACTGATAGTCACTTTTATGATATTGTCTGATGAGAGATGGCTGAGGTGGGAGTCCGACTGGAATCCATTTCATTCTTCTCCTAGCTTCCATCCCTTTTCCTTGCTAGTCACGGTTTTCGTCTAGCTGCCCATAGAATACATTCTTATCTAGCCTAGCCTGCTGCCAAACCTTCCATTTTCTGCTGGCAGTGAAATTTGTCGTCATTATTCTCATGTTTATCTCAAATGAATGAGCAGGTAATTTCTTGATGTCATCAATTTCTTATTATTACTTGTGAGAGAGAGGAGAGGAATTAAAATCCTCTCTAGCATCATGGTACACTGAGGTGCAGATTTCTCCTTGTGTATTTTGAAATTTCACCACTGCAGTGGTGAATTTCATCAGGACAAAAATTTCACCAGTTTTACTGCTGGAATTCCACTAGAGACTTTACCGTATTTACTTTGAAATTTCACTACTACAGTGAACACGATAATTTCATCACTATAAACTACTATGTTAGAGTAGCTTTAACTTTTTATATGATTGATAAAAACTAAACGCTATCACAAAAGTTTCTCTATGGAAAACATCCAATTGTTTGAGTGTAAAGGGTTCTTTGTCCCCTTGCCATGGTTCCATCTTAGAAGCCTGCAGTTATTAGTAAATATTGAGGCATCTGCATTGAACTACATGGGAGTTGCTGGATTTCAATGAGACTACAACTACATAATTTGATCTTAGTTCTAAATGAAAGCTAGAATTAAAACCAAGTATACCATTTTAACCCTTTATTTTTTAATAAATTATCACTAGAGGGTATATAAAGGGTATTTCTTGCCTATGTGTTCAATAAACATCCTGATGATTTACGATTTCAAGGTTTCAAATTATGTGATCCTTATGTCAGTGTGCCATGTTTATCTTACTATTCACTCACTGTTGATTGTTCGGAGATAATATGCCACGTATTGGGAAAGTTATTTCTGTCACTATTAAAACCTTGCTTTCTGGGGCTACTACGATAACACTAGAAATTTTCAAGGAAGCAAATCCCTAATTACAAATTTCATTCTTTAAATATAGCAGTGATAATGCAAAGAATCCTCATATCTTGGACATATTTCTTATAGAATTCATATATGGTCAATACTCAACTCAATAAAGCCTTTTCAGAAGTATTTGAAGTCCCCTACATGAGTCCTGTTTTGCCCCCATCCTACTCCAACCATTTTCATAATCTCAGTTAACCCACATAATTATACCATCCTTGCTATCTTACCTGTGTTAGTTTTGATCTTTTCCTTTCTCTAAGATTTACTTCAACGTGGATTACATCGACCTACCTAATGTTGTTAATGGTTTTCTTTGTACATAGCCAAACTATCTTAATCAGTTTTACTCATGCTATCTCCAACAATTAGTATTACAACTATTTCGCAGATAGCTTATTTCTAATTTTATCCTTTCTTCTCCTTCTGTTTTATAAAATCCCCATTCAGGATTTTTTTTTTTTTTTAATTATTATTATTATTTTTTATCCTTCCTTGTCTTGGCACACATTCGTTTCAATATTTGCATTTTGGCCATGCTTTTATTATGAATATGTTTTCTTCTATGCTTAAAATTTTGTTCTATAAAGTATGGCTAATCTAATGAATATCATATAGTTTATCTTTCAATTTTAGATGCATACATCAGCCACACATATGCCAGAAGCACTTATCTCCATTTAAGCATCCTTGCTTTAACTTCATGATTAACATCTTTTCTAGTTTCTCTCTTTATAAATAATCAAGTTTATGTAGTGGAATTATTTGCCTTATCCCTCAATTTTCACCACGTTCCCGCTTGTACTTCTAGTTTTAGTTTACATTTCATATATTTAGTTTTAGTGCTGATTATCATAGCCCCTCTCTAGACTTTTAATTTAGCATCTATCCTTGCTTTGATTTCTTTATATCTCATGCCTAAGGTTGCACTCAAGCAATGACACTTGAGCAGAACTTCAGTGTTGGGTGATACCCTTTCTTCCTACAGGCTCTGAAAGGAGCACTTGCACAAATTCAACTCTGTTCCAAGTTGGAGGAGATTTTACTGAAGAAGAAATTTTTAAAGAATGGAGATTCTCCTGAAATTCATGCTCAAAAGGTATGGTTCCTTCATTAGATTATTTCTTTCCTTTGGTATGTTAGAGAAACCATACTCTGTACATCAATATCAATTTCCAAATCGTGCCCGTGCCCAAATTGAGCTAAGGTTGGTTCTAATTCCTTAACCTTGCTGAAGCAAAGTGTTTTTACAACCAAAACAAACCAACTTCATGTCAGATTAGGTTAATCATTTCTCTCCATGCCTGAATTAAGTTTGGAAAATCAAACATTGAGTTGTAAGAAGATTTCCTAATTATTTCTCTCTATTCTTGGTTCCAATCCCCCCCTTCCTTTTTCTTCTTTCTGTGTTTTTTTTTTAGGTAAGTTACTATTCTTGGTTTTCTGCTAAGAAGCATAGACACACCTAAAAGGTCGGACATGGACACGCCAAAAAACGTGTCTGAATATTTTTCTTCTTGGACATGCTGTGAACAGACAACAGACACGTCAACACACTGCGGACGCGCATATATGATTTAAAGATAATTTTGCAACACACGCGCATATATGATTAAAGTGAACGTTTTCATTATTTAGGCTCAATTATCCATAATGAAGGATAAATTGGAGATGATAGCAATCAAAGAATTAATGCAAGATGGGTTAAATGGAGGAGTGATTCTAGTATTATAGAACAACTATTAGACCACCCATACTCTATGGAACATAGAGTTGGCAAGTAGGAACATATGTATAACTAAGTATGGCAGAAATGAGAATGTTGAGATGATTGTGTGGCAAGACAAGAAAAGATAGAAATAGAAATGAACACGTTCGTGAGATGATTGAAGTTGCACCAATTCGATATAAAATGAGAGAATATCGGTTAAGATTTTCTGGACATGTGTATAGAAGACCTTTAAGTGTGTCGGCTAGGAAGAGTGGCATGGTCCATGTTGAAAGTTTAAAATATTAAAGTTACACCCTCTCTAAGAGCTTAATCTTTTAGAGTAGATGGTAGTTAACAGTTCACATCGAGGGTAAAGCTAGGGGAAGGGGAGAACTAAGTTAACACTGGTAGAGTTAGTAAGGAAGGATATGATAACATGTGGTTTGACTGATACTATTACCTTAAATAGAGCGGAATGGAAGAATATGATTCATTAGTTAACCCCAAGTAGTTGAGAAAAGGATTTGTTTGTTTGTTGTGGTTTGTAGTACAATGAAAGGAGTTATGTTAAAATGAAAGAGAGTTTATATTCGATGAAGGTGGTCCTAATCTTTTATCTGAAAGTTGTTAGTTTTTGGTTCTATTCCTTGCTTACTTTAACCTGGTTCAATTAATATGCAGGTTGATAAATTGAAAGTTCTATCAGAATCTCTTTCTAACTCTGCCTCAAAAGCTGAAAAGCGCATTTCAGACCACAGGTTTAGTTACTTTCATCTTGTTTTGTGTTTGTGTGTGTCTGTGTGATGCGTGCATGCATTTGTGTATGTGCATTTTTATTTTTTTTGTGTGTGTGTTTGGGTGCACATGTTAGCATTTTCCACCTTGCTTCCTTATTAGCTACAGCTTACAGGAATTACTGAGATTTATAGTAATTCATAGTGGATAAATGTTTTTTTCTTTTTTTCTTTCCATACATTTGTTCATATTTGCTACATGTTTTATATGCTAGAAAGGTTTATTTATCCTATTATTCCATTCTTATTGCATACACAATAACACATGTATAAACATATTTTCTTTTTCCTTCCAAGTTTTTCAAAAAACAAAAAGAAAAGGAAATAGAAAGGAAAACAGAATCAATTTAACAAGTTACTAAAACTGTTAAGATAGGTTGGTTCTATAAATTGAACTGGTTTTATTTCATTTTTACGTATTTCCATTATATTTCAGTTTTGATGAAATAAACTCAACTAGTGCTTGGTTCAGATCAAAATGCCAATTTGGTTTGGTTTTATATTACACCTCTTAAAAACTAAAAATGGTGAACTTTTGGCTTGTCCTGATTGAGTATTATCTTTTGTTTCCAAAGGAATGTTCTCTTTTTAAAATAGATTTTCTTGTATTTCCAAAGCATAAATATTTAAATAATGCGTTTCGTATTCTTCTCATCCATCTCATCAACAGATATCAAAAAGAAGAAGCACTCAACTTTCGTGTAACCAGAGCCACTGAAGTCAGTCAACTTGAAAAGGTAAACTTGCCCCAAGAGAGGTAATTTCATTTCCTTTTGGGGAAATCTGTCAAACCACTACATGAAATCAGTTAATGGAGACATTGTCTCATGGAGAATAATTAGAATGGATGACTATAGGTATATGATTTTCTTTTAAGGGACTTCATTTAACAACTATCATAACTACTATAATGATGGTGATAGTGGCAAGGAACTTCTTTTTGTTGCATAAAGATTTTATGTTCAATAAAGTACTTATGCTGTCACATTTCTTTTTTGTTGTTATTTGTGTAATATTTTTTTTCTCCTTGTTTACTATCTTGATGGTTTGACTTGATGCAATGACTTTATGTCAATTTCTTTTCTGGTATGTTTCTCAGTGTCAAATTATTACACAAGTTTTGAAATATTTGTCACCCTTATCTGGGTGCAGAAATCTTGCATCACTCCAGTTTAATGTTTTGCATGGGGAAAAAAAAAAAAAAAAAAAATTGATTTTTAAAACATTGCTCATGATTTCTATTCATTTTCTTGTAAATTTGGGATATGAATTTAGATGTACTGCTTCCCATGGTTTCACATCTGTATACTGCTACTGTTTAAAGTGGTTGCTTCAATTGGAATTTTCTATCTTCTTGCTCTTGGTTTTGTCAATATATATATATATATATATTGGAAATGGGGAACCCTTCCAACCACTGGCCCTTTGGACTTTTGGCTGCAAGGTAAACCTTGGATGTGTGCCTGTCTTGTGATCCATTTTGTTAATGAGAACTTATAAATGCCTGAAGTATGGTAGCATTTTCCAGGATTTGGCAGCTGAAATTGGAGTGCTTGAAAAGCGAAAAGAAGAGCTTGAAGCTGAATTGAAAAAGGTAATTCTTTAATAAGGTTCACCCCTCCTTCCCCTAACATGGTAACATTCAGAACACTCATTAGGAGATACAGTCTTGTCAAATCAGGTTCAACCATGTATCCAGATCTACCTATTTTTTCATTTGCCTTGCTTGCATTCTGTATTACCTGGCCTCATGTACATAGGTTAATTTCCATTTTAACTTTACCGTATTAGTACATGGACACTTCAGTATATGTTTAGTGTTGGAACTAGGGATGGCAAAGTACCCCGCCTCGTCGGGTACCCATCCCGTTTAGAACGGTTATGGGGGTGATTAAATGGTTTTGGGGCGGAGATGGGGGTTAGGATTGAAAACCATGGTTATGGAGTGGGGATGGGGAAAGGTCACCCCGTCTGCCCCTCCCCATCTATAGTGATAAATTATAATTTTGTACTTGTACTTTGTTCTATATTCAATAATATGAGGTATATATTAAACAAATCCTAGTTTATTCTATTCCAATCACTAAATATCATTTTGTATTATTCATATTTGAGAACTTCTATGTATTATTTTGATGTTCCTACAATAATATTAAGTCTAAAGTTTCAATTGAGAAGTTGAATCTTTTTTTTATCCGCATAGGAGAAAAAGAATTATTACCATAGTTGAAAATTTATTTCATTATTTACTTTCGTTAGATTCGTAATACAATTATGAAAGTACTCTACAAAACCCGTTCCCGCCCCGCCCCGCCAAGTTTAATAAACGGTTTTGGGGCGGGGATGGGGATGGCATTCCCCGCCCCAAACCACCCCGTTGCCATCCCTAGTTGGAACACAACAGTAACATGGGTATGGGCATGGGTTGTGTATGCGGATATTTCTACTGAATACTTCCCTAAAGAGAATAAACTTGCCGAGTTCACTTGAAGCTTCTTAGATACCTTCTAAAGTGTTCCTTTGTTACATAATATACTATATGTGTGTAATTACCCATTTCTCAGTGCACAATTTGGTCTATAAACTTCATTTTCCTAAGTTTGAAGATGAAGAAAGATTCGCATGGTAAAAATATGGCCATGTCCTGTGTACTAAGGTTTAGGGATTTGTTCAGTCCAACTCCTAGACATAAATATGCCTTTACTGTGTATCTGAGTTACATAAGTTTTACCCATTCTTTCATTTGCATTATCTGCCAGTAGTGGCAGTATACAGGTGTGTGAATCGTTTGGGATGAGGAGTCCGGAGTGTGTGATGGCAGTGTCACAGTATCCCTCTAGCTTAGATGCTATCTCCTACCCTTAATTGAGGGAATGATCATGGTCCAAATCTTGTTTAAGAGATATGGGACGGGGATCTATGGTTGTGAGGCCAATGCAGTTGGACCAAAAACAAAAGGAAAAGAACAACTGTAGTGGCAGTATCATATGGTGATGATTGTGGGATCAGAAGTTGTAGTGGTGGCTGCAATGGCATAAAATTCTGGTAATTTTGGCACTATTTATCTTTCCTTAAAATTTTCTTGCAACATCAATGCAAAGGAAGTGCTCTGCTTGGCTTCTTGAAGAGGTGAAATTAATTTAATGAAGAATATGGAATTCTATTGAGGTTTTTAACTTCCTTTCATTCTCCAACTTGTTTAAAACTTCTTTGTCAGGTGAAATTAATTTAAAGAAAATGGAATGATGCGGAGGGTTACAACTTCCTTTTACATCCCAAAATATTTAAAATACGATGTCAACTTGAATCTGTGTTCTGTAAGATGGAATTAATTTCTTCTTCAGTAGGTAAATCACACACACACACTCACACTCATTTGTCCCACTGGAAACCTCAAACATCCATTTGGAAGCAGGAGGAGGTATTAATTGTATGGACACTCAAACATCCATTAATGTGCCCAGAACCCAGAACTTCTATCTCCATCTCATATGATTTACAAATAACATTATTCATGTTTTACTGGCATGAAAATTTTGGTGGTTAGAAAATAGAAAGTGCTTCATCATTTTTAGGAGAAGGAAAAGAAATTTACGGCATTCCCACAAAGTTGAAGAATCTGTGCTCTTAAGGCTTCTTAAAAATTGTGCAAATGATGTCTCTGTTGACATGGTGAGTAAAGAATATTATGTCAATGACGCTGAGTGGCTGGTGTAGGTAAATACCTCGTTGGCTACTGCACGTGCACGTCTTCGTAATGCCAGGGAAGAAAGAGAGCAGTTTGACAATGCAAGTAATGAGATTCTTGAACACTTCGAGACAAAGGTAGGATAGTGTTTTCCCTTACTCTGGGTATGGTTTGGCATACTTCACACCATTGTCTCTTGGCACATGCAGATTGGGGACCTTTTTTATGAATTGATATGCAATTTTTTATTTTTCCACAACAATGTTGATGTTATAGGAAGATGAGCTGGCTAGATCTGTTGCCTCATATAGAGCAGAATCCGATGTTTGCAATGCTTTAATTAATTTTCTGGAAGATACGTGGGGTTTCCAAATCTCATACACAGAGCATAAAGAGAAGCAGATCAGGTATGGACTTTTTCTTTGTGCTCTTCTGGCTTGTTTCTCAAGTAAATCTCATTCTATTATGCCTTTCAAGACTTGTCTACCCATATTAGGTCTATTGCTTTGTATCGCATAAGTAATGTGAATTTAATGATTTTATTTTACATGTTCAAGTGATGAATGGGAGAGACACGAAGACTATTTTGTGAACTTGGCTATTCATCTTTTATCTACTTACAAGGTACATTCACTAACTGCCATATAGAATGATGAAGTTGTATAATATTTACTTTTCACCTAATTCTCAACACAACTCTTTATTCTCAACTACTTGGTTTCAATTACACGGATCCAGTTGGTTCTTTGCAAAGGATACCCTCAGTTATATCCTGGGAATTTTATGTTGCTTCTGTCAGCTTTCTCCTCCTTGTTACTTTGGCACTATGATTTGGATCAAATCATCTCCATGTCAGTGCATTAGGTGGTGTGTGTTAAATATAAACAAACTATCTATGACGACTTTACCTCAATTTATCTCAAGTTGGTGCCACTCATATATCTCACCATCCTCTTTTCTTAAATCGCATTTCTCAACTGCTCAACATCTTTTACCACAGTATAGCTATTCTTATAGCTATAGTTTATATTATAGAACTTCTCTTTTTGCTTGATCAAAATTTTTGGGTCACATAACCCACCAGAAGCCCTTCTCCATTTCATCCATCATACTCTAATTATATGGGAAACATCCTTTTCAATTTTCCTTTCATTATGTTGCAATTTATATTTTATAGTTTTTTTATTGGCGTTGGTATGCTCATCTCTTATCAGGAAGAGTTGGGGCCTTCTGTCACCAGTATGAGGAAACTTGTGGAGAACTTGAATTCAAGTCAAGGGTATTGAACATAGTTTTTTGAAATGGTTAATCTCAAATATGAACCACACTTCTAATTATTGACTGGCCAGGTCAGAGATAGAGTCCGGTGTGAGTGATGAAAATTCACAACCAACCAACCCCAGGAGAAATCTTGAAGGAGAATACTTGGACTCTGAAGCCAAGGTATGGATTGTCTTCCATACTGGATAATCTTCATAGTCTAATAATGTATGTCAAACTCTTAAACTGCAAAGCTACGAATATCTTGTTTCACATTGAAGTCCATATCAAGCTGATACCCTTCTTTACTTTATACGGGTCTTATATCTTAATAGGCATCAAGTTTTGAATATGTTTGTTTTTCTGATTTGTTTGTTTGTTTTTTGTTGTTATGTATCATTATTATTTACTTAAAGCATTCTTGATTGAGGTTTGTAGGTCTGCACAATTTTGATCATCAATTAACATAAACATTGAAGATATCATTCTTTGCTGTTTCTGTTGTATTGTTCAGATTATAACCACCTTCAGTATAGTGGAAAGCCTCAAGAAGCAATTCTACACTAAAAACGGAGATATGTCCAGGTGAGGCGATTTCATCACCTTTGTTTCTTTCCTTTCTCATTTTCGTTTATTTATTTATCTCTTTGTAGCTAGTAGTTATTGTCTGTAATATATGCTTCACTCTTTAAAATGGGAACATGGTACACTGACCAGGAAAGTTGATCAGAGGGTCGAAGAGTTATTTGATTCTCTTGAAAAAATCAAAAATGAATTTGAATCCATTGAGAGACCAGTGTTGGAAATTGAGACCACATCACGAGGGGCAGAGACACCATCAAAAGAGAGGCCCCCCAAAAGTCCATCTTCTACCTCTAAAGAGGCCGGAAAAGAGAAATATGTACCCATTGGGGGACAAAGTTTGGAAATTGAGACTCCACCTCAAAGAGCTGAGACACCATTTCAAGAGAGGCTCCAAAATACTTCGCCTCCTAGTCTCAAACAGGTCACTGAGACAACAGAAGACAAAAAAGATGAATTTTCCGAGCTACCTGTGAGTAAAGGACCATCTCAAGAGACGCCCCAAAATACTTCATCTCCTGGTATCAAACTGATCACTGAGACAACAGAAGGCAAAAAAGATGAATTTTCCGAGCTACCTGTGAGTAAAGGACCATCTCAAGAGAGGCCCCAAAATACTTCATCTCCTAGTCCCAAACAGATCACTAAGACAACAGAAGGCAATAAAGGTGAATTTTCCGAGCTTCCTATGAGTAAAGGACCATCTCAAGAGAGGCCCCAAAATACTTCATCCCCTAGTCCCAAACAGATCACTAACACAACAGAAGACAAAAAAGATGAATTTACCGAGCTTCCTATGAGTAAAGGACCATCTCAAGAGAGACCCCAAGATACTTCATCTCCTAGTCCAAAACAGATCACTAAGACAATAGAAGGCAAAAAAGATGAATTTTTCAATTTTCATGTGAGTAAGGGAGAAGAAGGACCATCTCAAGAGAGACCCCAAAATATTTCATCTCCTAGTCCCAAACAGATCATTGAGACAACCATAGGCCAAAAAGATGAATATTCCGAGCTTAATGTAAGTAAGGGAGAAGGACCATCTCAAGAGAGGCCCCAAAATATTTCATCCCCTATACCCAAACAGACCACTGAGACAACAGAAGGCAAAAAAGATGAATTTTCCGAGCTTCCTGTGAGTAAGGGAGAAGGATCATCACAAGAGAGTTCATCCCCTATATCCAAACAGATCAGTGAGACAACAGAGGTCAAAAAAGATGAATTTTCCAATTTTCCTATGAGTAAAGGACCATCTCAAGAGAGGCCCCAAAATACTTCATCTCCTAGTCCCAAACTGATCACTGAGACAAGAAAAGGCAAAAAAGATGAATTTTCTGATCTTCCTGTGACTAAGGGAGAAGGACCATCTCAAGAGAGGCCCCAAACTACTTCATCTCCTAGTCCCAAACTGATTACTGAGACAAGAGAAGGCAAAAAGAATGAATTTTCTGAGCTTCCTACAAGCAAAGAACCCTCTAAAGAGAGGCCCCGAAATACATCATCTCCTAGTCCCAAACAGATCACTGAGACAATAATAGAGAAAAAGCTTCCGGGGTGTAAGGGAGAAGGGACATTGGATTTGGAGGCAGAATTGTCAAAGCCTGGGTCTAAAGCTGAGAAGCACGGCATAGATTACTCAAAAGAGGAGATTGGAGGCTGGGAATTTGATGAACTTGAAAAAGAGCTGAAAAACAGCGATTCATCTAATGCTCAAGAAAATAAACCAAAATCTGATGAACTTAAAAAGGAGCTGAAAGACGGTGATTCATCTAATGCTCAAAAAGATAAACCAAAGCTTCCCCCTGGTGATTCAGACACCTCTTGAAGCGACATAAATTTTTTACACCATAAGATGTAATTATTTAACAGAGTAACTTCCCAAAAACTGCATTTTAGTAGTTTGGTTTAAGGAATTGGTAGTAGAGCTCAGATTTATTTAAACAGTACATATTTTTCAGAGACTTGTAACATGGATACAATGGAACCTATAAACCTTTCATTTCTCTCTTTTATTTTATTTTATTTTGAGACATACTGCATATCTCTCATCTTGGATCCACCTGCTCTTATTGTCTAGAATGTATGGGCTTACTGGTCTAATCTACATGATCCTTTATCCATTCCACCCTTTAAAACCAGCTTTATTAAAGGTGGGATGTTATCATGTTAAGATGAAAACGGTTATTGAGATCTTTACTTGTGTTTATGAATTTGTCTGCCCCATGGATTTGGGATTTATTTCATCTGTGCATGGCCCTTCCAATCTGATCTGAACCGATCTTAGCTGTATCGTAAATTCCAAGTTTGGGTTCGTGAAAAAAGGATCTAATTGTTTTAGTGTTGATAATTGATTTCTTCTAGCGTAATACTAATCGACAGGGGCTTGGTTGGTAAGTGCTATCTGACATTTGTATAGCTGGGAAAGTATTTCTTTGAAAGGAACGTGTGCCATTGCAGTCCTCAGTAACTACTAGTATGCAGTATTGCATTACAAGTGAAAGTGAACTACACAAGAAAGAACAACCCCACAGAGTTGTACCATCATCCTTTTGAAAGTGTGTCAGATGAGTGCCATGCCATGTGATCAATCTGACGTGGATTAGTATAATAGGGGTGTACTGTGCAGAGGTATGTCGCCTCCAGTTTTGAATTCTAATGAAAGCAAACCACCATTTTTCTGCAAAATACACTGTTGGGGATCTATATTCTTGTTCTAATACAATCCAGTCCAATCCACAAGGATTTAACTAATTACATCAGCAGAGATATGGTTGAATCCCATACTTTAATTAGAGTAGCTGTTCATGAGTTAGACCTATAAGTCCGCCACTCGTGTTTATCACTTAAAACACATCTATAAAGAATAAAAGTCATTTCACTAGCGTTTTAAAGTCTAACTTTAACATTGTTCAATATATATATATATATATACACACACACACACACACACACATATATGTACATAGAGAGAGCTACAAACTTACAAGGAAGTAGAAACAAAAGCCCTCGAGCTTGGAATGCATCTCTTTCCCTTCGTCAATGTTTAATTGTCCACCCCACCGTGAAATGTTGAGCCCTGTGGTGGTTGCTACTCACAGCAAAAATTCAAAAAAAGAGTAAAAGGGTTGATAAAAAAGATGCCCGCGGGGCCACGCTTTGACCAAGTCAAATGACGGGACCCATCTCTCTCTCTATATAGATATATATATATATATATATCATGTCATAGTAGTAATGGATTATAGAATTGAAAAAATCCAGATTTTGAGAAATGGGCTGAACTTTGGTGGCAGAGAAGTTGTGGTTGTTGCAGGGAAACGCCAGAATCATTTACTTTTTGTTAGTTTTAACTCCCACTCTTAAAAAAATGAGCTACTTTTGGACGGAGGTGGATGGATGCAGTTATAGTATTATATTACACTAATCATTAAAATAAAATGATTAACATATTAAAATGCATTCCATCTATAATTTTCCACTCCTTGAATGGATATTAATTTGAAAATAAACAGAGCTAAACTGACCGATGAATGGGTTAACTGCTTAGTGACATCTTACTTATACTAATTAATAGGTTAGTCATCTTAACTATCTCATTAACATCCTTTTAGCCAAAAATAAAAAAGAAAAAAAGAAAAAGAAAAAAAGAAAAGAAAAAGGTAAGACCAGAACTAAAACATTAGACAATCCAATTGGGTCATATTATTTATTTACTTTTCCTTTAAAAGTACAAGAAAACTTAAAGTGAGACGGAAAGATAAAATGATTTGTAGAGCATTCACTGTGCCACTGATAGTACCATAATAGAATCACTATTATATAAGTTGATTATTACTCTTAAAAAGTTTTACCTTTTGAAACCATAAAATTGACTTTGGGCCATCATGTAATTCAGGGAAAAAGAAAAACGCAATGACACACAACAATATAATGAAAAAAGAAAGAAAGTGAAAAAGCAGTACAGGTAATGTAAATCTGTGACTGCTCCAAAAAAAAAAAGTTACATTGCTTTTCTCTGAATTGTATCATTTGGAAGCATTCAAGAAATCTAAAAATAAAATAAAATCTGACCATTCCTTACAATTTTATTATGCTTTTCTAACTTGGCACCATCTCTACTTTAAAGGATGCTCTGCCCTTCCTCTCCCTTCACCAAGCTCATCTCCCCATAAGCATCTTGAGAGAGAGAGAGACTCAGCTCCCCATAAGCATCTTCACAGAGAGAGAGAGAGAGAGAGAGGGAGAGTGCAGTTAGTCACATGAAATGGCCACAGATGATCTTCCTCCATGCTACCATGCAGATGAAGACTACATAGATATGGAGGTAAGCTCTTCCTCCAACTTCTTCTTTGACACCACAAACTCTCCTCCTCAAACCAGAGAATTTGAGTTCCAAATGTCTTTAAATTCCCATGAAAAAGAATCCACAACTTCACCAGCTGATGAACTCTTCTACAAAGGAAAACTCCTTCCTCTTCACCTCCCTCCTCGCCTGCAAATGGTCCAAAAACTCCTCCAAAACTCCACCACCACCACCACCACCACCACGTTTGACAACACAAAAGAAACTCTTGGAGATGACCAGTTCTACAGCATTGCCTTCATCACTACATCTACAACTTCTTCTACCAATACCAGTACCCCATTGGAGTCCTGCAACATCTCACCATCCGAGTCTCGCAGGGTCAGTAGTGAAATAAACCCTGATGAGTACTTCTTCGAATGGTCGACTGAATTGACCGATTTCATTGGCGATCGACCAAAGAAGTTCATCAGCTGGTCCAAGAAGCTCAAGCTGATTAAACAATCATCACTGCGTCAAAAGTTGAAGGCTTCACGGGCTTATTTGAAGTCGCTTTTTAACAAGTCGGTTTGCTCGGATGAGTCCTCTGCCAAAGAAGCCTGCAATTTAGAAGCCTGTTATGTCTCCAAAGGTAAGGAGTATCTAAACAAGTACAAGAAGGTAGCAAAGAGAAACCCATTTGGACAAATCGGAAAGGGAACATACCCAACATTAGCTAATGTCCTTAACAGCATTGAAAAAGAGGCGGTTGAGGATGGTGTTAATAGCCACAGGAGATCTTTTTCAGGAGCAATCAAACGACATTCTGCAACAAAGAGCTCATCTTCATCTTCATCTGGTGCTTCTTCGTCTTCATCGTCATTCTCGTTTAATTCGAATGGTTTTAATGAGTCACAATTCCTCAAGAGGAGCAGCAGCGCTAATTCGGAGATTGATTGTTCAATTGAGGGAGCAATTGCTCATTGTAAACAGTCTCAACAGCTTATTAGCTCAAGAAAGCTGGTAAGCGAAATGGAGCTTTGTTCACTGTCTGCTTCAAGGATTGCAGCTTCTGGGGATAAAGAAAGGCCTGGTTTTTACAGCATTTGATGATACAAAAAGGAAAAAAAGAAAGAGAGAGGTTTCCAGTGAGAGATGATTAAAATGTATTCTCATTTCCTGTAAAGATTTTCATAATGGGTGTTATTTAGTTCCATGTGACGTTGAGACATTTTCATATGCATAGTAATAATGCAAACAATTAGACTTGAATACGTCTAGATGCTTTTTCCAGTAGGTGAACATCTTTAGATGTCACTGTGTACAAATACACATTAAATTTCCTCTTATTCAATAAATAGTGTAACTGGTACTTACTCATTCGACAGAGAATTTACTGTTCTGAATTGTACTCGATGTCATCTTCTACACACAAAAACTGACTCCATCACATGTTTGAAGTTCAATGAAGACCCTGCTAAACATATCAGACATTATCTTAAGAAAGACATGATTTCATTCCAAAATTACACAACGTATGGCTTTTTGGGTCACAACATTAATGCAAACTACCAAAGGCTGTACTTAAGCTAATTGTAAAGTCACTGTCTTTTCGTTAGTGACATTACTAAGCCCTCGTTCAGATTCGAGTCCCTAGTGGGACAAATTAGTTTGCGAGTGTGACTTAAATACCCAAAAAAAGGTAATTAAAATCCATGCTTAAGGGGAAAAGCGAAAAATAATAACAAGAATAATAAGAATACAACTTTATCAAACACCTAGGAAAGAGCACGTTTTCCGGAAAGCTAATTTTTCTGGTTCTGTGGGTACCGTAAAAACTAGGTCTTTTATAGACAGTAATTTTTAGTGTGTCCTCTTTCCTCCTTAATTACATTCCACAGAAGACTCTGAGAAACATTGTTCTAGTGCAATAAAGTGAGGAATCATAACCAATTCATCTTTTCTCTTTACTACAGAAAAAGTAGAAGATGGATGCTAAAAGTCTGATGCACTTCATTTTATATCCCTATGTCAAGAATTGTAGTGTCTAAAAGGCTTCCCTTTAAGTCCCTATATAATCTTCCAAAGTTGAAAGTTGCAAAGAGGAACTTATACTACTAATAATTGACATGATTTTAGATGAAAAACTGAAAATTTGTTGAAGAGAGTAATGATACAGTTCAATTTCAAAAAGTTATCTAGTCTGCCTTTCCTTAAGGGACTGATTGGATTGATGGAGTTGAATAAAAAAGAAAGAAAAGGAAAAGTAGGAAAGAGAGGAACTCCTTCAAACTCCAATAGTGATTTTACTTTCCTCAAAAAGTGGGAGAAAATGAAGGGAAACAATAATATTGAGTAATTATCCTTTTTGTCCTCCTTTCAAATCTTTCCCAACAAGATGAGTGGAGCTACCACTATCCTTTCCTTCTTTATCTACCCTATTTATACATACAAGAGAAGAGATTATCAGTATCATTTTGGTTCCTTTTCTTCCTGCGCATGCAAAAGACTGTCTAGGTGAGATGAAGAAAAGGAAAAGAGGATTGTGATGTCAACCTGAAACAATTATACTCAATTATGCATTGTAGACGTAAAGATTTGATCATATATACTTCATTCAAGTGAGAGTAGTTGCTCCCCGGCTTTAGCACGGATCAACTGCATAATAGCACGTCTTTCAAACATAATGAATTTAAATTATCAAATTATTAAAGAATTGAATTGAACACAATAAGTCATTCCTCACCTCTTACCAAGATATATTAAAACTGTAAAGTAATCCCTACAATCCCGGGCATCAAAAGTTAAAAAACAAAAATAAATAAATTCAATCCCCACTATCCAAATAGAAAATAGAAAGTTTAATAGTAATGCCATGCCTAAATTAGCAAGAAAACAAAATCCAATAACTTTCATGTGCAGACAAATAACCTTTTTCGACCAAACAGTTATCTATGAAGAGATGTCATCCAGATATTTGACACAGTTCGATTAGGAAAATATCAGCAAACATACTAATAGGATGTTATTGAGCACTTGGGAGTACCGACGAGCACATACAATCGTACTACTAGGATGTTATTGAGCACTGGGGAGTACTGATAAACACATAAAATCAAATTTTAATGCCAAACTAACATGCCCAATCATCTTACATCTACATGGAGGAAAGGGCAAGGTAAGTTTAGAATGTTTCAGAAACTTTTTCTAAACATAATTGGGAAGCAGCTTGTCACGTTATTATCCAAACTCCCACGATGTTCCTGATAGAACAGCATTGAAATATCTGATATCGGGAGGAGCTAAAATATCCAACCTGGCATTAGGGTGGAAAGCAAGTGCAGAGCATCTATTATGAGAAACATCGTGGAAACAGATAAATTTTGATTAGTTGTTTGGGAGTATAGCTACTCTCATGGTGGAGAAGCCAATGGCATAGACTCCGTGCTTGTAAAAGCTTAACTGAAGCTCACCTTTGGATAGAGTCGATCAACAGGCACAATGAAGCTATCTTGAATCACTGTAGCAGAACTGTCATGTTAAATATCATCATATGCACAAAACTAGCTCTTAGTAGGACCAAAATATAAATTTATATGTGATTATTTAAAAGCAATTTTGAGGTTTGAAATGATTAACTTGCATATTTTTCTTCTCAATATGTGTTCCTGTCATACTCAATATACTGATTTAATGAATCCCTTTTACCATCCACAATTTACACAATCTTGATCTCTAATGTAAATTAAAAATGGCCTTCAAATTTTCTCTAGATCTCAAAACATGTACTAGTTTAGCAAGATTCAATGCATGTCTCTTCTTTCTTCTACTATTGTGGTAAGCTGGAGTCGATTGTTTCATGACCCCATATGTTTTCTATATCGAGTTTAAGATTTCAGGCAAGTTGTAAAGTAACTATGCCTAGCCAAGCCTAACCCAGACAATAAATGTTTACACGTTACTCTGTTCCAATAATAGTTTTAACACGCTACGCTGTTCAAATAATAGTTTTTTTTCTTCATATTTTTCAAATAATATTTTTAGCATCCATAGTATAATCAATCAAATATATGCAGTGGTGTTATGAATCAATCAGCAAATGGTCATAATGGTAATGCATACAGTTTTTAATTTTGCATATTCTAGCTCAAGCTAAAAAATAATAATAATTAACAAGTTTCTTTACATACCACCATATACATTTTGAGCCTTCAAAGGCATAGGGTTGCATGTTTTTTGAAACTCAGAAAGGATATTTGTGGCATTGGCAGGCCCAGTCAGCTTGTGGAGCACGTGGATAATGTCAGGACTAAGGTGAGGTACAACAGTACAAACATTATTTTCTTGTAGACAATATTGGAATAAATTTTTTACATTATTTTCTTGTAGATAATACTGGAATAAATTTTTCTTCAACTAACTTGTCATCTTCTTACACTTTATTGTTATGTCCTCAGTAATGTGGAATTATAAAAACGAGTATAACGAAAGAAAAGGGACAAAGTACATATCTATCTTCTATGTTCATATTTTGCAATCTACTTCTTCCACAAATTTCAGGTTCATTCTCTCTTTCGAAAATGGATTTCATTATATAACCTATTAGCTTATACTTTACAGTTGAGTCAACATATTAACTTAAGCATTTATCCTCCACAAATTGCATTAAAGATACAAAAAACCCAACTGAAAAGTTAGATTGATAAAAGAAAATCTCAACACATAATTGAGTAACTTATTAAAAAAATAATTAAAAGTAGATGCGAATATTAAATCTCTAATTCATGATTACTAACCTCTATAAGCAATATAAGGAACAGTGATATCATGAAATACGTTACTTTAACAAGGGAGGTCCATAGCGTAGTCTTTTTCAATGGAATAAAGCTATTTTTTATTTTGATAAAGGGGTACTTTCCATGGGTTTGCCTTGTTCTTGTGTTCATATCATTGTGTTGAGAGTTTTTTCCTTGATGAAAGAGAATAGCTGGGTTCTCTAGTAAAAAGTGCATCATGCCTAAATCTAACTTGGGAAGAATTGGAAAAAGAGGGATTGTAGTTGTAAAAAATCCAAGGAAATCATCACTGAAGTTGAGATTTTATTCAAAGAGAATGGTATCATGTATCTGGGAGTTTCTGAATTATTGGCAGCCTGAGCATCATACATTGGAACAATAAGAATCTCGTGTTCAATCAGAATTAATAATATATCACACACTCTTCATGGAGGTCATTGTGCTACAGGACATAAAACCAAAATTGAAGATAAAGTGAAAGGAGCTGGGATATGAACAACACCTAAGTTACAAGAACTGTGTGGTTGTCATTTCAGGAATCATGTGCCAATTAATTGTCTTGATTCATTTGGCTACCTTTTGCTCTCTTGATTCATCAACATTCAGTGTCCTCTACGCTCCTGTCACTGTCTCAAATGAAAACAACCAGTCATAACCCCGGTGCAATGCATTTAGCAGAGATTGAAACCAAATACAAGAGGACTGAAGCGGCTAAATTTGTATGACACAACACTTAAATGTATCTATTACCAATAATTTTAAAAGATACAAGTGGGTGATCCTTGAGATGGATGCTTGCTACATCAAATGGACGATTCAGGAGTCAAAAATTACCATGTTAGCCATGACATAACACAGGTATGTGTACAGGAGAAGTGCATGATAGACCTACACATCAAGCAGAACAAAGAAGGGGGACTCATTCCTGTTTCCTGGAACTTCCAAAGAATATCACATCCTATATAACACTTGAGGTTTATTCTAGATGAAGATGGATAAAACTAGGAGTCAAGAACACTGACTGTTCAGTAATGTTCCACTGTCCTAAGATTTGAAACCTAGAAAAATTTGACAACCATATATACACCCAAATCTAACATAGATCCCAAATACATCCAATAGACATTTTTACTCCCAAATTACAAATAAAATCACATTATCAGCTACTGATCAAGACCTACATTGTTTTCCACCAAAACTGATATATATCATCTAGCCAGTCCATCTTGGAATATATGGTAACCAGATAACTTCGAAATTTTCAACAGCATGAGATTTATCAGAATGATAAATCATGAATAATGTTTCTATAGAATTCCATCTTGAAAACTACTTTTTCCACCCAAAACATAATTGATGACAATTGCATAAAATTAAATAAGGAGACATGCCATAAGATCATCAAGGAAGTTGATCTCCACTTGCCAACCAGAGCAGCTGTACTTTCCCTGGCTTGCATTAAGCCAAAGTAGAAATGGATTCCCTTCTTAAAGTGATTGCAGGAATCTCTTGAAAAAATCAGGAAGTGGGACTGGCTGGAAACTGTAAATTATTTATTTACTTTTTGAAGATATCACCTCTCATTGGATAAAAAAATAAAATAAATAAAAATAAAAAGTTAATCAGGCATCAATACGGTCTTCATTTGGAAATGAGTACAAATTAGCCAGGGTTATGAATGAGAAGGGAAAGTTCTGCAGCAGCTGTAAAATAGACATAGTAATCCTTCTTTAGGCTTGGACCTGGAAAGCCAACCAGTGAAAAGTTCTAGTATGACAATGATATAAACCAACTATTTTAGCTTTTTGTTCAGCTGAATCAAAGTGCTTGCTGCTAATATCAAAGAAGAAACTGGGATTAGAGAGCGAAGCCTTGGAATTTAAGGGGGAATAAATATAAATTGAACTCATAAACAAAAATATAGACTTTAAACTAAGCGAGAAGTATTAGTTAAGAATCTAGCCAATCATAATCACTAAATTTCAAGATAAAGAAATTACAATTCTTTGCTTCTTTTACAGTTCATCTTAATGGAACAGCAATTACCAGCTACATGAAAGAGAAGAGAGACTGTTAAATTAAATTAGTATATAAATGCAGAGGGGGAAAGCCCATAAAAAAATTAAGGGAAGAGATCAGAAATACCATGGGTTAGAAAAGAATATGTAATATGCCAAACTCAAATTGCATAAAGCTTCTTGTACTCATTGTTCAGCATCTCTGAATCTGACATAACCCGAGGCAAACCACTACTGGGACTTGCTACTCCTTGTAGACATGCGAATGCTCCTCAAATTGGAATCTTCAATTGGATGGATAATTACCCAATATGACATTATCCCCAATATTGCAGCCAAGACTACTGTCCTTATAACTGTAATACTTACTGCCAACCGACTCTCATGATTTCCCACAGCAATATAAGACAGTGCAGAAAAAGCCACCGTGACAAAATCGCAAGCCAACCACATTAGTTTGTTTATAATTGTCACCAATTGTTTCTTGTTGGTGACTTCATGGATTTCGCACCAGTTGCAATCTCTGAATGCCCAGTTTTTTCAGCAGTGTCAAGAGTGGTTTCAGTATTAATTTGCAATTGAGTAGTGCCTGAAAGATGATATGCAGAATAATTATATTAAGAACTTCCATTTTATAAAAGGGATTCAATATTTTCAAGTGATTCTGGCTCCTTAGTTAGTGTCATGCAGATTAGGCTCGTGATGGATATAGTGAAGTCCATCACACTCCAATAGAGAAAATAGACCCTTTCATATTGCAGGAGTTTCCCAATTCTTAGAATGTTCCCACATGCAGAACTTGGCCTGACTTCTCTTATCAACTTGTGATAGAATTACTCAACCCTAGGGAGTGGAATATTAAGTATGGAGTCACTCATATTGCAAGACTCTTACGAAAAGCGCCACAAAACTAAGAATGCAATAAATAAATAACGTTGGAAAAATAGAACATGGACCAACACAAAACACAAAGATTCTTGTGATTCGGTGTATAGCCTACGTCCACGGTGAAAATGGATGAAAATATTTCATTATGCTAAGAAAACAGGAGATCCTTTGTCTCTCTCTTACTTTCTATTTATCATTCTCTATCAGTACTCTCTAGTACCCACACCACAAACCCTAGCAGAGACTAGATTTGGGTCCACAATTCGCAAAACAAAATGGGACAAAAAGTTTTTCCCTCAAAACCCATACTGAAACAAAATTCAGATCACAACTTCAAAAACACAGGAACAACAACTCCACAAAGGAAGTCGGATTTAAAGGAATTTTTATAGTTGAAGAACAGGTAAGGTAATTTTGGATAAAAAAATTACACGAACACTTTGTGAATGAAAATGAAGATTATTATTTAAGCTGAAAAAGCATACTTGTCTAAGACTTGCATAAGATGGAGATAAGACTTGTTTCTAGTGAGGTATAAGCTATTTCCTCTAATTCATAATGACGAATTGGAAATAAACATGATAGAAGAATAGGGTTCCAGATTGAAAAGAAGGGTAATTGGGTTCGTTCATATGATCGAAGATTGGAAGCAAAATTTATTAAAATTCAAAAGAAACTAACTAATTCATTGTTCACCTGGATTCTGAAGAACAGAGCTACTTAATCTTCCTATCCCTCGTAGAAATTAAGTAGAACAGAGGCGAATAAGGAAAGGACTGTAAGCAAAAGTTAAAACTGTACAGTTCATTGATGTTGATGATGATGATGATGATTCTTCTTCCCTGGTTATTACTTATTAGAAAGTGCAAACTTGTAATAAACCATTGTCAACTAATGGGCCATTAGCCCAATGGTACAGAAGAGTAAGGCTGGAGCCCAAGAGTACTTTACCTAGTTAAACTATGTACTTAGAAGTTTTTGAAATTAAAAATTATTGTACGGCGGTGTGGGCTTAGTGGTTGGGTTGCTCTCTTCGAGTATTGTATCTTTTTCTTTCTTTAACCATTAATCCTTAGCATTCTTGTCATTCAAAAAAAAAAATTTGAAAAATATTTTAATATTTAAGCCATATGTCACCATGGCGGTGAAGTTTTTTTTAGGAGCAATTATGTCATTTTTTTATCTTTAATTTTTTTTTTTAAATGTGAAGAGCAAATAGAGAGAAGTGTGAATAGCAGCATCTCTTTAAAATTATAAAGTAATATAAGATTAGTCTATTATTTTATTGATGGTCTATATTAGGGGTGGTCACGGATCGGATTAGGCACCAATTTCAATCCGATCCGCTCACAACGGATTAGGGAAATGTGAATCCGTCACCAATCCATTAGTTCACGGATCGGATCGGATCGGATCCGTGAATTCACGGATCGGATCGGATCCAATCCGCGGACTGAATTATCCAAATTAGCCTATTTTTAATTTTTTTACAAATTTCATAATTGTGCTTTCTTAGCAGGGTCTGCCGTGATGATCATCAAATTGCCAATATGAACTTCTCATGAACAGCTCTAAAACTTCATTCTCTTTCTTGCTTAAACAAATAAAATACTAACAAGAGATGTAATATACCAATATGTATAATACTTAGTTACCAAAAAAAATAAAAATAAAAAACGATATGTGGCATTGTGGCACACGGATTGCCACTGAGTTGTTATATATTTAATATTAATATTATATTTTATATATATATATATATATATATATTACGGATTACTCACGGATTGCCACGGATCAGATTCACGGATCGGATCGGATTTTTAATAGCCCAATCCGTGATCCGATCCGTGGCCTACGGATTCAAATTTTTAGAATCCGCCACCGATCCGTGGGTCTGGAAATCCGATTCGATCCGTACAGATCGGATCGATCGGATCGGATCGGATTGGGTTCTCGGATTGGCGGATTTTTTGCCCACCCCTACTTCTATCTTCCCCACTTTCATTATTAAGCTGTGATATATAAGCAGGTAAAATGAACAAACTGGGCTATAAAAACCTTAACAAACAGCCGAATAAGGAACAAAACCCAGCGAGAACTCAAACAAAATTACCAACATATTCATATCCACATACATATAATTTTCATTACTAAACATTATGTACATATACATAATATATACATATCTATATATATGATGGATTTTAGAACATATACATATATAACTTATTATATCAAATTAATCATCTATAAAACTCATTAAAGTTGAAAGTAAAACAGTTTTGAATAACTTCACACATTTCTAATAGTTAATGTATAAAACATATTATTTTAAATGGAGACAACAAAATATAAGGGCATTGAATATTTCAACTATACAAGTATAACTAATTGAAAAATTAATGCATAAAGAAGTTTTAAAAAAGTACTAAAATGTGATTTGAATATCCCATTTTGTCATTACCATCTCATCTAGGTACTGAACATGTGCTTTTTAGCCACCATAATTCTTAGTCTTCACCTTGTCCCTGTTCTTTTTGTTTGCGTCACTGCGATTCTGCATGATAATTAATCAAAAAGCAAGTATATCAACATATTTATGTGTGTAATTCAAACTCAATCCATAATTACACTGTTGTAAGTATATTATTTCATTATCACACACTTATCAGAACTGTATCTGTCGCACAAAAGATTCCAATGCTCGTTGGAAACACCTTCAAATGGGTTACGCCAGGTAAGCTAAGTATTTTTAAAGCCATCATAGTAATTCTTTATTTTGTATTTGCCAGCCTTCAAGCACTTACTGAAC
>JAOTQH010000070.1:679981-692834 GCA_025631255.1 Cornus kousa | reverse complement strand
CAGGGGGATGTTCTTTCAGCTGTTTCTCAGGTAAATTATGTGTGTATCTACATATATAAACATAGGTGTGGTTTAGTAGTCATGAAATTGAATTATTTATCTTTTTATTGATTGCATTGTCCATTTGTCATATATAGGGATTTGGTAGGTTATCTATGGTTGCTGCATCTGCGGCACAATCGGCTGCTACTGTTGTTCAAGCAGGCACAAAGGAGCTCACTTCCAAGGTATTTGGTTTTTTTTT
The DNA here is from genome assembly GCA_025631255.1 of Cornus kousa. Classification (NCBI taxonomy): domain Eukaryota; kingdom Viridiplantae; phylum Streptophyta; class Magnoliopsida; order Cornales; family Cornaceae; genus Cornus; species Cornus kousa. Next base: position 692,590 of record JAOTQH010000070.1, on the reverse strand, counting down.
TTATGTTCAACTTTGCGGGCTAGATGTAGAACTAGGTTTCTTTCCCTAAACAAACTCTTCTTGTTAGATGGTTTTGTATCAATTATCAAACTTTTGGATTTAGTCATAGTCTTAGCTCCAACACTGATCATTATGTAATATACGTACAAACTTATTAAGTTTTCTATATCAACTGGGGCGAAGTTGTTAGAATGAAAAAAAAGAATTTTTTTTGAAGTTTTAGTTTTTTTATTTCAGTATATTTCAGAAATGTACAAAGAAGTTGGCAGCAGTGCAATAAGGTGTGAATTATGAAGGTACTAAGCTACTAAATGGGGAGAAAAGCTGAGAAGATGGATGGGGAATTGTTTAAAAGAGATTTAAAGATCTCATTCTTCACAACATACAGTTTGATGACTGGTTCTAACTACTAAACTGCTAAATGGGGAGAGAACTGAGACAATGGATGGTGGTTTGCTTAAAAGAGAAATAAAGATCTCATTTTTGACAGCTTATAGTGTGATGACTGAATAGTTGTTAGGACCTCCGGGCTGATATAGTGGGTGTGATGACTGAATAGTTGTTAGGACCTATGGGCTGACATAGTGGCAAAGGCTTTCACTAATCAAAAAGAAAAAAAAAAAAAAAAATAGTGGCAAAGGCCTTTTAGAGCACTAACAATACAATTTTTTTTTTTTTTTTTTTTTGTCAACCAATAAAATGGAATTGTAAGTTATAACATAACATGGTTCAAGAGTTTTAGAAGACATATGCAGTGCATTAAGGTCAACCCTTCCAATCTTATACTTCGTAGGGTCCACTCTTAAAGAACCTATTTTAATGGCTAATGGCCCATTAAGGGCTTGTTTGAGTTCATTCATGAATTTGAATGAACAAAACTTGGCTCAATTTTAGCTTTATAGAATTTGTGAACATGTAATTTACCTAAGAATTGTTACAGATAGAAACATAGAGTCCGATAAGGTCATCCTTTTGTGATTCTAGTCATAGAAAAGAAAAAAAAAATGTTCGTGATTCAACAAGCGATACTGCCAACAAAGGTTTACTTCAAAAGCTCATGCACCCACACTACCAACAAACAAGCTAGCAACGAGGGTGAATATTACCCAACATAATACTTATTAAAAAAAAAAAAAGAATTTATTAGGCAACATAATCCTTTTTTAAAAGGTGACAAGCAAGCTGTTGTGATGTCTCCGTTATAACACGCTTATTGGCTTGTTGCATTCCAAGTTCATAGTTGGTGGCACTTTTGTAGATATTGTTTTTAAGGATTATGTCATAGAGAAAGGTGATTTTTTTGCATAATAGTTAAGTTTTGCATATTGAGGGGATGATTAGTTGGGTAAGCGCTGAGATCCTAGTTTTCTATAATTGACCTACAACAATAACAACCACCACCAATCCTTTTCTCAATTACTTGGGGTCGGCTACATCAATTCCATGTTTCTATTCTGCTCTATTTAAGGCCATGGCTTTGGTCAATCCACATGCTAACATTTTATTTTTTACTAACTTTACTCACGTTAACTTTGATCTTTTAGTCTTCCTCTTCCCCCAGTATTACCTTCAATGTGGACTATGTCACTTTTTCTAACTGGCACACTTAAAGGTCTTCTTTGCACATGTCCAAACCATCTTAATTTATTTTATCACATTTTATCTCTCAAATGTGATAATTTTTAATTCTATAATTTCTAGTCTTACCGTGCTTTATGCAAATGTTGTTTCCTAGCTGCCCAACATTAGACACCATAAAGTATGACTAGTCTAATAGTTATTATATAGAATTCCGCTTTCAATCGTAGGGGAATATGGCTATCACACAATATACTAGATGCACAGTTTTCTTTATTTGTCCTCCCCATTCTAATTGAAATTTGGAATTAGTGCCAAGTGTCAACGGCCCTGTGCCATCATTGTAGGTTTGTTGCTTGTAAACAAGGGGATCGTTTGGCCCTCATTGCAACCTGTTACTTGATTATACATTTGTGTGTAAATTTTAGGTAAACCTCCACTGGTGGGCTTACTTAGTGCTAATTAAGCACTAGATGACTACTCCTTCGTATGGTCACATACTATGACAGTAGTGTTGCTAAAAGCACTAGCCAGTTGTGATGTGCCTTGCGAGATCGTACCTTTTCTCTTTATTGTCTTAAAGGCTAGTAGACATGATCCCTTACAATTCCAACAATAATAAACGACCATTGTTTTTCATTTGGGCAAGGTTGGTTGGGGGAGTGTTCTCTATTTCAACATCTGCATTTCAGCCATATTCATTTTACGAACATGTTTCTTAACCACCAACATTATGTCACATAAAGGGTGATTGGTTTAACAGCTGTTTTATGTGATCTACATTTTTATATTAGGTATATATGTTTATTTTACAATATGCCAGAAGTACTTCATTATTTATTCATCTTGCTTTAGTACTATGACTCCGTTTGTTTGGACGTAAAATATATTTTTTATTTTCTGGTGTTTGGTTGCGTAAAATATTTATGAAGAAAAAAATTATTAAAATTTAACAAAAATAACTTATCTATCAATTTTCGACAAGTTATTTTACATGCCTCGCCCGATGAACTCGACCTCAACTTCGACGTAGACCTTTGCCAAACACTTACAAATAAAAATGGTTGGTAGGAGTAATTAGGAAAGATAAGATTAATAACCAAAGAATTAAGGAGAAATTAGGTGTGACGCCCTTTAGCAAGAAAATAAGGGAGAGTAGACTTAGCCATTTAGGTGGTATGGACATATTTGACACCAACCTATAGATGCACCAGCGAGGAGAGGAATATTGATTTGCATAGAATATAAGAGACAAAGAGGTCGACCAAACTAATATGGACTGAAGTGATAAGAAATGATTAGCAGGACAGTAGAAATGGCTTATGATAGAAAAGATTGGGAAAATAGAATCCATGTAGCCGACCCCCCTTTTGTACGGGATAAAGGCAACGGTGATGATGAAGAAGACAATTCACAACCATTATACGTATATTATTTACTTCAATATATATATTTGTGACCTATTCTTTTCTAGAACCATATAAAAATCTGTTCTCAACATCTTTCTGTTAGTCTCCTCAATATTTATATAACTATCATTATTGGCTACTTTCGACATAAATCCAAATTGATCTTCTAACATTGTTTTTTCAGCCTAAGTTTGATGCCCAATTAGTCTCTCTCAAAGATCTATAGTTTGACTTATCAATTTTATGCTGCGCTGACTTGTACAACTTTAGATAATTTCTATATGTAACTACTAAATTAATTTTTTGTCTCTCATCTAGCATTTTCTTAATTGTTACAATCTTGTTAAATGCCATCATCTCCTAAACACTTACAAGTTTAATTATGAATACTGTTTCCTTAAAACAAAATTTTGTATTCATTGTTCATAATTTTATTTTTACCTTGCACACCATCCCGATCCCATGAGAAATTTGTTTTCATAATCTTCATGAGGTTTCCATATTCTTAAAACTTGTACTTCATATATATAATTTTCATCGAACATTTTTTCAAAGTAACTCTTTCTATTTTTTTTTTTTTTGTATACATATATATATATATATATATATATATATGTATATTTGATCCTTAGATCTTTACTCCTAGCTTAATGTGATTAAAACAAATTTATAATTTATTTAATACACACGTAATGTGATTAAAACCTCTAGCTTTCCTTTACTTTATGTAGTTAGGTATATACATTCTTCTCTCTAATCTTTTGTACCTAATTTAGAATACTGGGTTTGTATGGAGTTCAGTGTATGCATGCTTACCTACCATATTTCTTTTTGGTAAATCATCATGCACTCTATAGTTCGCATATTTTATTGCTTTTTTAGCTTCTTTGTATATTTGATTTTTCATGCATATCTTCGTATTTAGTTTTGGCCAAATTTTTTTGGTAACCCTTTATTTATTTATTTATTATTTTTTTTTACTATGGTTTGGACATCCTCATCCCACCAACAAGATTCTTCATCCACCAATCTCTATCTTATATTTGCCACAAATCTTTACATGATCATTTAAGTCTTGTCTAAGTAATCTTCTATTTTTGAGTTAACACATCTATATGTTTTCAAAATTGTACTTTAATATACTTATCAAAAAAAAAAAATAAATAAATAAATAAAATTGTACTTTAATAGATAGTTTTGTCCTGTTGGGGTGAATAAGCTTTCTTGGGGATATAAGTTTTATTATCTCATTTTCTTGTAAATATTGCAATTTCTTTTAAATTCATGTTATTATCCTACTCCATAATAAATTTTATACCATACATTTTCAATTATCCTATCCCTCTCCTACTCGCTTATTATTATTAATATTATTCACATGATTTATTAATCTTCTTTTTAATTATAGTGTTTTTCAGCTTTACTTTGTTCCAAGCCTACTATCTTGGAATAGTTTCTTTAACCTATGTGTTAAATATTAAAAATATTATTTTGTGGCATTGGGAAACACGCTTTGCATTTTAATTCCAAAAATCGGAAAAAGAAATTGTTTCATGTTCCCTTGCATGTATCTACTGACAAAAAGGTTTGACATTAGCATCAAAACATCACTGTCATGTAAGTGTAGTTTGACATCTCTCTCTCTCTCTCACACACACACAAACACACAGCTCTTGTAACTAAAAGTGTTGAAATTTTTAAGTGATATATAGTAGAATTACTTGAGGTCATAAGACATTCCTGGTTTTTTAGAGTTAAAAACAATTTTGCTTTCTCATCTGGGACAAATTAATTGGCACAGTGTCTCAATTCTTTAATGTTTTCAGAACCTTGGTGCAGGATGTAATAACTAGGAAATATATCATGAGTAACTTATTAGGTTCAAGTGTGGTCTTTGAGATGGAAATATTATTGCAAATTTTAAAATTTACATTAGAGTAGTAGATCGCAAGGATGTGTGTCAAGTATTCTAGATACATTTTGTCATTTTCCATTTCCCCCTAAAGTTCTACATATTGTACTTATTTTGGCTACTTACTTTTGATGGGCTTGTGACCATCATACTCGGTATGCGAAAGAATTCATGTCATTCATTGCCTTTGGCCTATTTATGGAATTGTAGGGAAATTATGTGTGCATCAATCTCCTGGCCGTTTTGTAAAAAATTGTCTGGATTTGGTTTCTGATAGATATATTTAATAGGGTAAAGTGCAAAAAAACCTCTTGAACTATGCTTGAATTTGCAAATAACCCCCCTTAACAACACTTTGTGCATGATACCCCTTGAACTATCACATTTTGTTCCAAAAAGCCCCAATGCCTAAGCTATATTTTATTAACTGGCCATAATGCCCATCACATTTTGTTGAAAACTGCCCCAATGCCTAAACTATATTTTATTAAATGGCCATAATGCCCTTTCTTATTGAATTACACTTAATCTATTGTTCTTATTGAAATAAATTATGAAATAAATTCATACTAATTTGATGACATATTCTCCATTTAATTTGCATAAATTTACCTTTAATTTTTAAAATTAGTTGTTCAAATAAAAATATTAAGTAAATTATTATTTTTTTAAACAGTTTAGTTATTTTCTTAATTTTTCATGAATATATTACATGGAAAAGGAGGTATTTTTTATTTAAGTAATTTATTAATTTTTCATCAATATATTGTATGAAAAAGAAGGTTCTACGGTAAAAAAGTTTAAAATGGGTATAATAAGTTTTATTATAAATAATTAAATTTTAATAATAAGTTAATCAGTTTAGAAAATGGTAGTTACAAATCTTTTTATTTTTTTCATTTTTATGATAAATTGATACTAATAATAAAATTAAGGTAAATAGTATAATTAATATTTAGATAAGAGAAAAGATGATAAACATAATTTAATAAGAAATGACAAATTTATTGAAAAAGGGTAAAATAGTCTTTTGTGATAGGTTTGTACTTAATTGTAACAAATCAATAGTTCAGGGGGCAGTTTTTAGTTCAAGGGGGTTATTTGCAAAAGGGCAATAGTTCAAGGGGTTGGTTATTTGCAAAAAGGCAATAGTTCAAGGGGTTTTCTTTGCACTTTATCCTATTTAATATTTAGTTATTCTGTTATGTCGTTATATAACTTTGTAGTAGTGAACTTCGGAATGCTCAGTGGTGAAGCAAGATGTTTGGATTTACCTCTTCTTACAGGTGAAAGAGGGGGGCTATGATCACAAGGTGAATGAAACTGTCAACGTTGTCACTGCAAAAACAACAGAGATTGGACAGAAGACATGGGGGATAATGAAAGGTGTCATGGCAATGGCTTCGCAGAAGGTTGAGGAGTACACAAAGGAAAGCGGTGGCTGGAAGAGCGATGGTTGGCAACAAAATGAAACTGAAAGAAATGGGTATTATCAGGACTTTGGACAGGAATCCAAAGGATGGAATTCTTCTGGAGGAGGTCAACCTTCCTCTGGTGGGAATTTTAATTCTGTAAACTCAGGCTCCTGGGATGATTGGGATAGCACAGACAATCGGAAGCAAGAATCCACAAAGGGGACAGCATCCCATAATGGGGATAATAGCTGGGCAGGCTGGGACGATGCCAAGGATGATGGATACGATAATTTTTACCAGAGTGCACCTGACAATAAGACGATGAGTCACAATGGGAAATCAGATACCAATTGGACTGGGGGAGGCTTTCTCTAAGGTCAGCATATTAACCCAAGCATTTTTATTGTTCTTTTTACTTCCAAAATTAAATTTTCCGTATATCTGGTCGGGAAGGGCTTGTGTGTTTGAAAATAGTTTAAATATGTACAATTGTCAGAAGGGCGCTGTAATTGCCCATTTAAAAGAGAATTGTTGCTGTGTGTTTGGGAGGAACATTGTTTGTGGCTGAAAATTTAGATTGCCTTCCTAAATGTAATAACTTAGCTGTTTTATTTCATTTCGTTTGTACTTCTATCTAATGTACTTCAACTTCTTTGTAATCATTGAATTTTTTTGGGTTCAAATTTTCATTGAAATCTTTTGATTTGTACCACAGTAAAAAACATTTAAAGTTTTCACCAAAATCTCTGTTTCCCTACAAATTATAGATATAACGTGTAGTTCTCAGGAACTGATGGTTTTTAGAATTACTGTTTGGTATCCTGGTTTAGCAGCCTTATTTGTATGGGATGAAGGCAAAGATTATGATGATGATCTGTGTGGCAGTGCCCAAGCTGCGTCGTCATCTGGCGAATTAGGGGTTGTCCAATTCTCCACTGGTCGGTTAGAACCATATACAAAAGGTTTTAGCTTTTTGACGAGGGAAAAATGTGGATTTATGTCACTCCTTACAAAAATCGGCTGAGCTCGGGGTAGCTCCTAGTGGAATGGAAAACTAAAAAAGTACCCTTTATGGCCAAAAATAAAAAAAAATTGCCGTGCTTTCATGATATAATCGTGTGGTATAGATGCATTGGCCTTTTTTTTGGCTTTGTTTTGTTTTGGTGGGCATTAAACAATGCTAAATTGCTTGTTTTAGTATATAGGACTTTTGCTGGATGTGTTCCACATCAGATTGGGAATTGAAATGGATATTGGCTGAGTATGTAGCACTACCTAATAGTTTAACTTTTTGGGTAAACGGGTAAGTGTTCACCGTCACAACTTTCTTCTGATATCAAATGTGTATACCCGAAGAAGCCCCCTTTGTTTGACTTGAAAAAGGGCCATTCCCATTCGCTAAAATTTAAATTAATAGCTCCAGCCTACACAGTTTAAGTCATGATCAGGCTTTTGGCCAGAGGCAGTGATCAACCAGAAACAATTTTAACTACTAATATTTTTTTTGGTCAAATGAAACATCAACTCCTGCTATGCACAATTAATATACTCGTTACACTCTGCAATTTCTTATCCATATAGACACGAGGCAGTGGGTCTTATTTGTAACTTTCTTGTATCTATGGATAAGAAAAATATAGCGGTTCAAACCTATAGAGTATCTCAAGGTACCTATAGCGATATATCCCTGAATTTTTGGACTGAACTGAAACTTGTAAGTAACAAACAATTATGCATCCAATTTATTTGTGTCACATTTTAAGTCCTTGGTGATCTCTATACCATGCTGGATGACCCATTGGCTGCGACTCTGTCATCTTCTCTTTGAAACCTTTTGGACACTGGAGCGTCCTCCACATGGGCTACATCATGTTCTTGAATCACAAGCACTGAAGAAACAATCCCTTGGTTTGATGAGGCCAGCAGGTCTCCAATGGGCCCTAGCTCGGCGTGCTCAGCTTGGCAGTCCGCCAGCTCTGCCACCATCGTTGATGGGAACCGACCCTTCCCTACAACGATAAGGTCATAGTCCCTTCTTCGCCCTATCTCCAACACTGCCTCCACGACATTGCTTGCCACCTTCTCTATGTACTCCACCATTCCCTCATTCTTCCTTTGGAACTCCGCGACGGCCCCTGCGTCCAACTCCTATATACATTTTATGATCAAATGAAAATAAATCAGTTTCTATGTAGTTTAATTATAATCAAATAGTTTTATTCTGTGATGCACAAGAGATTACCTTCTCCGTCTCGCGGTTAATGCTGATGGTGGCAGTTGAGAAGCTATAACTCTTCTCTCTACACTTGTTTGGTGCTGGGCGTAACACAATGCCATTACCTTCCAACCCTTCTTTCTCAACGAACCTTATAATGGTCACTTTAACGGCCGGATGTTCTGCCATCCGGCCACCCAACACCAAGGCCTCCCTGTCGTCTGGACCACCAAAGAACACCACACACACTCTCTGTGCCACCGTGGCTGTGGGTCCTGGCGTCTGTTGGGACCCACCGCCGAATCCACGGTCCACAAGCAACGCCACGGAACACGGTGCGTTCTTCAGCACCCTCTGATTGATGCCTCTCCACCCGTGTCCCATGTTCTCTACCTCATCCTCACCCATCTCTTTCCTCCATTGTTTGTGGAAAGGCAATATGATCATTGTCACCCCCTTGTCTTCCGCCACATGGCATATGTCCTCGTCCATTGTGGGCAATGCTGATATGGCGGTTATGGGTCGGACGTTAACTCGGCCGAGTTGTCCGTACGCTTGGAACGCCACCCCGACTCGGTCGTGTAACTCACCCCGACGGAGGCGGTTTATGAACGGAAAGCCGTTCTTTCGGAAGCGTTGGACCATCACGATTGACGATGACCGTTCTGTGAGCTCAACAAGGTGCATGATGTATAGTTTGAGTCCGGACTTGTTGGTAGACCGAGTCGACTCAATGAGGTTGATGAGTGAGGGTACGTTCCCTGGTCCGTGAACACATGCGAGGATCTTAAGCTCGTCTTTGATGCTTTCAGAGACAGATTGTAGGCGGCGGAAGGTCCGGGAAGGGATGTTCCGGGCAGGTTTGTAGATGGCCATCACCGTTGGGGTTGTCATGAAGGTGGTGAACAATGCCATGAGGACTAATATAGCAAACACCTCATCGTTAAGCACCTGATGAACAATTCATACAATTAGTCACATTAATCAGTTTTGCTACTGCGAAGTGATCATTTTTGTGGTTAAACTCAATTTCTTTCTTTTGGTAGTCTGAATTCTTTCAACAGCATTGCTACGTGATATAAGTAAAGGATTCCCCTCTATATACACATTTTTTGGGGTTCATAATGTAACAGTATTTTTTTAATTTTAAAAAATTTGAAATAATTGAAACAAATGAAATAATTTGCAACCCAAGTCTGTTGGGGAAAGAGGGAAGCAAACTGTACAATACTATTAATAATAAATAAAAAATGAGACATCCCGAGACTTAAAAGTATTCTTTATTTTTCCATGTATATGTCATTCTTTTGACTTTCATCTCTAGAAAGGTCGAACAAGAGCATGGTCGGTCATGGTGAGACCCTACATCCCCAAATAATAAAAGACCTGGACGTCTAAATCCTTAGACTGGCCGGGGAACCACCTACCCTAGAGAAAAGATTTTTTTTTTTAATATATTTTATTGAAAAAGGCCATGCCAAAATTAACTACTCAAAATGAAAATAGTGTCTTTTGTTCTTGGCCTATAGGCTATATGACTGATTATGAAGGGTTTATTTGACATTTTGCTAAGTCGCCAAAGAGGAACAAAGTGGTGGCTTTTGTCTTGAATTTACCATAAAGGACTATTTTGACTTTAGCTACTACAAACTCAATGACACTACTTCTTCCGGAGTATAATAAAAGAACAAAAGTGAGTACATTCCTTCAAATCACATAAATCGATTCCACAAATATGCGTAAGTTTTACTATTACTTTTTCGCATGGAGTGTTTGGTAGACCCAATTGAGTTAACCCAGTGAATCAGTTCAACTAGCTATAGCTGGCCTTCTATTGTGAGCTTGTGGCACAGTTTCTCGTGTTAGAATTTACCAACAAAAACTTTCCGAAAAAAAAAAAAAAAAAAAATTTACCAACAAAACCATAAGAAAATGCTAAAATGCGCATGACTAACCTTTTTCTCCTTGCCGATGTTGAGCACAATAAGCTCCACCAATCCTTTGGTATTCATGAGCACCCCAAGCGTCAACGCCTCCCTCGCCGGAATCTTACATATCATTGCCACCACGAACGTACCGGTAATCTTCCCGGCACACGCCGTCGTGATCACGAGCGCCAACAGCCCCCACGCCTTTCCGCCGCTTATCTTGGCCACGTCGGTCTTCAACCCGCTGGACGCAAAGTAAAGCGGTAGAAGCAACCCGGTCACAAAATCTTCTATCCTCTCGATCAATCTCTCAGCAAATTCTCCTTTCGGAATGGTCAGACCGAAAACAAACGCTCCGAATATCGAATGAATGCCTATGAAGTCTGTCATGAACCCGGAAACCATCACAGCGCCTAGAGTCAAGCATATATATGCTTCGTCGATGGTGTCATGATCGGGTGAACACCGTTTAGCGACCCGGTTCATGATCGGTCTGATAAAGACCATCATGAAGGCGACAAAAGCAACACCTGATAGTAGTACCCATAAAGATATGATGGGGCTCTTTTGGGGTCCACCCGCCCCGTTTCCCGCCAAGGCTACGGCCAGGGCTAGTAGGATCCATGCGGCCACGTCGTTGAATGCGGCCGCGGCCATGGCCGTCTCGCCGATGCGTGTCGTGAGCAGCTTGAGCTCGGCCAAGATGCGGGCCAGCACCGGGAAGGCAGTGATGGAGAGAGCCACTCCCATGAAGACTAGGTATTGACCGAAGCCGACTTTGTCTGCTCCTTCAACTGTTTTTCGGAGGACAACGGCGACTCCAACACCGGAGATGAACGGTAGTGAGATTCCGGCTGCAGCGATGGCAAAAGCTCTTCTGCCACTACGGCCGATCGAGCTTAGGTCGAGCTCGAGACCGACAAGGAAGAGGAAGAAGAGGAGGCCGATGCTCGCGACCGACTCGAGGATCGGAGTACTCCATGAGGGGAAAATCCTGTGCAAGTATTCTTTGTTTCGGCCTAAAGCCGATGGTCCGAGAATAATTCCACCCTGAAATGAAAATTAAAAAAATAATCATTATCTGAATTTTTTTTCAAAAATTAAAATTTTCCATAAATTTTCTACGTATTTTTATTTTTTAGAAAATTGAACCAAATAAACACTTGTTTTGTGTTTATTTTGGTTGGGTGTTTGTTTATGATTTTCTTGAAGTTGTAAGTTTAATTTCTAGGCAACCAAACAGTGGTTAGGTATGATCGATGATGGATGGAGTGAACATACAACTATCTCTGCAATGACTTTGGGTTGGCGCATGGGCTTGAGAAGGAAGGCAAGAGAGCGACTGAGGACGAGGACTAAGGTGGTTTGGACTATCAACAATGGGAAGGCATAGTGTAGGGGGTTATCACCTTGCCAAACTCCATTGGATGATGTCTTAATGGAGGTTATATTGAACACCATGATTTGTAGTTGATGATCAACTGTGTGCTAAAGTGCACAGACTCTACTCGATGTTGAAGACTATATATGTAATGTATGTGTGTGTGTGTGTGTGTGTATATATGCAGTACTTTATATAATTCACTGGAAATTTTTGAGGGAGCCAAACCCTGTATCCGTGAACTACAAAAGTGAGAAAGGGGGTCTTGTTCTTGTTCCTGCGGTCTGTGTATAAATAATATAAATAGGATCGAGGTGCATGTATTATTGAGTGACTAAAAAGGTAATTTACTATTACATTAATAGTGGTCAACGTCCTAAGGGTATTATTGTAATTTAGCGCAGCTTGGGTCTTTATTTATTTATTTGCAGCTTTGGGTCTGTTGACTGAGGTTTAGTACGCCTTGAATTATATTAGGACAAACTACAATGACCTCCCCTGAGGAACCCGAGATTTGTCATTTTATCGCAGTGTGATCCTCCGAGGTTTTCTCCATTTTGCAATGACCTCCCCTCCGTACAAAAAATAATATTTTTTATTAAAAAATTAGTTTGAAGTGACTAAAATACCCATCAACAACATAAAAAGACGCTATTACCCCTGTAATGTAAATAAATGACAATAAAATTCATGATAAATGGACCAAACTACCCTTAAACCACTCACCATTATCTCCCTCTCTAGCCCACCTTCACCACTTCACTGCCACCA
>JAOTQH010000070.1:657064-671374 GCA_025631255.1 Cornus kousa | reverse complement strand
GGTTTGCAGTTAGGGAGAAAAAGGGGGGGTTCATGATGTTGGTGTAGTTGCAGTAGATATTCGTTGCTAATATACATTTATTAATTGGTCATGACTCGTGAAACAAAATATTCTAGATTAGTTTACTTATCTAAAAAAATATTGTAGTTTGCCAGGGGTGTAAAATTATCTGAGAGGGGGTGACATTGAACAACAATATTATCATTATTATTATTATTATTATTTCGAACTAACATAAAAAACTATTTTTTTTAATATTAATTAATATTTTGTTGAGTAAAATTCAGCTTGGTTGCAAAATTTAGCTGCAACTCGATTAGATTTAAATGCAACTTGATTGCAAAATTCTGAACTCTAAAAAGCAGATAAATGAATTTCATTATTATCAAAGTTATCATCTATAAGCGCAAATATATATAGAGATAATATTAAAGAGGTGAAATGAAGGTATAGACTATGAAAACTGTGGTTCTTGGTAGAATTTGTCAATGTTCACAACTTTGTGTGACAGAGGACACAATGGATGAGGGCAAGAGCAAGAAAACGAGAGGTTAGAGAAAGTTTATTAGGGCCCCCAAAATCCAGTGGGGCCAGGTATATATAGAGTGGTTTTGTCATAATCTAGCGGGGACATTTTTAGGATTTTAACAAAATTATAGGTATGAAAAAAAAAAAAAAAAAAAAAATTCTGTGGGGGTGGACGCCCCCACTTGGCACACTGTAGGTTCGTACCTAGGGGAAGAGGCAGTGGATCATGATATTGTTGTAGTTGTTCCAAAAAATTCCTCGCTAATATCCATTTCTTTATTAATTACTAGACAGAATCTTGTGAAATAGTTTTAAAAAAATTACCATGACGAATAGGGGCTATAAGTTGAAGATGGCTCTACTAATCTCAGTATCTTCTTTTCCTTTTTATTACTAAATACTACGACTTTTGCTATTATTGTTTTATTTTGTGTGTGTGTGTTTTTTTTTAGGTGGGGGGTTAATCGACTCAATTTAATAAGGCTAGCTAATTTATTCCGTTTTACCATTCACGACTTCCAAATTTTAATGTATACCCCCTTATCTGATATTGGGAGGTCCGGAATGTTATTTTTCTTATACATAGAGGTGTGACTCATCATGGGCGGAGTCCCACGGGCCAGTGAATATTTCTGTAGTTGCTATGTGGATTATCTAGGACAACTTGAACGGAGGCTGTTTGCCGAGAGCATGAAAGGAACTATTTTGTTATCTTGTTTGAGGAAAGGAAGTCAACATAATTTTTCTTTTGTCACTTCTAAGTTTTAACGCATATCCTCTTAGTTTGATAATGTTATAGGCTAGACTGTTATTTTCCTGTTACATGCAGAGATATGACTCACCTGGCTGGAGTCCCACAGAGAAATGAGATTACATGTTGATGGTTGCTTTGTGGATCATCTAGGGTAAATAGGAACCGGGTCTGTTTGCAGAGAGCGTTATGAGAACCATTTTGTTTTTTATCTTGTCTTGTCTGGCAGAAAATGGTCGTTTTTCTACTGTGAACTTTCTTTTCGTCCTCCTTTTTCTTTTTCTTTTTTTTTTTCTTTCTTTTTTTTTTTTTTTTCCTTTCACCGAAGGAATGCACATCTAAGAAATTCTCTTATATTATCCTTGCAACACCGAGTTGTTGTATACTTGTCCTAGCTTTTATCTTCTTTGAAAATGGAAATCAGGTTTTTCCTGATTGGTAGGATCCTATACCAAATTACATTTGAAGAATTCCCTTGTATGTCTTTCTAATTGTGATCTCTTTGGAATTTTGAACCCCTTTCTCTAATTATTTCTTTTTAAAGAAGCAAATGATTGAGGCTTCTGGCATTTTTATGTTTTATGTTTACTATATTACAATATTACATATTTATAGTGGGTATCATATTGGCTTGATTGATCTTTCTGTGTATATTGTTCGTTTTGTTTCAGATCTTCTGCACATATTCTCGTACTTGCCTAGGGATCTGAACTTTCTTGAGCACACAAGCAATATGGGTTGGAAAGAGTAAGCATGTATTTCAGGCCTTTGAACTTGTCTTCGCAGAGTAGCATATTTGTTTTTTTTCAGTTTCTTTATTTCCTCAGTAGAGGTAACATCATTATTGTACATTTTTCTCACTGTACGCTTGCAGGTTTCAAAGAGCTAGGCCTATCATCATTGATCCAGGCTTGTACCATTCTAAGAAATCTGGTGTATTTTGGGCCAAAGAGAAGAGATCTGTGCCTGCTTCTTTCAAGTTATTTGTTGGTATTGCCTTAACTTTTGCTTTGTATCATCAATGTATATAGTTATTTGTTCTTTTCTTTTTTTTTCTTTTTTTTTTTAATTTATTATTTTGGTAATTTCATTCATATGGATTCATATGTTAATTGATATCAAAGAGATTATTTTGTGAACTTTTTTAATTTTTAATTTTTAATGTATATAAATATATATATCCGAAAGTTCAAGCACAGGCACACACACCCACAATATTGCCCCTGGCAAACTCTCAACCTTCTTTAGGGAGGAGAGATCATACCATCTGGGCTAATTGCCCATTGGTCGATTTTGTGAACTTCCCTCTTGTAATTTTGCAGTATCAGATTTCTAATATGTTGATCAAAATGAAGAAAAACAACTTTCTTTTTATATTGCTTGTTTTTTGTATTATACGAGCAATTCTCAACCAAAATATTCGATTCATTCTTGTAAGAATCATACAGTAGCACAGAAGATCCTGTTTTACAAAATCTTTTATCTCATATGATGTATAAGTTGATTTGGATAGCAGCAGTAGTTTATCTCTGCAGGAATATTATATCCATTTCCAATATCTTATTTCTTTACATCTTATTTTCCTTCGCCTCCTTTACCAAGCCTTGAACCCTTGATGTTGGGGTTGTGAAATAATCCAACAGGAGA
The DNA here is from genome assembly GCA_025631255.1 of Cornus kousa. Classification (NCBI taxonomy): domain Eukaryota; kingdom Viridiplantae; phylum Streptophyta; class Magnoliopsida; order Cornales; family Cornaceae; genus Cornus; species Cornus kousa. The sequence goes on along the minus strand of JAOTQH010000070.1, from coordinate 668,448 downwards.
TGATTTCTTCACATGTTAGGGATTGAAAGAATAGGTTTAGCATATATAATATATGTTCAGTGGCACATTTGGTTTCAACTTTGCTTACTAATGCATTTTCATATCCATAGTTGTTTGCAGCTGTGACATTATGCTGTTTAAAATGTTGTATCATAATGTAGAGGCATGTTGAGAGGGTTCTGATAACTCTTTAAGTTATAACTAATTAACCATAGCTTTTTAAAGACATCTTAACAAACAAAAGCACAAGAAGACAAAGAAAAAAAAAGGGGAAAAGAAAAAGAAACCAATGCATGATGATTGCATAATGCAAGGCATGCAACTTTTTTCCCTGATTATTCTTTTAATTATAATATTTACTCAGTCCCCTTTGCATTTTAAAAGACTCACAATACAATTCTCATGCGATGGCATTACCTAATGAAATGTGATCATACTTCGTGGGCTGTTAACATTTCATAACATAATTCATATTTCATAGCATATTTTACAATTGCTACAACCTTTAACTAATAAGTTTAACACAGTGCATAGTGTTTATGGTGCTCTAGACTCTTGATTCCTCAGAGTTTGTCTTTGATTTAGAGCATAAAAATGCAAACTGCAGATAATTGAGAATTGTGTTATTTCATTGACTCCAATAATGCAATGAAACTGTTCCTTCTTAACTTTTAATGCATTGGATTTATTTCCAGTATGTGGTTCCCATCTTAAAGTCCAAATTTTTATCTCCAGGATCTGAATGGGTGGTGCTGACAAGATCATTTCTTGATTTCTGTGTTTGGGGATGGGATAATCTCCCCCGCACTCTCCTCATGTACTACACAAACTTCATGTCATCTCCCGAGGGCTATTTTCACACTGTCATCTGCAATCACAAAGACTACCAAAACACAACAGTAAACCATGACTTGCATTATATAAAATGGGATAATCCTCCAAAGCAGCATCCAATTACTTTAACCTTGGAGTATTTTGATGACATGGTCGAGGTTGGTGCCCCTTTTGCCCGTAAGTTTGCCAAGGATGATCCAGTTCTTGACAAAATCGATGAGGAACTCCTAAGGAAGCCATCTGGCCGATTTACGCCTGGTGGATGGTGTGTGGGAAATTCTGCTCTAGGTAAAGATCCTTGTATAGTTTTTGGGAATCCAGTTGCAGTTAAACCCTCTGCAAGTTCAAAAAGGCTTGAGAAACTTTTAGCAAAACTCCTTGATTCTGAAAATTTCAGGTCTAAACAGTGTAAATAATGTTGTAATGCTTCATTTTACCCCCACAACTATTTTGCAGTCTGTTGATAAGTAGATTATTAGTCCGTGTACTATATCATGTGAATATTATTCAGTGACAGATTGAGCTGTGTAAAGGCTACATGGTTCTGTGAAGATTGAACGGCAACAATGTGGTCATGAAGCATTTCATCACCTTGAATCACGATGATATCAAACAAGTAACTGAAAAGGAGTGATATCTTGCAAGCTTGTGCTCCATTGTTCAAGCACACCTTGTTTGGGTTGAGGGAATTGGAAAAAAGAAAAGAAAAAAGGATTGGTAAGGATAGGTGGGATAGTCTCTCTTTGAGTAGTGTTTTTGGCTATTCCTCCTAAAAAGGGGAGAGTTGGAAGGAATTTGGAAGGAAAGGAGAAGAGAGTAAAATTACATTTTTGTCGCTGTTCTTAAAATACGTGAATTCCTTTGATTCTCGATCTTGTAGTCTGTTTCACTGCCAGGTTAATACCTCAGTTGGATTGAGGAAATTGGAGAAAACAAAAAGAACATGGGATTGGGAAGGAACATGAGTGATAGATATCCTAACCTAAAAGATTTGGAAGAAAAGAAGAGAGTGAATTTTTAGTCCTCTGTTATACAAAATTCCTTACTAAATAAAATAAAACAATTATATTCTTTTCAATCCACTATCTTTTTTAAAACATTATAAAGAGCCACTAATTTTTTTCTTTCTTTTCCTTCTTCAATTATCCTAACACGAAGAGAAGAAGTTAAACACCATATTTTTTTCTTTCATAACTAATGCCATTTTCTCTTCTAATAAACCAAAATGAAAATTAATATCAAATTTGATGGAATTGTTTTAGACTTTCTCAGTTCGTGAGCTTGAAAAGCATATTATCTTTAATTTTTATTAGTTTTTCTATGAATAAGTAAGTATAAAATTGTTCAAAATTATAAAAAAATATAATGAGTTCTTGAGTGATCCATCATGACGGCACTACAAGTGGTTACAAAGTTAAGCAGTATGGTAGCTCTACCGTAACGGAAGGCCCACTAACATTACACTTGTGATATTTGTGGGTCGTAAACTGTATTGTATTTGTTCCGAATTCTGGATTCTCTTACCTATAATAGGTACAAGCATTTGGGAGGTTATACAAGGAGTTGAAAGAGAAATGTCTCTAAATTCAAAAGCAGAGGGTACACTCCGAATTAAAAAATAAAAAATAAAAAAATGTGTTTTCTCTGTGGTTTCAGATTTGAAGTTAATGGAGAATATCAAGGTACGTTCTTTAACGAAACATGGTGTGTGAATATAAGCAGTATGTTAGCTTTCCTGTCTGAATATAAATAAACAAAGTTACAACTTTTGAGGCCATGCCAACTAATGTATTGACAGAGATAACTAATTACAATTATTATTATTCCTTAAAATTCTAAACTAAAAAGAACCCAAATCTTTCATGGCTTTTAAAAATTACCTTTGACGCATCTGTAGTAGAATTCGATACTGCAACTATTTTATTTCTTTAAGGACTTTTAAAGAAAAAACGTGATCCGTGAAAGATCAGTGAAGTGAATGTGAATGACATCACGCGCTTTGAGGGACGCGTGGGACCAGCAATCTCTATATATATTCCCATGCAAAATACGGAGTATTATAAAAAGAGAAAGTGGGAGTGGGTCCGATTAGGAACAGACAACAGAGGGGGAAAAAGGTTCATTCGGTCGGGACACCTCTTGGACTCTTTTGCCCAATCAAACCACCAAGTCCATCTCACCTTACCCCAAAAAAAATTTCCATAGATTATTATATATAACGTATCTATCTATCTATCTATGTGTGTGTACGTGTGTTTATATAAATTTACATATATTATATAACAGTTCAAGTGAACATTTTTGCATATAAAATGTACATAAATGATATCTTACTCATTAATAAACAAAACAAATTCATCCACATAAATCATATTCAGTACTATTGTTATGTTTTTATGATAATTACCTTTCTTACACATAAATCATATAAACTATGTTTTGTGTTAAATTTTTTTTTTTTTTTTTTTTTTTTTTTTTTTTTTTTGCTAATTTGTGTGTAACAGTGTAAGACATCTTTGCTGAATATATATATATATATATATATATGTAAAATATAATATAATATGTATATCCAAAGTTGTAAAATTACAGTTCAACTTGTTTGCTTAATGCCCATGTAAACCAAATTATTTGGTGGGAAGCACTCTCTTTCTTAATCACGACCACAGTCAGTCAATCACTAGGTACTTGCTTTTTCATGCAAGAGGTAAGCCACTACTAGTCTCTCTCTCAATCACAAACACAATCACTAACTAGCTACTTTATTCATGCAAGAGAAGAACCACTAATCTCTTTTCTTCATAGCAACGCACTACATGAATCTATATATATATATATATATACAGTCTACAGCATCAATGAGACAGAAGCTTAAAGGCGAAGAAACATCACACTCTCGAAACCCTAAAAAAGCAATAAAAAACAAAACCAGACAGAGTGAAAACAAACAAGGACCTAATAGGGAGTCTTATAAATAACATAAAGCCCCCTCCTTTATTTTACCTTCTTAATTCTCTCTCCTCTCTCTCTCTCTCTTGTGCAAACCCTTTTGTTGATGTGATTCTCCACTACATCTTCAAAAACCCACCAACCTTTACAAAAGAGAGAAAGATTAAGAACAATGGTTTTTTCCTCCATCCCAGCTTATCTTGATCAATCCAACTGGCCACAGGTAGGGTTTTTTCAACCATATATGTTAATTTGTTTCCATGGCAGCTTCTTTGCCAATAAAGCAATTTTCAAAAGATAAATATTCCTATCCTTTTTCTTCATCTCTTTTTCTTTATTTTGAACCTCTTTGCTCTATATCTCTTCTAGCTAATTGAATATACCAGATATCTCATTTTTTGCTTTTCTCTTTTATTTTATTTTTATTCTTACAGCAACAAAATCATCAAGCTGGAAGTAGCAACACAAATCCTCAGTTTCCACCCCCGCCGCCGTTTCCACAGCCACATGGGGCAGGTGGCGCAGGCTCGATCAGGCCGGGTTCCATGGCGGATCGAGCACGGATGGCCAACATACCTTTGCCTGAGGCAGCCCTAAAATGCCCTAGATGCGAATCGACTAACACAAAGTTTTGCTACTTCAACAACTACAGCCTCTCGCAGCCTCGGCACTTTTGCAAGACCTGCAGGAGGTACTGGACTAGAGGAGGTGCTCTGAGAAACGTCCCGGTGGGAGGTGGATGCCGGAGGAACAAAAGAAGCAAAGGGAGTAGCTCGAAATCTCCGGTCAGCAGCGATCGCCAGACCTTAAGTGCTTCAACAAGTGCAATTTCTTCCAGTAGTAGTGGAAACCCTAATCTATTAGGCCTCTCGCCCCAGTTTCCGCCACTGCGTTTCATGGCTCCTTTGCAGCATCAACTCAGTGACTATGGTGGAGGAGATATTGGATTAAATTACAGTGGAATTTCGGGACCAGTGGTGGCACCAAGTGACATGAATTTCCAGTTTGGAGGCAGTTCATCATTTGGTGGTGGTTCCTATTTATCACAGATCCCTTTGTTGGGTGGGTTGGAGAGGCCATCATCTGGGCTATTGTACCCATTTCAAGGTGGTCTTGAGGCTTCAGGCTATGGTGGTGAAGCTAGTCAGGTCGGGCCGAGAACGTCGGCTTCGGGGCTAGTATCTCAGTTGGCTTCAGTGAAGATGGAGGATAATAATCAAGATCAGTTGAATTTGTCAAGGCAGTTCTTGGGCATCCCAGCTGGAAATGATCAGTATTGGGGTACTAGTGCTGCATGGACAGATCTTTCTGGGTTTAACTCTTCTTCCACTAGTAATCCCTTATGATTGATTTCGATCTCTCTCTCTCTCTCCCTCTCTCTCTATCTCTCTCTCTCTTGAGATCGATCTCTATAGTTTAGTGGTGATTAAGCTTAATTAGTCCCCTTTTTTTTTGCTAGTAATTAAAGCTTCAAGAGTGAAGATACTCAGTCCCCATAATTATTTGAAAGTTCTAAATGATCGAGTTGGCCAAGAAGGAGAATATGGAGAATTTACAGGATGGACTGAAGATTTTCACTCTCTAAGACAGACTGAAAACCCTAGAAATGGTAGGTGTTTTTTTTTTTTTTTCCCTATATATTTTCTTTTAAATTTGGTTTGGTTTTTCTTGTGTAATGTCCGAGCTTGTTTACTAAATGGAGTGTACGAGTTCTTGTAGTTCTATATTGGACATGAAGGTCTAAATTTCATAGTTTGTCAAAAGCATTGGGTTTGATTGTTTTCTATTGAATTTTATGCTAACAAAAACTCAATTATTAGCTTCAATTAATTCTTCGATGGAAGCAATTGTCACATTGTGGTGGGATGCAATACCAATCAGGTCTACCTAGTTGAACTGGCCAGCAATGACGAAACCGAAAATCTTAATAAAAATCCATGGAGTTGTCCGTTATTTTGAGGACTCTCAACAAAAACCATGGGACATTTTGGTTTGAATCAGCTTTCAATTCTTTGTATTTATCAACCACCTTTCAATTCTGTAAAAAATTCCCAAGTCCCTCCTTTTTCTTTTCTAGATTTTCATGCTATTTCTGAATTAATTGAGAATTATACTATTTTAATTAATCTAGCTTAATGATGGCCAACTACTAAGACCTACTGCTTGGAATGCAAAGCTAATTAAAGGTCACCTTATTAATTTTGGTATTAGTTGCTCTATTGAGACTTGAAATTTGGCTTCTGAAGCTCAATAGTAAATTTGTTAGTCTCCTAAAATTGAGTTTTTTTTTTTTTTTTTTTTGGATTTACCCATGTAACTATATATGTTAATATATAATTGGTAAAAGTTCTACAAATTAATGTCAAGTAAAGGTTTATGAATGTGTACACAAGAGCTGATTTCCATGTATATACCTCTTCGAATAGAACTGCTAGGTAGTTAATTAGGTTCTTTAGCTGATTATTCTATTTTCTGATCTTACACATTATCTGTAAGTCTTGCTCTTGGAATTAGCCTCATTTTCAAAAAAAAAAAATTGAAAGGTTTAGCCTCATTTTCATTCTCTCCCCAATTTTAATGGGAAAAATCTTGGTGACTTTTTTTTTTTTTTTTCCGGCAAATAAAATAAACAAATAAAAATCTTGGTGACTCTGTCTCTAGTTAATAGCTTTAAATTTAACAGTTTAGAGGTGCCAGATTTGGTGTTAATTTCATCTTTAGCTTGTAGTTCAAATATTCACCCTCTCCTATTCCCGAAACTTATCAGAAGATCCACCTAGTGGGTAGTTACTAGGTACTTTCATGTCTCCGAGAAGAAAATATGTTGCTCGTATCTTTAATCATTATTGCATGACAAAGAGAGACTGAGATTTTCCATGTCTGATTATGTATTGTATATATATATAATATATATGAGTGTGTAATCTTATGTTTGGTGAGACTTTTTTTTTTTGAGTTAAAGATGTTTGGTGAGACTTGAGAGATAGTAAACGCTGGTAGGGTAAGCGAAACTAGATAGGGGTTGGCAATTGGTTTACTTGGGTCTAACCATGTTGCATCGATGTAAGTATTTTATTAAATAGGTTAATTCGAACATGACCTCATTTAATAATCGTGTCAAAAATTCTCAACATTAATCTTACCTATTTGTTAAACAGGCGACATTTATAACTCGTTTAATGAGTACTTACTTACTAAAATGATACATTATATTATTTAGATTATTAATAATATTTAATTAAATAATGAATATTAAAAAATATATATATATTAGTTTCAATCCAATCAAATTACTAAATAATATCTAATTTACAAAAAGATAAATTTCAAAATCAAATAGAAATACGTTTATGAATTGTATAATTAAATGAGTTACACTGTTGAATCCCTTAACCTACATATGATATAAATTAACTCGCATGGATGGGCCTGTTAAACTTTGCCCGAACTTAGAGCCGCACAAAACGCCAATATTGCACTCAGTTCCAAACTAGACAATACCATACCGCCTTGGAAACTAAAAATTCCCAAGTTTTCTGAAAATTCACAAAGCAAAGAGTCAAAGATCAACAAGTCCCAGTCTAAGAATACATTTTTGTTTTGTTGTCAAGTGCAGACAATTCTTTACTATTATTATATATTCATCCTTTTGACACGCTTTAGAAATGCAATTGCATTGAAGGAAATCAAAGGAAAAGAAGACCGAAGAAGTGATATTGACTTTATTCGTGTTTGGTTTAAAATAAGAAGCGTTGGTGAAAAACTTCTAGTACAATAGTAGATTCTTTGTCCTTTAAATAATGGGAAAAATTTGAATAAAAAATTGATGTAGAGTTTGTGATTAATTACATGTTTTGCTAACTCTTTGTTCCTTTACGAGTGAAGTGACCTTCCATCTATTTTACCTTGTCATTGACTAAATTAAAATATTATTTTTATTTTATTATTATTTTTTTGTACGTAATCAAAAGAGATCTAGCCAAATGATATAATCTATCTATCTTTAAAGGAATTGAGAGGTATTTAAGCTCGAGTATTGATACAAAAAAAAAGTGTTTTAAGTGAGTTTCTTGTTAATGTAAAAATATATATATTTTCACAAAAAATAAAAGGATAATTTTGCCCATGGCTAACTAGTGGCAATAAATCAATTTAAAATTACAAGAGTATGTATTTTATCTATTAGACCATCTCCAATGCTAAAAGCTATTTTCACATGTCAAATTTATATTTTGACAGGTACTATAGTGTCAAAATGCTACATTTTAGCAATTCTGCTCCAATTGTGTATTTCATGCAAAATACTATTTTTTGACACAACCACCATTCTTTTTCAATTACCATTTACACCATTCATATTTGCATCAGTAATATTAATATTAGGCACATTCCAAGTCAAATTGTAGATATTAGAAGGAAATTAAAATTGAACCTAATTAAAAAGAAGCAAAAATCTAAAATATCTTGTCAAAAAAAAAAAATTGTGATTTTTTTACCACTATTTATGAATTAATTTTTTTATATAATTTTTTTTTCTTTTTCAAAAATTTATATATATGTATATTATATATATATTTGATTAATTATATTATTATTAAAAATATATATTTTTTAGGGCAAATCATTTCAGCCTCCCCAATCGCCTCCATCTCTATTCTCGTTCTCAACTCTGAAATTGCCCCCTCTTTCTCTCTGTGCAACTGCAAACTACAAAATCAATAAGAATCAGAAGTTCAAAACAAATATATTTTAGTTTCCATTGTCCGTTGTTCCAGTTCGGGTTCACCGTTCGCAAGCTTCAGCCGCTGTCTCTCAACTCTCAAGCTTGCCGCCCTCTCTCTCTGTGCAACTGCTAACTTGTATGTATGGGTTTTGTTTTAATTTTTTTTTCTAAATCAACTAATCGAGGTCTGTAATTCTTGATTTTGTGCATGCATATATATATATATATATATATATATCAAGGTCTGTAATTCTTCTTTTGTAATCAAAAGTTCAAAACCCATATATTTCTGTTAGATTTGGCACAAAATATAGAAATAGTTATTGCTATTTGTTTTGCTTGATTTGGCACAAAAAATGACAAAGATAAATTTTGACAGCCAATATAGCAGCCCATTGAAGAGCCGAATTTTAACCCACCAACTATATTTTGAATTGGCAACCAATATAGCAACCCATTGGAGATGCTCGGTTCACCAGGTCCTTGCCAAATTCCATTGCACTAACAGTGATTTTGTGATATGACTTGCATTCAAAATTATAAATTAAAGGGTAAAGTGCAAAAAAAACCCCTGATCTATCAGCTGATTGCACAAAACTCCCTATATTAACAACTGCCCCCCTGAACTATGAAAAAAGTGTATTTAAGGACAAAATGTGAAGTTTCCATTAATTACACAATAAATTACCAATTTATCTGTAACAGAAGGAGACCATTTTATTGTTTCTTTATCTTTAGTTGTTGACGTGTCCTCCACAATCCTAATACCAAACGAAAATCAGACAGCGCATCAAACCTTATCACAATATCACTATCTTGCTTCTGTTATCCCGTTTTAGGTTGTGCCATAAATCACTCTAACTCACCCACTGCAAATTCTAAATCACTCATTGCAAAATGACAACTCTTAGAGGGTATGGCGTTGATGTGGTCCGAGATTAGGAACAAAGACTTTATGGTGCAAATGGCTTTTTTTACTAATTTAGCTGGAGGTCTCCGCTGACGGTGAAAGAATCGGCGGTGGAGTGTTTGAGATTAGAGCGCAACCTACAACTCTGGCACCGACAAGTAATTGAAGAAACTGAGAGGAAATTGTAAGGTTACACTATCAAAATATCAAAATGGGTTCCAATTTAAATAGGTTGTATATTGGGGTTGATCGAATTTGGTACGTGGTAGGTCTCTCCATTGACGATGATGTTGGGGTTACTTGACAATGTCTCTTTTCATTGACGGATGCTACAATCGTGAGATAAACCAAAGATTGCAGAAGAGGAGTTTGGTCTTAAGTCTGGGGGTTGATTAGATTTGATGTGTGTCTTTCTCCATTAACGGTGATATAGAGGAAGAACAAGGAAAATGGAAAATACGATGAGGTTGATGAATGAGAGAGTCAGAATCCAGTAGTTAAATAATTGATTTTCTCACAAATTCGAACGTCTTATATACGTTCATATATTTGTTTGTAAATCGATTGCATATCATAACAACTGAGAACGAATCGATTACAGAGAATGGAGTTGATTTTTTTTTTCTTGAAAAGATACCCTTATTGCGGCGGAAGCGGCGGAGTGTGTCGCCGGAGAATGGACACATGGCGAGGTGAGATTGGCGGAGGAGCAGGAGGAGGTGGTGTTCGGCGAGAGGCAGTGCATCGTATCTGTCCATTGATTTGGGGTTAAAAAATTCATTTATTAACTTTATTGTACTAAGGGTATCTTTGTCATTTTCAATTTTTGCTTACGTCACAGACCAATTTCAGGTGGACAAACTAAAGGAACATTGACGGTTGGGGGATTTTTACAAAAATTGCCATAGTTCAGGGGGTTTACTTCAAAAATAGAAGTTCAGGGAGTTTTTTGGGAGAAAGAGTAAAGATCAGGGGTTTTGTTTTTGCACTTTACCCTAAATTAAATTATAGAAGAATAATTACAGTTTAAATCCTAAATTGGCTCCAATGCACTTCCCTTCATTTGACTTCCCCGTAACTTATGATTCAAAATTGTTTTATTCTGAGTCCTTCATTTTCACTCCAGATATCTGAATTTGAGACTTATTGACCACATATAACCAAAATTCAACTATCAAAATTTAGTGCCCAAATGAAACCTTACGACGGGACTCAAGGATACCAAATTTCAGAGACCCATTTGGGTTTCCTGGCGAGTTCGTCACCGGAGTGGAGTCAATTATTTTGGGCATGCTATGAAGTACGGACATGGATATGGGTATAACACGATACGGATGCGGCGACACGACAAATTTCAAAAAAATAGGACACGGATACAGCGGGGATACGCTTATAAAATTATATATTCAAAATATAATTACTAGAACCTTGCACATACATTTTCCTAATAACAAACAGTTATATATAAATACAAAATTGTAAATAAAATAACAACAAATAACAAGACCAATTTCAATAATTTCATCTCTGTTATAAGAAAAACATAGACAAGACAAAATAGAAAATAAATGAAAAATAAAGTTGATCCAAATTCTAAACGAAGCTGTGCAGAAGAGACATAGCTCATTAACAGGACCAATTTCAATAATTTCATCTTTGTTATAAGAAAAACATAGATAAGACAAAATAGAAAATAAATGAAAAATAAAGTTGATCCAAATTCCAAACGAAGCTGTGCAGAAGAAACATACCTATAATGAGCTAAATATGTACATGAATAAACATATATACTTTCTGTCTTTCACAAAGCCTTGTTCATGTAACTTAAAATAATAATAATAATAATAAAAATAAATAATAAAAATAAAAAATGTTTTGTTCATGTGGAGAGATAATTGAAGAAGAGGAGAGACTGAGAGAGGAGGTGAGAGAAAATAAATTTTTTGTGTAATACTCTATTGTCTGTAG
>JAOTQH010000070.1:587689-604930 GCA_025631255.1 Cornus kousa | reverse complement strand
GGCAGGAGGCATGATCAGTTACATGTTCAGAATATAATGAAAATCAACATGCCTGCGGTCTAGCGGTACAAGGCTCTTACTTCCTAAAGGGAAGTCAGGGGTTCGAACTTCAGTGGAGGCAGTGTGTGTGAATCCCAACTAGGAATAAAGAGAGAGAATATAATGAAAAACAGGCTCTCAGAGTGTCGGGACATTGATGGACAAACTTCTAACCTCCTTGTTCTGCTCTGTGTTCTTTCATAAAATAAAATTTGATGTCACAATCCCAGAGGTAGAAAACAATTGTTCTAAATATCTAAAAGGTGGATAATATGAAAAATTACATAACCATTGCCATCGAACATCAAAAACGACTAGTGACTTGGGAAAAGAGAGCCTTGAAATCCTTTGTCGGCGTGCCAGTTCCCTCGGGCTTTGATGACAGATCAAGTGCCTTGAATTTGGCCTCCTCAAACTGCAGTGCCTGTTCATAAGATATCATATAACATGCTACTCAGTCCGGAGAAGAATTGACAAGTAAATAAGTGTTAGCAAAAACACAACATCTTGTGAATAAATACCTGAATGCAGACTTCTGCAACATCAGCCCTGGCAATAGTTCTCATTTCTGTCTTAAGAAGCTCATCATCCTTTCCGACAAGTAATTCTCGGATACCGCCTTCTTTGTCTTGCAAGCCTCCAGCTCTATATCAGCCACAAAAGTGCAAGTCAAATAATCTAGCTAAAAAAGTATATAGCAGAACAACAAAGTGAAGAAAATCATAGAATTGAACCAAGGTTCCAAAGTTAAACATATTATCGAAGTAATTGAATATCAATATATATTACATGATTTCATTGATCCATGACTTTATCATGTGCCACCATGTATAGGAAATTATCTTTCAAATTATCATTGCCTTGGATCTAAGCATGTCATATTTCCTAACCTATCACTCATAAGGATCAAAAAGGTGATATGAATCAGTATGCACCTTAACAAGCTACGTATGGAGATTGGAGACCTTATGCCACAGAACATGACTTGTACTCCCATCTTCTGTTTAATGTATTAACTACATTTTAAGATGGTATCCAAAACACCATCAAATACATGATGTCTACCATTTTCTATCGAGTTTGTTTTATCCAAAAGCATAAGAAACAATATCGAGTAATCGTGAAAGCAAAAGTGAAGGGAGACAGGCATACCTAATAATTGTGTATGGGATTCCAGAGTCAGCCAGATACTGTTCAGCCTTTCTCTTCCAAACCTGTAGTATGGAAAACATAATAGAATAAAATTCATTTCAATTAATTTTCTTGATGAATAATGATTATATAGAGGGGAAAAAAAGGGAATTTTATTGATGGAAGCAGTTCCAAGGAAAAGAAAGAAAGTGCCAATGCTATAAAATACGAAGCATCTGATTCAAATGAGGCATCCAAAGTCTCTACAAGTGATATTTCATATTCAAGCACAGTTTCAATGAACTCTTCTGCATGCATCTAAGGTGTGGAATTCATACTAGCTTGTCAAGTTGGAACATTTAAACTCTTGGTGCCTATATGCAAAAAAATTATCATGTTTTAACAAGACACAACAACAACAATTTTGGAAAGAGTTTCTTGTAAAAAATGACACGAAAAGTATTAGAAATTAAGAGGAAGAGTGCATGAAGGTAAAATTTATGAAATCCTTCCTCATCATCACAAACACAAAGCCAAAGGGAACAAGAGGAAAAATGAAATAATTTTCCGGGAGCAAAACAGTACATACCAATATCTTCCCATTTCCTATGTTGTTCAAGGGGTTGTTCAGGTCTGTTCCTCCCATTGACCCGACCAACACAATTTGCTTCACTCCTGCAGCTTTAGCTATACAGTATACACAGAGATTGTATATTTCAGCAAAACGCATACAAAGTAAACAATATTTGATAAAAAGAAAAAAAGATTAGAATGGCACCAGCATCTATTTGATTCTTCTGTCCAATCCAGTCAACCTAACACCATAGAATTCAATCAAGAAGAAAGCAAAAGATTATAAAAAGTTCCAAGGTGGTCAAGTTAAACAATTACCTGTTCAGGATAAGCTCCTTCTTCAAAGTAGAACTCCGGTCTTCCACCTTTACTTGGATCAAACCCAGGTTTCATTTTTGGCACAGCACTTGTAAGAATTATAAGAGCATCAATCCCTTGGAATGCAGGAAGAATGCTGTCAGCATCTTTTATATCCCCAACAAAAACATCATCCGATCCACCAATTTTCTCCTTGCTCTCTTCTGTTCTTGCCAACCCTCTACCAATATACTGATCTGATCTCTCCTTCAACTTCTTGTAAACATTTTGACCTAAAAAAATAAATCAAAAAAATAACATCTTAAAAAAAAAAAAAAAAAAAAAACCCTTAAAAAGGAGAAACAATGAAAAAGACTGTTTTAGTCCCCCTTCACTATCACAAAGAGATTTATACAATTATGATCAAAACATTATAACCCCTTTTAAGCAAATTGATTATAAAGAAGGCATAAGCAGGGATGGAGCTATTTGGGGCTCAGTGAGGGCAGTGGCCCCCTCACAAAGTAAAAGACATTTTAATTTTTTAGCATTTAGCAGTCAGATAAGTAGATAGAACACAATGAGTCGAGCCCTAAAAGTTTCAATGCTGTGATTCTTTCATGAGATCAAAACATTCATAAAATTAACTACAACCCACATCTTCAATTCAATATGCTATTTTCTGCATAGTTGCCAGAACAATCTTTGTTGCTTCCATTATTTCCCAACATGCAGATCTCCAATGAGTAGCTTAAATTTGCTGCAAAATTTATCAACAGCTCTAGCAATTAAGTTAACACTAAGTAGGAATTGACAAAATTTGAAATTGTAGAACTGCTTAAACTGTTTTGTCCATATGAATAAAGCCCTTTAATTAGTATGAAGCACATAGCACTCAAGGGGCTTTCAGTGTATTGGTTCATCAATGTTTGGACCCTCCAATGAGGTTTATGAATTTCCCTCTTTCCCCAATTCGAGTTATAAACCTATTTCATTCACATTTTATTTTAACAGAAACCCAATTAACCAAGCATAAAACTGCAACCAATATTCTCTCACACCCCCTAAAAACACATTCATAAAATAACCCTAAAACCCCAGTTAAAATAACACATCTTTGTATAAGCATTGTGTAGAGAGGGTGGAGGTGGTACGTACCAGTTCTACCGCCAGCTCCGGTGATGAGAACAGTGCTTCTGTTGAGATTCGCCGTTGCTGACGAGAGTGACACCACCGCAAGTCTTCTGAGTCGACCATTCTTTAAATTCGTTCTTTGTTGTTGAATCAATGGTGGCAAAGATGTCGAAGTTCGCGGAAGCGAAATGAGGGACTTGGCTACACAGTATTTATGATTAGCACGGTGGATAGAACAAGGGGTGACTGGTACGAAGGGGACACGTGTTGCAGTAGCCATTGGACGGAGACTAGTAGGACGGAATAGTGTCCATCCGATGGTGGAAGGTGAGCGGAATTGGGGCGAACCAGAGGTAGCTCAGACGTGTGTTTCTTTATAGCCTAGCCGTTGTAGACGACTTTTACTTCAACGTCTGATTTGCCTTATCGATTCGTCTATTCACCTTATCTTTGCTTCGGATGGTTAATCCCACGCTCCTTATCCCGCGCGTTTCTCCAAAACACCAATATTTTTGCCATTGGGCTGCTAGTACTGTGTAGTACAGGACCCTGTAATAATTTTTTGCTAGTAATTACTAGAGCCTGGATCCATGGTAGAGCATGGGTATTTTACCGCATTACATATGTGTGATGTGATGACCTTGTGGGCGGGTGTGCCGTGAGCAGGTGCAAGATACACTGTTAGGCTACCACACTGGCGAGTTATGGGTGCACAAGTCCCACATCGCCTCGGTAGAGGAAAGGTAAAGTGCTTATATGTAAGCGTGTCATCTCCAATTGGTATGAAACCTTTTGGGGTGAAGCCCAAGAGCAAAATCGTGCGTGCTCAGGCCCAAAGCGGACAATATCATACTATGTGGTGGAGTGGGTCGTTACAGATGGTATCAGAGCCTGACCCAGCCGGAAGTGTGCCGACGAGGACGTCGAGCCTCCAAGGGGGGTGGATTGTGATGACCTTATGGGCGGGTGTGCCGTGGGCAGGTGCAAGAGACACTGACAGGCTACCACACTGGCGAGCTACGGGTGCATGCACTATCCCACATCGCCTGGGTAGAGGGAAGGTGAAGTGCTTATATGTAAGTGTGTCATCTCCAATTGGTATGAGGTCTTTTGGGGTGAAGCCCAAGAGCAAAACCGTGCGGGCTCAGGCCCAAAGCTGACAATATCATATCATGTGGTGGAGTGGGTCATTACAAAACCTGAAACTGTGCATAAGGCTTACTATATAATTGAATGAATCCTGTCCCAACATATGTGAAATCATGGAATACATATTATAACATTTAATTTAATCTGTTAATAACATAATCATGCATGATTCTCCATAATCTCTTACAAAAGGTCAAAAGTTAATAATATTTATAATCCCTTGAGTTACAATTTTTCCATTATATCAACCTTTATAGCATTGTACAAGATTACATTTGATCATTTGAAAATAACATATTTTATGTTTCTATATAAAAGATAACAAAATAATGGTCTCGGTCCAAACTAGATTTGTGGTGGATGGTCGTCCACAACTTCTTTTCCCAAACCTAAAAATGTTAAGATGAAGGGGTGAGCATAAGCTCAGTAGGAAGTGTCTAAGACATACTTCTTACAACCCCGTGAATCCACACAAAGAATAGATGAAAAGTGAGCGGGAACATGGTATAGGGAAACACATATCCACAACTACAACGACAAGTATATAACGAATGTCATCCAATCACAAACATAGTATATATGCTCAAGGAGTGCAATGTCATGCAAATGTCGCTCCCCATTTTTGAAACATTTCCATTTCAACTTCTAAACTGTTAGTGTAATTCGACCCAAAGTACCTCAAAGGCGTCACGAAAGGAGGATTGACTAACTATCCACGACCACAAGGCACCTTCAAGGCGTCGCATCCGGCCTAGTTAGCTCAACCACGCCCCTTTCTAGACTACACTAACATCACGGACCACTAGGCGCCTCCTAGGCGTCCGATTTTCGCAACAATTTTTGAAAACATTTTCTCCAAAACAATTTCATTTATTTAAAACACTTTTCCCCCTGTTCTTTCCCGATGAATGCATGAGTTCTTCATGCTTCTAATCATCAATGTAACCATAACATTCTCATATATACTACTAAAGATAAATCCTTAAAATATACAACTCATACTTCCAATCATCATTAATTTAACATAGTAAGCACATAAAACAAGAATTTAATCCCATGTAAGCATGCTGATTCACAACACATCAACTATCACATAATTGCACATTTCCTATATATCATTTACATCATTTAAGCTTGACACAAATAAAGGAGGTTCAACTCACAAAAGCATAAGAACTTATGGATTAGAGACTCCTACCTCACTTAGATGCAAAACTCCCCAAATGGGTCCCAAAATTCAAAATTCCTAGAGTGCACCATAGAAGTAATAGTTTATATCAACGCGTAGATCTCGCCAATCTCTTTGATTTGCCGCAAACGGCATCCAAAAATTCCAAGAAATAAGGAAGTAATCAAGGATTGAAGTTTTGATTGAAAAAGAAAAAAAAAAAAAAAAAGTGAAAAGAAATGAGAGAGAGGGAGAATTTACAGGGAGAGAGAAAATGAGGCTAAAATGTGGCCTCTTGGCCACTAGTCTAAAGTCAGTGGTGGGTCCCACCACTAAAAATCCAACTTTTTATTTATTTATTTTCCACCACAAAATCATTTATATACCCCAATTATATTACAACCACATGAAATAACACACAACTATATAAATATACACAAAATAATTATGCATGGTATGCAAATGATCTGAGACACAACTCCCGTACACAAGAATCCCGATAGCGGGTCCTACTCGGGACCGTCCCGCCAGAAAAATAAAAAAATGCCGAAATGGCAACCATTGCATTTCAAAGAGTCATGTACTCAATAAAATGCCCCGACCAACTTTTGGACACATCCAACACATCCCATAGTATCCGGTACGCAAAACGAAAAAAGACAAAAATGCCCTCGCAAGAACAGAAAATTCCCGAAAATGGAAAATGGTGAAAAATAGAAACATTACACAACAATTTGGGGGCTTAACTACCGAAATCTCATAAACAAGACCACCGCTTGTCTTCCGTCTATCGCAACTTCACTTACTTGAAATCCCATTATTCTCACATTTCTTTCTCTTACACACATCATCTGCCCAATGCATGTATGATGAATGCTAGCATGTAAGCTCCATTTGACAACTTAGCAATGAATAACATTTTAGCTATTATCATGAATCAAGGATATCATCAAATACCACATAATACATACATGTCTTTACGACACAAATTCAATATCACCAATTCCTACAACTTTAATATGGATTGACATTTAACACAATTGTCATAAGTAAACATGCTAGCAAATTGTTTAAGTAATCACTTTAACATACAAATGTGTACAACATCATGCTAAACATACTAACCAATCTATACACATAAATGGCATGTAATCACATCATTAAGCACCACATAAGGCATGAATTTTCATGTAGTCAATCAAATTTCTACAACAAGGATACATAGAATGCTATATCATGAATTCAACTCATAATTACTATAAAAAAAAACCCAAGACTCCATGAATTAGACACCCTTACCTCAAATTAGGGTGAAAACCCTAATCCCACCGAAATTAAAATGCCTCCCTCACGAAATCGGCTCCATAGGACGAAAGATGAAGCGAAGGAGATCAACCTTTCCTCTTGAAGCAACCCCAAAAGCCTCTACCCTTGCCTTGGTCAAAATCTCAAAGTGTTCCAATGGCCTCCAAAATCACCTCATTTTGTAGATCAAGAGGTGCTCTACAACATCTTTAACTAGTCCCTCTTCCAAATCATATCTCCAAGAAATCCAAAAATCTAAAGTGGCTCAAATCTCCAATTTCTTTCTATTGCTGTGTAAAGGAGAGGAGATGAGTAACTTTCCCTTGAGCAATCTCAAAATCAAAGGGTAAGGGCTTCAAATTGAAGATTTTCTAAACTAATTTATGAAGGGTGATATATAATTAGATACAGAGAGAGAAAATGTGAGGAGGAAGATGATGAATAATGGCCAAACATTTCATATATATAGCCCTACACAACTTCTTGTTAATTACGTTATTTAACCCAAATTTTTATAACTAATTACTCCCTTCCTCCAAACAACTTTCATGAAATTACACTAAGGAAAGATCCCACCGAAATGATAACAATAATGCCCTCCAATGGTCTTTCATTTAAGCCTTCGCCATTTTCGCGCAATCGGGTGACCTAGGACCTACACAGGACCTCCCGGTCCGAAATCCAAAAATGGCCACAATGAACTCAAGTGATTTTTCTAAGGGTTGTAAACCCGAAAAAACATCCCAACCAACTCCTGGAACACAGTGGCACATATCTCCGTGCACCATTAAAATAATAAATAAAAATAAAAAAAATTGGTCGAAAAAATCTAGGACATCACAAGTTGGATGGTAGATAGATTTCTTATATAGAGGCCGATTTTCTTTTCCAATTTTCCTTTTCTTTTCCACGTGCATTGTGTGTTAAATGATGTGCAACTTGCCCAGTGTGGTAGCCTGTCAGTACCTCGCACTCGCCACACACACCCACCTATAAAGGTCGCCACAATCATCCCCCTTAGGGGCCCAACATCCACGTTGGTCATATTTTCGGCTTGGTCAAGCTCTGATATCATTTGTAACAACTCACTCCACCATATGCTATGATATTGTCAGCTTTGAGTCCGATACCACACAATTTTACTCTTAGGTTTTATCCCAAAAGGCCTCATTCTATTTGGAGATAGCACTCCTACATATATAGCACTTCTCGTTTCCACACCCAGATGATGTGAGATTGTGCACTTGTAACTCGCCCAGTGTGTTGCTAGTGCCTCGTACCCGCCCACATAGGTCAACACAGGGCTTAGTGAAGTGGGTCCTATCAATCCTTTGGAATATTATTCTGTATATTTTTGACGAGCTCCTCCAGTTGGTCTTTGTTGACATTGGTTGGCATTGAGGTTGATTGATTGGGGGTGGCACTAGCGGCGATAGAATTGGTGGAACCAGTGGTGTGTTTAGCTAAACGTTGTGTCCATCTTGACCCCCATGATTCTGATAGTAACCACCATTGTCACTAGTCTGAAGTGGTTGCATTTGCCCCCTTGTGGGACCTGTTGAGGAAGCGATCCCTTATGAATATGAGGTGTGGGACTCTATTTGTTACCTCCCATTTGAGGTCTCACTAAAGCACGAACTTGGTGCCCTTAATGGTTTTGGAATGCTTGAACTCAATTACCACCAAACCATCAAGGCTTGTGACCTAGAGGCGTCTTCTCTACATTCTAAAGTAGAAGATCGAAGGTTCAAATCCAAGGCCAAAAAAAAAAAAAAAAGTGGAATTCTTGTCATGGTAAAAGTAAAATAAAATAATAAAGAGAACTCCGTTGCCATGGTTTTTGGGGAAGAACTCCGTTGCCTTGGGCTCCATTACCTTGATTGTTTTGTTGGATTAATCCTCCTGTAAATGCCATGTATAAGGTTGTCATTTAGTTTTTGTAACTGAACGATAACAAAGTAAAATTGGGCCACCGCAAGTTATAGGCCCCAGTGAGACTTCTCACCATCCATTCTGGGCATTATGTCTTCGAGGTAACCAATTGAGACTAAGTTGTACCCAGGATGGTTTGGGCCTGGATCGTTGGTCTAATTACCTTCTTCGATCTTGATTCGATCATTGATTTTGAGGTTCAAGGTGATGTTATGATTTTGTTTAGGATTCGGGAAATAACTCCCTACCAGTTGACAATAATAATAAAAGAAGTTATCTTTCTATTGGGATTCCTGTACCATTCGGGATTCTTATTATAATTCCTATACTAAAGTTTCCTCAATAAAAAATAAAAATAAATAAATAAATGACTATTATTGTTTTTCAATGGTAAATAAAATAATAAAAAAGTTGCCTTTCTAATTGAGTTTTCTACACAACTAATAAAAGAAGTTACCTTTCTAATTGGATTTGGGATTGATATTATAATTCCTATACCAAAGTTTTTTCTATAAAAAAAAAAAGACAGACTATTATTGTTTTTAAATGGTAAATAAAATAATAACATAATAAAAAAAGTTGCCTTTCTAATTGAGTTTTCTATACAACTTGAGATTCATATTATAAATAAAATAATAATAAAAGAAGTTGCCCTTCGAATTGGATTCCTGTGCCATTTAGGATTCATATTATAATTCCTATATATACCAAAGTAGTATTTATAGCTGCCATGTGAATTGAGATTCTACACTGCTTATCCAAACAAACAAAAATTCCTACTCCCATTAAACTGAACTGCAAGCAGATCAAACCCTTATCAAACAAACTGCAACAAATGTCAAATATGTAACAAGATTACCATCTCGAATATCTTGACACTTATTCAACAATATCATATATGTTATATTCCACCCAATGGCAGATTCAAGGTAGGGCTGGGCTGAGCTCCAGCCCACCCAAAAAAAAAAATTATTATTACTATGGTAATTTTAGCATAGCCGAATTTTTTTTTATTATTCGTATTAGCCTATCCGAACAAGCCCAAATCAGTTAAGCCGCAATACTAAAATAAAATCCCAATCCAAAAAACAGGCCCAAGCCATCGTTTTTCACAGTTTGGTATTCTAGAGAGAGGAACTCCGAATTCCCTAATTCTCCCACCGTCTTCTTTTTTTAGAAATTTATAATTTTTTTGGGAAATTAAGCGAAACTTATGTGTGTGTGTGTGTATATATATATATAGATTTTCTTATGTGTGTGTGTTTATATATATAAATAAACTGCTTGTTTGGGTTTAAGGAGAGCGCAATGAGCCTGCTACTTAATTTTTAGACTCGGGAAAATTTATATATGTTTGTTAATGAATCCAAAGCTACCAAACAAATTAAACTTGTTTCCATTCTTGGTTTACTTTTCAAAATTGCAATCTAACAGAGAGAGAAGATAGAGAAGTCAATCTAAGAAGGAAAGGAGAATGTTAAAATGACTATCAAGGTTAGAATTTCAATTGATTTATAAAATAAAACCACAAACAAAAATTGCAATAATTCAATCTTCAAAACCAAAAAACCTATCATGGGTAATTGAAAACAAGAAGAGAAGAGCAGAAATTTGCAACCAAAAAAGAAAATTAAATTTTGTGATCAGAATTTAAAATATTTGTTTTACAGAAATTTAAAAAAATTTCCATTTTTCATGAGATTTGTGATTTGTGTACTGTGTTTTGAGATTTGTCTAAGCTGTCAACTTCACTAACTTTAGCTTTCAATTTTTGACTTCTATGCCTAGGCATTTGAAAATGCACTCTTATACTTCTAAAGGATTTTGCGGTGGCATCTGCTCCTTCACGATCTGGTATGTCTTACTCATTGTGTTAATTTTTGAAAAATTCTATTCTTCAGTTATTTATTAATGATGATTGTCTAGGCTAGCTAAGTTATTTATTTTATGAACAAAATACAATTTAGTTTGATTTAGGCATTTCTAATTTATATTTTTTGATTTATATATTTTTAATCTAACTCATTCTTGAACGGGACCTTATTTGAAAAATTGACTTGGAGTCTATTATCGACGAATTTCAGTCACTCGTCGAGCACAATTTTAATACATATTGTATAATATTTGAATTCAAATATTTATCTAAATTATATTATAAAAAAAAATAAATAAATAAATAAAATTTGTTGAAACACTGAAGTTGGTCCAGAACTTCCTGCCCAAGTTGTTCCCAAAATTGATATAAAATTAATTGTCTTTCTTTAATAAGTACCCCAGAACAAATTTGCCTCGCTAAAAGTTCTTCTAAATTTTTTGTAGATTTAGCCTTGATTAATCCTAGCCTTTGGATTACCTTGGATACTCCAGCTCTTACGCGTTTATTTCTGTCTATCAAACTTAATGCACCATCGATTGATCTAGGCTACTGTAAGTTTCGAGCGAAGGCAACTAGACTTTCTGGAATTAATATTATTCTTGGTTTGATCGATCGAGAGTCTGAATACTTCGATCGATGCTCTAATTTTTTGCAAAATAAAATATATAATAATAAATAATATGATGAAAAATAGACATATATTTATGGAAATTATGAATTTATTATATTTTTGTGTAAAATATGAGAATTAATATAAAATACGCGTCCCGCCCTGAATATAATATAAATTTATTAAATTACCTTTACATACTATATATTACTAAAATATGTTAAGTATATATAATAGGGATGGCAAAAATTCTTACACCGTTTGGGGCAATTTCAGGAAATCTATTATGTAAATGAGGATTAACTTGTTCTCAAATTGCCCAGGACAATGATAAATTTTATATTATAAAATATGAAAGGAACCATTACCGCGTGCAATGAGAGAGAGAGCCTACATAGTGTGACCCTATCTTTTAACATTTAACTCGTAGACATGTTTACTCACTAGGAGCATAAGTTCTAACTATATAAGCACCGAAGAGAATATTTAGATCTATCAACATTTCATTTTCATATTTATGATTCCCCCTTTTCCTTTTAGAGCTGCCATGTGAATTGAGATTGTACACTCTTTATCCAAACAAAACAAATAAACAAACAAAAATCCCTACTACCATTAAACTGAACAGCCCTGCATGCAGTTCAAACCCTTCGAGCAACAGTACGTTTCAGGGATTATACCAAACAAACTAAAACAAATGTCAAATATGTAACAAGATTACCATCCTGAATATCTAGACACTTATTCAACAGTATCATATACGTTATATTAAAACAGCTTCAATTAAATAGCTTACTCTTATTACATAATTAATTGCAAGCTTACCATATGCATTGATCATTGATTTTACTCTCCATTGGAATGACTCCAGCAAAGGCTTCAAGTTCATCCCAAGCACTCTACTTCATTCACTTCTCTTCACCCACTAAGCATTCGAATTGGATTTCTGTAAGCTCTTCTCTGCATCATTCTTCTCAGAAAAATCTGATCCACATGTTTGTAGTACCATTGTCTCCATCTTCTCCAGAACACAAGTGGCCAGATGATGATTCCTAAGCCCACGATAAATCCCAATGCTGCACTTAGGTAGACCTGTGTCTCCAAGATTGAATGCCCATCTCCGAATATTGGTGGTGGTGAATCTCCACCAATATTATTGCAACTCGTGTTCAAAGGGAAGCCACATAGTCCTGGATTCCCTAAGAATGATGTTTCTGAGAATGTTTGAAGCTGGGAACCTGTCGGAATTCTTCCAAACAAAAGATTGTATGACACATTCAAGAGTGAAAGAAATGTAAGATTTGCAAGTTGTGTCGGGATCATCCCTGTCAGCATGTTCTGTGAAAGGTCTAATGACTCGAGTTGCTTCAAGTTTCCTAATGATGCTGGAATTGAGCCATTGAGGGCATTATGCGATAAGTTGAGGAGAACAAGCGATTTGAGATTTCTAACAGTATCTGGTATTTTCCCATCAAATGTATTGCTTGAAAAATCAATGCATGTAAAGATGGCTAAAATTTTCACCCACTCCACCTCATTTGCTTTGTAGATGACATTCACTCGACTTGAATAATACCCAGAATCATCTCCGAACACATACCCCAGATAATTTAACTTTGGTTGAACATTATCATTGTCAATCATCATTGCCTTCCAATTTGAGAAATAACTTGATGGTAGATCGCCGCTAAAATTGTTGAAAGCTAGGTCAATGATCTGAAGATTCCACCAGCTTTCATTATTTTTCCCTTGGCAGTTAATGTCTCCATGGAACCTATTAGAGCGCAAAACTAAAACATGTAGACTGGATACGTTTTCCAAAAAGCATGGAAATCTACCACTTAAAATATTCTTACCAAGGTTTAGAACTTCCATCCCTCTGCAGTTTGACAACGATTTCGGAACCTGCCCGTCCAACTGATTACCACTGAGATCCAAAGTCTGTAGACTACAGTTTTTGGGAAACATACTCAAAACTTTTCCACTAAATCTGTTATTTCGCAGATTTAATACTCCAAGAGTACTACTACTCCTTTGATCAAACATGATGGTACTGTGCATTCAAACAATTATTGGACAGATCTAGAACTTGAAGGTTTTCCATATTGCATATTGACTGAGGAATGTTTCCAATGATGCTATTATTTGAAAGAGATAAGAAATAAGAATTGGTGAGGAAATTACCAATCATATTAGGGATAGAAGAGCTGAAACTATCCATGTATTCA
This sequence comes from Cornus kousa, assembly GCA_025631255.1. Taxonomy (NCBI): domain Eukaryota; kingdom Viridiplantae; phylum Streptophyta; class Magnoliopsida; order Cornales; family Cornaceae; genus Cornus; species Cornus kousa. The sequence goes on along the minus strand of JAOTQH010000070.1, from coordinate 591,488 downwards.
GCTAACACTCCTGGTATGGGGATTTCCCCATGAAACTGATTATAGAGTGTATGTCAAAGGCAGCAAGGTAAGTGTGAGAAACATAGGGCTCTTGCAAACCAGAAAAGAGATTGTGAGAGAAATTCAAGTAAGTGAGCCCTCCATTCCTAACAAGTAGCCCTCCATTCGAAACTTCCCAAATCCAGTTTGGTATTTCCCCTTCAAGTTGGTTGTCGGAAAGGTCCAACTCAGCTAACATTGATTGGTTCTTCAGATCAGGAAAACTTTGCAGCTTGCAAGAAGCCAAATATAATCCTTCAAACTGGGGGATGAAAGATAATTTTGAACTACTGCCACTTCTTGTATGGATTGACAAGCTGTTATATGAAAGGTCAAGGAAAGAAAGATTGTGCAGCCTATAAAAATTTTCCAATTGTAATGTGCCACTGAAGTTGTTGGAATTGAGCACAAGTTCAGTAAGCCTTCCGAACTCAAAGAAAGACATAGGAACCGACCCTTGTAAATTGTTATTTCTCAAATTGAGGATCTCTAGTAGAGAGGAGGAAGCATTAGAAATTTCGTCAACATGACCATCAAATTTGTTAAATGAAAGATCAATGAGTTTTAGTGATGGAAGATTTAAAAGAGATGATGGAATGGTTCCACTAAGTGAATTATGGGATAAGGATATGTAGGAGAGATTCTTTGAAAATGATGGAATTGGACCAATAAACATGTTGTAAGCCAAATCCAAATGAACAAGTTGAGTAAGGTTTGCCAATGAACTTGGGATCGGTCCAGTGGAGCTGCAATTAAAAACATCTATCATGGACAACATCCGAAGATTACCAAAAGAATCCGGTAATCTACCAGAAAAATTTGTGTACTGAAGATCAAGGTCCGGAGAGATGTATTCTGGGAAAATTCTGGAATATAGCCCTAAAGAAATTCATTGCTCCCTACAGCAAGTGTACATAGAGTTGGTCTGTGGAAGATGTTTTCTGGAAAAGTTCCTTGCAAATTAGAATCCATGAGATATAATTCTGTCAAATTGGTGAAGTTTGCAAAGAAATTTGGAACTGGGGCAGACAAATTGTTCTCACTCAAATTGATCACTGAAAGGGACCGGAGATTCTCAAGAGAAGAACAAAGAGGACCTGAGAGATGACAGCGAGACAAGCTCAAGAATTGAAGATTAGGTAGTGAAGAAGATATGGCTTGGCACCATTCCTCTCCCATGGATGATATATTTACACCATCAAGACGGAGTTCTGTGATATTCGTGAGATTCTGAACAAGCAATTTTAGATCTGAGTTCTCAAGTTCCAAGTAGTTATGAGAGAAATCCAATGAGACCAACCTTGTCAAGTGCGAAATTCCAATAGGAAATCTCCCTGTCAAGCCGGCATATGACAAATTCAAGTATGTCAAACTAGTTAGCTTCTCAAACCCAGAAGAAATTTGCCAAAAGCTGAAGATGTTAATAGCAAGATTCAGACTTTGAAGATACTTGAGACTGAATAGAGTACTTGAATTGCGGATTCCTCCAGAGATTGATTCATTGCTCAAGTCTAGACCAACAACATGACCCATATCGTCGCAGGTTACGCCACCCCATTCACAACAATCCGTACTATGATTCCAGAGCCGCAGCTTGGTTGAAAAAGGAGAATTGAATTCAAGGTTGTCCTTTAACTGGAGCAACAAAGTTTTCTGATGGTCTGAACATTGGCTGTCAGCTGGAATGATAGTAATACAGAAGATTGAGAATGTGGTGATCAAGAAAAACCATGGAAAGATCAGAAACCTCATTTTTAGGCAACAAGTGAAGTTAAAGTGAAAGAGTTACTGTTATGGGCAGTGGCTTTAAGATGGAGCTGGGGGTGACATATTAATTTGACTTCTGGCATAAAACAATAGCTTGACTCCAAATCTTTGGATAACTACAGTTTGTCAATACAATTTTTGCCGTCAAACTCTTCAGAAACTATATTTCTTCCTTATGTAACTGGTGTAAGAAATTGGACTTATCAAATTGATAGTGATAAATCACTCATTCTATGCTAAACAGTGTCAAAGTTTAGATCTATCTGCAATCATTTTCGAACACTTCATCTAAGATAAGACGAATAACAAGGAAGCTTCTTGTTTTGTCTTCAAAATCATTTATTTGTTTATGTTTGAACTTTTTGTTTCATCCCAGCAGAAGAAATATAACCCTCATATGTCCATGATCAAAGCAAAGAATTTTGGGTTTACTTGGTAAATTGTTTGAGAGCGTAGATGATTTTATTCTTAGGAAATCAAACTATAGTTAAGTAAATTGTTCTTTAAAAATTGAGTATTGCCTCTTAACTATTTTAATTACTACAAACCATTGGAAGAGTCTTCTAAATCCTTTGTTCGTCTGTTTGCTGGTAGAGTTTTCTAACTTGTCATGTAGCATTTGTGATGACTTAATGAGCATCCCTTCTAATTCAAGAGTTCAAAATGTTGGCAGGAAAAAACTAAATGACAAAAAAGAAAAAACTAAAATAAGATATATGTTGTTGTCTCAGACACAAAAATATAATATCACAACATAACAAATGCGAAAAAAAAAAAAAAAAACTTTTTCAATTTAGCCACCCAGGATGTAGCATTACTTTTTCTTATTTATCTTTGTCACTCTAGATAGTGAAAGCTTGGTCATGAAATTCAGTATAATATATATAGTAGGATTTAGTAGTATATTTGTCCAACTTTTTCTAACATGGACACAAATTAATTAACTCCAGTCAACATATTGTTTTATTTGGGGTTGTTTATTCATCTTGATTGTAATCTCTTCTGCACTCCAAGGTTATAAATTTTTTTTTGGTTTGTTTTCTTGAAGTTGTGGTGCATAATGTGCATTCATAGCCGTGTACCTTCTGAAGAACAACATTGAACACACTCTCTCTTACCCGCACACAATGTAACAGCAGTCTATCAGTTGCTTTACCATTGAAATTAAGTGTAAATTACTAGCCATCACTGTGTTTGCTCTTAGTAACAGATTTTTAACTCATACTCTTCACTTCAGTTGGTATATGAAGTTAGAGATCAATTGTTATATATGTTACCTTTAGAATTGCATATAGTAGCCTTTTGAGGGCAGAAGAATATATAGCTGAAGCATTCTAAAATCTTCCAATTTCAGAGTAATTTTCCGGGTTCTCTCTAAGTTATATATACAAGCCAAGAGCACTGAACCTGATAGTCCTCACAACTTTCAGACAATCACAATCAGCAAGACAGAGCAGCCAATATAGCACTTGCAACAATTAAAGCAGCCCCTCTCTTGCTAGCAAATAATGGGCATATTCTCCAAAACCCAATTAGAAGAGAACACAATCCCAGCCAAAGACAACTTATGAATTAAAGAGAGATATTCTCCAAAACCCACATTCTCTAACGCTACCTAATTTTGTAACTGTACCAATTTCACAAAATCCACATGACCTAACTCCTTGGCAAGGCTGCAATCACCTCATTTTTATCATCATCGAAATGTATGGATTCATGGATATGTGTCTATATAGACCCTATCCATGGATTAACAAAAATGTGCAAACGATCTATTTGCCTCTGCCATTTTATGAGTCTCTTCCTTTTTGCGTATGGCATCGCCACTCCCTTTGGCAGCATTCACTAATTCGGAACTTAATTTGGAAACCATATTTCGTCCATGGCATTTTCGGGATGCAGCTAATAACCAACGAATAGCGAGTGGTGCTTTTCCTTGTGTGGATCCTATTTGAATGGGAACTTGATGAGTCGATCCACCTACACCTGTCTC
>JAOTQH010000070.1:555098-587589 GCA_025631255.1 Cornus kousa | reverse complement strand
GATCCAGGCTCCAGACGAAGTATTTTGCAATAACTTTCGTTAATTGCACAATGGCCCCTCCAAAAAGTGAAAACTGCAAAACTGCTCCAGAATGAAAATATCTTCCAAAAAAATATTTTCTTAGATACCCCTAAAATAAATATCTTCAAAAGATATTTATGAAAACACCCCAAGAAAAGGGAAAAGATTATGAAGAACTGTGCATCCATGCCCTTATGGACACCAGGAGCAACCAGAGTACTTTCTTACAAAAGTAAAGATACGTATTTCGTGGAAACCACTGAGAATGAAGATATGTAAAGTCAGAAACCAACTCCAAACACGAGAAGTGGAGTTATGCCAAAAAGTGACAAACGGGGAAAAGACGAAGTAGGGAAAATGACAAAATAGTGAATAGTGTCCAAAAAGTGAAATTGTGAAAATGACGCGGTCCTTAAAGGAAGTTGTCAATCCAAAGAAAAGAGTCTTAGAAACTATTTATGGGCACTCGAGATGACACTAATCAATGAGAAACTGAATTCAGAAAGGAAAAGATCAACGGAAAAAAAATATCCGTGAAAATCTGAGAGAATAAAAGGAAGGAAAATGACCGGGTCATTACACTGCAAATCCACACTCTTACACGTGTTAGCAATCCATTGGTTGCTGTCACACACGATTTTGGATTTTCAAGGCCCTTTACTCTCTCTCTTCTCATTCTCTCTCTAACCTAATTGATAAGCATTGAATGTTGCACATTCGAGCCCTTAGATTTACATATTTTAATACCTTATTAATGTTCATTTCATGTTACTTATGTCATTTTCTTAATTTTTATTATTTTCAGTTAATCTATAGAAATTTAATTAATTATATTGCTTTTAGGGTCTTTGAGTTCAATTAACGGACGGAGACCGCGAGAGTTAGAGTATCCAAGGTGATCCAATGGCTAAGATCATTCAAGGATAATTTTAGAAGATTTTTAAAAGAATTTCCAGCAAGCTAAATTCATTTTTGGGTCATTATATGAAGAAAAGAAGGAAATAACTTGAGGAGAAATTTCTGAACCCTTTTAAGTGTTTTGGGCATTACTTTTTAGCCGAAAGTCAGAATTGGGCAAACGCATCGACTTTAGAAAGAATATTTGAAGCCCGTCATTTTTATGTCTAGTAGCAATTTGGAGATTCGTACTCCCAATAGGTTAAAACAACGTTGCAAACAGAAAAAAATATATATATATAAATATATATATATATATATATATATATATAAAGGCCTGTTTTGGCTTCTTTCCTTTGCTGGACCTTTTCTATTTCCTTTCTCTAGGAGGAAAGCCTACAACATGTGGATATAAAAGGGAGATGTTCAATAACAACAACAACAACAAAAAACAAAAACAAAAACAAAAACAAAAACAAAAAAAAAAAGGAGATTGCAGAGAATACACAAGAGAGACTTCTTGGTGGCTTTCAAGGTTTTGCAGATTGAAAATTCCAATTGGCGGTACATGGAGATGACTTCTACACCAACACTGATAACATCCTTCCTCTCTATGAGTAGCTAAAGCATTCCTTAGGGAATTGATGTAATCCTAGTCTGAGTAGCATGGTTTGATTGTTCTTAACTTTGGGGATTTTTCTAAATTATGAATATTGATTACATGGTTGTGAGCAATAAAATTAGTTGTACTAAGCAATTAAGTTTTAATGATTATAATTAATTTTAATGAAATTAATCTCTTGTCATAGAATTGATTTTATTATAATTGAATTCAGACTACTTTTATTGTGAAAGATTGGTGGCTAAGGGTGTTTCTTAACGATAGGAGTAATGATCATGCAATGATGCTTAACGAATGTGTGAATGAATGTTTTGATAATTCATGCCTAGGGATGACAAATTATACTACACCGTAGATTAGAGTAGTTAAGTAGACAATTCGTGCCAACTGAAGATGAGTTATAACTTGGTGTTTATTCACATATATCTTCTTAATTAAATTAAAGTGTGCTTGTAGCTACTTGGTTCCCGAAGATGCATAAGTATGAATTCCCTATAGTTAAAGCAATTGACCATGTTGCGAGGCTAATAGTGAAGTCAATACCCTAAGTCCCTTATACCTTGCTCTCAATACTTGTTAATTTAGTTTGTTTTTAGTTTATTGCAATTTAAAAATAGAAAACACCAAATCATTTTTCTTTTGAATTAAATTATGATTAATTTTATACTTGACAATCCAACACAGTCCTTCAAGTATGATACCCTTTTACACCTATCCTACAAGGATTCATTTTATTGCGAATGATTTTTATCGTTGATAATGCACACATCACTAACCTCTGCCTTTACTCTCTCTCATCTCTCTAACCTAACCCCTCTACAGACCCATTTCATTCCTCTCCTTCTCCTTTTCATTCTCCTTAATCACCAGCTAATGGATTTGGGGCTAAACCAATCTTTTCATTATTGAATCCCTCAGAAAACCCTACAATGGGCAAAGAAAGATTCACACTCGCCATCAAATTTGCTCCACCATAAGCCACCACACTAACTAGGTCTGACCAAAAACCTTGATCTACAACACCAAACCCACCGTTCAATTCCAAGTGTTATCCATAGCTAGTTTACAACAACCTGTTTACTGGTTCGACGTGTTCTACAATTGGTCAGAGCTTCCCCGTTTATTGATCTTGCTTTGTCGTTGCTTCATTGTCTTCGTGCTACACCATTGGTGGGAAGGCCTTTGTCATTTACTAGTTTGCGATTAAACCAGTTGTGGTTTCCATCGCCATCATCTTTGTTACCATCTAGATTGTGTCAATTTTTTGTTACCGACACCTTGTATGGCCGTTGCCTTGCTCCATTGATGTTCGCCGGTATGCCACGGTTCCAAATGTTGCTTGCCTTCTATTAGGTTTTGTTGAAGAATGAGAAGATCGTAAGGTGTTTGGTTTACAACTAAATCTATGAAATCGAAAAATTAGAGACCCATTTCAGTATGAGAGAGATCACTACATGGGTTTGGATTCATTGATCAATTCGAACACTCCGTTCTTGGATTTTTGTATAAAAATCGTCAGTCAATAAAGAAGTGTTAAAAATATATATATATATATATATATATATTTGTGTGTGTGTGTGTGTGTGTGTGTGTGTGTGTGAAGGTCAAGACCAGAGTAAAATTGTTGTTATGTGATTGTGGAGGTTGTTGGAAAGGACTCTGATTGATCAATGGTGCAGGCAATAAAGTATCTGCAACTTCTTTCTTTCTCTTATAGTCAAGAATTGATATCCATGGATATGCAGAGAGAGGTTAGAGTGAGAAAGTGAGGAGAGATAGTAAAGTAGGCCATGGAAATCGAAAAAAAATAAATAAATAAATAAAAATTCTTAAAGATGGTATAGGTTAGGTCTAAAAAGTGCATTTAATTAAAGTTAAGAATCGTAGCTTTTAAAACTGCATTACGGGTAGAGGTATTAGGTAACTAATTCTATTATAGACAATTTAATTCCTTTATATTTTTTATTAATACAATTTTATCCCTTTTAGGCTTCTACAAACAAATAGCAAACAAAGTGTGGGACACTGTAACAAACAAAGATCCTAGTTTGTTTTGGACTCTGTAAGAAACAAAATATGTGATATTTAAATAATATGTAAACAAAATAAACAAAATATGTGATCCTAATTTATTTTGGACTCTATAATAAACAAATAGCAAATCATGCGTGAGACTCTGTAATAAACAAAATATGTGATATTTTTTTAAAAAAATAAAATACAAGTTCACTTTATAAATCATTTAACTCAATGGAATTTTATAATATTTAATATTAGGGAATTATCATATGTTTAATGTAAAGGTAATATAGTAAAATTAGTAATAAAAGTACTTTAAGCAAAATTATTACCAAACAATTTTAAAAGTGCTTCAAGTATAAAAAATGCTTTATACAATGTGTCACCAAACGCTTAACTGCGTTTTACTTACAACACTTTTATAATAGTTCTACTATTAAAAGCGCTTTTAACATTCTAACAGTAATCCCAAACTGGCTCTGAGTTATATAGTATCACCAAAGTGATATGGTGTCACTGTTTGATTTGCCTGTTTATAGTACTCACCATCTTTATGTTAGTTGCCATGGATGTTGCCAGAAATAGAGGAGAGAGAAAACATTTTGTTATTGGTTATTTATTTATTTTTATTGAGGTATTTTAGACATTTCAATTACTAAATTGACTGTGATGTCCCCGATTTTTTCAAATTTTTCTTTAATTATTTTTTGTGCATCATTTTGCATACCACACGAGCCCCAATGGCCGTTTAAGGCATTTCTCGAGCCGAGAGATTTAGAAATGCATTTTTAATTACTTTAAGTCAATTAGAAGTGACGGTATTATTTTTATAATTTTTCGGAAGTTGGGACGACTTCCTGGTTTAGGAACTTATCTTGTTTTTTCTCATTTTAAGTGAGAGGCGTTATTCGCATTTCACATAAATATACATATACATATATCTATGTATTGAGAAGATATTTTGGGTACATGGATGACATTGCATTGGTTAAGTGAGGGCAAATAAATAACTTAGCAAAAAGCTAGGATCATTAAGAGATTAACAAGCTCGTGGCACTCTTAGGACCATGGGGTCATTTGCAAGACCAAACCAACCCCTCTTTCCGCTCCCCATTTTTGGCCAAGCCATTTCTCTATCTCTTCTCTTTCTTTCTCTGTATCTATGCACATATATATCTTCGATGGTGAAAGCTTAGATTTGAGAGGTTTTGAGTGAGATTTTGCTTAAGGCCAAGAATGGAAAATTGTTCTACTTAGCAAGGGATTTCATTTGAGACCTATGAGGGTTTTGAAATTTTGCTTGGCTTAGGGGCTTATTTGGCTTGCTCCATTAAGATATGGATTTCTAATGCCTCAAATTTTGCCTTTTATTGGGTGATCTCATCTTGATTCTTCATTTATTCTATATTGAATAAAAATTTATGAGTAAGATAAGAGTTAAAGGCGATATGATGAAGGCATGCAAGTATGTATTATTATATGTGCCATATGTACAAAGTGTGAATCTTGAGAATTTTAAGTTGTAAGAATGTCAAATTCTAAATGCTAGTATGATTATTTGGATATAGTTTCTACGATGAACATACTTCTAAGTGATTTGTGGAGAAAACAATGTTTGTGCTTTACTTCTAGAAAATGTTATGTTTATGCCATTGTTGCATGTGAAAAAGATTGAAATAAAATTGATGAAATTGAGTTGCATGCATGGCAAGGTGGTAAAGTTGAATGAGGCATTGGTATATAACATGCACATCATGACATTAAGAGAGGGCAACGGTTGGGATGAAAAGAAAAAAAAAATTGAAACTTGATTTCCAAAGGTCTTTAAAAAAAAGTTTGCGAAAATCAAATAACAAGGAATCGCCTTGTGTCCTTGGGGTTGATGCAATCTATAGGGAACGTGGAACAAATACTTCATATGTGGTTGAGTCGCCTAAGCCCCAAATGACGCTAGGGAGTCGCCCTAAGTCAGAGATAGACAGCTAATTCTTCTCTCGAGGTACCGGGTTGGATAAAGAAGTTTGGTGTGTGAGACTTGTGTTGATGATTCAAGTGCTTTTGGGGCGGCCATTTGCATTACACTGTATTGCATTGCATTTTCCTTCTAAGTATGCAAAATTGTCCTAATGCCATTGATTGGATTGATATGTGATTTGAATGATATAAATTTCCCCTAAGTATGATTATAGTTTCTTTTAATCACCAATATGTGGTGTGCGTCTTAAGGGTGTCCAAAGTTGGCACTTAGGCATCTTCTACTGAGCCTTCGTGCTCACCTATTCCTTTAACATTTTTCAAGTTATGACAAAGAAGTGATCAATGATGGATCTTCACATGTATAGTTAGGGTTGACGGGAATTTCTTTTGTTATTCTTGTAACCGATGCTTAACTTATGTATTCCTTTGTAAAGTATTGTAATTTTAACCGTAAGGGTATATGATTGTAAATTGTATTCATTTAGATCACTTTTAATTTAAAATGGAGCATGTAAATGGATTCGACTAAATTTTATTATTCAAGAGCATAAATTGATGTATTAATTTCATATTCCATATTTTATTCATGCTTATGAGTTTGGACAGCGGCATTAAGGTAAAAAATTACCAAAAGGGTGTTCGGGAACAAAAACAGGACAAGAAAGGGCAAGCTGCCCTGTAGACATTAAAATTTTAGTGGGCTTTAATTTTGATAAATGGACCCATTAAATATGGGCCTCATGTTTAATTAAGTTATTTAGTTGGCCCAAACTTGGTCCACTTAAATTATTTAATTAGCCCGGCCCATATGATTAAATGAAGAGATAATTATTCCTAATAAATATACTTGGAATAATTATTTTTAAGGATAATTATCATAATATAACCGGCCCGGCCCGATTATTATTTTATCCTTATCAGGAGATGACACGTGTCATCATCCTATGGATCCAAGAAGCCTATAAATAGAGGCCTGGAGGAAGAAGAAAGGGGTACAAAAATTCTGCATTCAGAGATACAGAATTCCAGAGAGAAATACCGAAGCTCTCATCCCCTACATCCAAATCCAAAGACGAAGAACACCAAGCACAGAAAATCGTGCCGGTCTTCATCAAATTCCACGGTGATCAACAACAAGCACATCAAATCGTGTCGTTCCTCACCCAAATTCCAAGACGATTCAAGAACAAATTCGTGCAACCCTTGGATCTAATCAACAACAAAAAGGAGATCGAATCAGAGGACTATTCTTTTTATAAAGAATATTACAAAAGATTGTACCTCATCTTTATTCATTAATAAAATCATTATTTTGCTCCTAATTTTATTTCTTATTTGCATGATTACAAAATTTGTGTGTATATTATGCTTAACCAAAGTGCATAAAATAATAGGCATTATTGTCACATGTAATTTTCATGTGAGGAGATCAATGTTGGATTTTATGCATATGCATTGACCACAGGAAAACATTATTAGTTTAACAATTTGTGTCTTGTGAGGACCACTTAACAAAGATATGATTAATTTGTGGCTATATGAACATCCACGTGAAGGTTTGATTTAATGTTGATAATTTATTGCTAACAAATCCATTAAATCCAACATTGATCTCCTCAACTTGAAAATTACATGTGACAATAATGCCCATTATTTTATGCACTAAGGTTGAGCAAATGCGCAACCCAAAAGTTGCAACAATTTTAACTTAACCCTTCACTGAGGCCCCACTTGACAAGGATGGATTCTTAGCCTTAGGTGGAATGATTATGACATTTTCATATGTTCTTGTTGCCGTGACCAAAAAAATAATAAAAATAAAAGGCAAGCATCTTTTTTTTTTTTTTTTTTTTTTTTTTTTTTTTTTTTCGGGTAAGTGAGTGAGTAATATATAAAAATAAAAAACAAGGGGCATACCCCAGGCCCAAACAAAACACAAAAGGGCCCATTGGGCAGTGAAAAAGGTATTGAGTCGAAACAAAAAACAAGCCTAGCTGCGTAAGCATAGGAGTGTTTTTTTTTTTCAACTACTATACTGAGATGTCTGGTAGACTGGTACTCGTAGGCCAAGAGACATGTTGCAGAAAGTTCCAATACTTGGTGGTCATCTTATAATCTATGGCCTGTCGCCCAAATTGTATTTAGTATGAAAATTTTGACCCAACTTGACTCATTGAGTATCAGTAGTCGCATCTTTGGAAATCGTTTCCTTGTTTTTGCTGTGGAGTGTGTGTTCAATACTGTTTGTTAAGGTGTTCTAAGATTTTGATACAAAATTGGCTAGTCAAAAAAAAAATAAAGCCATTAAGTTTTTTTATTTTTGGGTGCAATTTTCACTGCTAGAGTGTTTTGCTACCACGCGGAAAAATCAATTTGTTGTCGATATTTTGCTTTGCTACAGTGTATTACCCACAACAGAAAACATGAAACAAAAACAGTTTCCAAACAGGCCTAAGTGCGTGCTTACAGAACATAATAGATGTTTTGAGAACAAAGAACCAAATGTGAACATTTAAGACTGAACATTCTGACCGGCCACGGCTTGTTTATTGAAATCATATGTATAATTGATGCTGACTCATTGTGGCCAGACCCAATTTTTTCATAGGAAGGTTGAACACAACTTTGGCTAAATATCTATCTATCTATCTATATATATATATATATATGCATAAACACATGCATTCCCGTAAATAACAACATACATATTCGTTACCTAACTTACGATCCGTTTTATGCTCCTGTACCTCAAAACACCAAACACTAATAGCATTAGGAAAAGGAACTTACATTTTACTTTAATTTGGCAGTGTCACTAAAGTCTCATAAAAATAACACCACATGGGCTTTCACAAACCCATACACAAACTGCTAACATCCTTGGTTTGTTCTCAGTGTTCTTTCCTGGATCAAAATTCAGTGTCATGATCCAAAGGTAATTAGTAACTATGTTTTAGATAACCAACTTTTGAAGGTTGATGCAAATATATAATTTTGCCCATTGAACATTAAAATCGAGCCGTGATTTGGGAAAAGATAGCCTTGAAATCCTTCGTTGGTGTGCCAATTCCCTCGAGCTTCGAGGCCAGATCAAATGCCTTAAACTTGGACTCCTCAAACTGTAGTGCCTGTTCGGTAACAGAGCATACAATGTGCAACACACTCAGAATAATGCACCGACAAGTGATCCATTACAGCTTAAAGGTGAACAGAGAAGAGAACTGATAAGAAAATTAATGTGTGCTAAAGTACAACCTTTTAGAGAGATAGTTACCTGAATGCAGACTTCTGCAACATCAGCCCTGGCAATGGTTTTCGTGTCGGTCTGAAGAAGCTCATCATCCTTTCCAACAAGTAATTCCCGGACACCACCTTCTTTATCTTGCAAGCCTCCAGCTCTGTATTGACCAGAATGATGCAAGTCAAATTCTCTACTTACAGAATAAAGTGACTACAACAACAAAGTAAAAACACAAAGGTATATCAAGGTCCAGAATTCTTTATTATCTAGAATTATCAGAATATAAAACTTGATCTTAGGAACTCTCAGGATAATTCAGGAAAAAAATTTAATAGAATGAAAAGGCCAAAGAATGCTGTAAAATTTTAATGAATTTAGAATCATCTAGATTCATTAGACTTCTTGACAGCTAACCAGGAATTGTAGATTGATATGGGATGAAAAATGGGATTGCAGAGAATTATACAAAGTTTTAGAATTATTCATCTATAGAAAAAATTAGAATATCGATATACAACCATGGAGATTCTAAGATAATCAGAGAAATGTAAGTCTAAAATTTGAGCGTGAGAAGATCAATGAATATTACAAACATTTCCTTAGGTTTATTGAATATGTGGTAATTACCGAATGAAATAGGATGAAAAATGAACTTAGGAATCTGATCAAACAACCGAGAATAACTTGTGAATATCATACAAGAATTCAAAATCTTGACAGTATACATGGGAAGTCATTTTGCTGGTTGTCAAATTATTTGTCCATGAGTGCAGGTATGTGAATTTCCTTAAGGATTAAAGGAGATATGATTTTGTGGAAAATCTTAAGAAGTCATAAATGGAATACTAGATGGCATAACTTAACAAGGACATTTAAGACGTTATGCAAAACACCACAAAAGATAACCTGTCAACTATTCCTAAAGAGTTTGTTATGTCTAAAACAAGAAAACATCAGTTCTCATGAAAATAAAAGTGAACAGGGATGGCATACCGTATAATTGTATACGGGATTCCAGAATCAGCTAGGTACTGTTCAGCCTTTCTTTTCCAAATCTGTGATATGGAAAACACAATAGAATAAATTGGAATGTGATAAATTTCTTGGGAGAGATAATAATAAAAAAAATAGCAGACCTATAAAGATGAAATGTGTTAGACTCAAATTAAGTTTCCAAGTTCCCCTTAATTGATATCTAATGTCCAAGTGTTGTTGCTGTGGACTTTTGCTCCTAGGGTGTGAGATCTATACTAGTTGTTAGGTTCAAACCTATGAAGCACAGATAACTATCTAAGAGAAGTATATCCGGATTGGATATCGATACTCCTCGTACACTCAGTGTCCATATTTCCTAAAATTTCCATAATTTGAAAATAAAAATTTAAAAAGAATTTAAGATGTATTTGATACTTCACAGATATTTTTGGACTCATTTATGAGGCATCATGCTTTTAAAAAATTTGTTGTATTGTCATGTATGTACTTGTAGTATATGCATCTCATATTATGTCCATGCTTCATAGGTTGGAACACCCAAACATTTTTATGGCAATCTTGTATTCACAAAGATTGCCATGTGTTAGCAAGAGGGAGTTTCAATGATTTTTGAAAGAGTTTCTTGCTACCAAAAATATATAAATAAATAATACATGGGAAATAAATAGAGATTAGCAAAGAGGTACTTCAACCTTTGAGTTTCAACAAGATTAATTAAGAGTAAAGGGATGCACCATAAAGAAATCAAATGTATACTTTTCAAAAAAACCAATAAGGAGAGTGCATTTAGATGAAATTAATCAAATATGCAGCCCTGTAGTCATAAAGAAACCCAAAAGGAAACAAGAGAGAGACAAAAAAAAAAAAAAAGACATTCAAAGAGAAAAGAAAAAAGAAATAGTATAAACCAATATATTTCCATTCCCCAAGTTGTTCAAGGGATGGCTGGGGTTTGTTCCTCCCATTGACCCAACCAACACAATATGCTTCACTCCTGCAGCTTTAGCTGTACATTTGGATCACATAGTTCAGAAAAACATATGAAGCACACTATATTTCATAAAGGAAGGAAAAAAAATTGTAAAGAAAGAAATTCTCACCAGCATCTATTTGATTCTTTTGCCCAATCCAATCAACCTAACATGCAAAAAGTATTCAATGCGTGTCAGGAGAAATACAAAAGATAAAGGAAGCACCAAGATCCTGAAGTTTGACAATGCAATAGTTACCTGTTCAGGATAAGCTCCATCTTCAAAGAAGAACTCAGGCCTTCCACCTTTACTAATATCAAACCCAGGTTTCATTATTGGCACAGCACTCGTGAGAATTATAAGAGCATCAATACCTTGGATTGCAGGAACAATGCTGTCCGCATCTCTTATATCTCCAACAACAACATCATCAGCACCACCAATTTTCTCCTTGCTCTCCACTGTTCTTACCAAACCTTTTCCAACATACCGATCTGACATCTCCTTCAACTTCTTATAAACAATTTGTCCTGCAAAGGAAAAAAGTAAATAAATAAGTAATGGTTCACAAAAGAACAACAAAGCGCGAGATTGATATAGTTTCATTTACACTTTCACAAAGAGAATATATGCAACTATTACAAACAGTTTTACACGATCGACTCAGTAAAATTTGTGTATAATCAGACAAGTAGATTCTTCATCTCCAAGAACAGAATAAATCAAGGTTATATTGGTCCGTGGTGTAGTTCTTGTCATTCAATTAGACAAAAAAATTAATCATATAATTTAATACACTATCAACCTGCATCATTGACTAGACAGCCTCTGTTGCTTCCACTGCTTCCCACAACCAGATGCCCAATGAACTGCTTGAATCTGTTGGGGAAGCTATCAAAGAGCTCTTATAATGACAACACCCTTATCTAGAAGTTGCTAAAAGTGAAACTTGTTGCAATCCCATTACTAAAATCCTTAACAGTGAAAAGTGCTTAATTTAATGTGTACCCCCAGTTTTGGTGCTTTTGGCATATGATTGTCTCTACGTACCAGTGCTTACCTCGAATTTGAATTCAAGCCAGAGAAGGAACAACCTTAAAAGAGGGCAGCATAAATAGAATATGGAAATTGATATGTGAATGTAAAGTCAAATTTTCATTAGGTAGAAGGAGACACTCAACTTTGGTTAAAAAAAAAAGGAGCCACTCAACTTAGGGAAAAAAAAAGGAGTCATCACTCGGAATTAGGCCTAATAAGTGAACCTACAGGATTAATCACTAGGCCTCAACTTCTTGGTATGCAACAACCCCATAAAATCAAAAAGCACTTGATGCAAGTCTTATCACTCTTGGGGGCTCGTTTCATTGATTATGTTACAACCTTAATTATTAAGCGGTCTTAAAACATCATTTGGATGCAATTTTTTTTTTTTTTTTTTTTTCCCTTCTCTCACCCCCCTGTTGCTCCCATCATTAGATGATAAAAAAAGAAACAAAAAAAAAAAAAAAAATTTAACACAAAAAATTCAGACCACTAACTACACGGAAAACTTGAATGGTTCAAGAACTTAAAAGCACGAAAAACAATTTAGAGAATTATAAAAGACTGTTATTGATATGCCTTTTTAAACTAAAAAATTATCAAGCAAACTAATCTTCATATTGCTCTCTGCTCTTCGGTTTAAGAAAACAGTTTTTCGAAAAGTGAACCAACAAGGCCCATACTTTTATTTCGAGTAGATGATAAACAACATGGTATCAGAACCTTGGTTTTAAGTGGTCTTGAGGTTCAAGACTCCACAATTGCATTTGTTTCCCCTGGTTTGGTGTGCAAGTTTTGCATTTTGCTCTACTATGCATGTTTGCCTGTCCAATTATGAGGACGACATATATTGTTGGACCCATTTCTTAATCAATGACGCTTTTGGAGCAATTGACAGTCTAACATAATCTATTCCATGAAATTCACTTTGAAAGTTTATAAACCAATTCATATTTTAATACAAATAAACCCAATTTATCAACAACAATAACAGCAACTAATTAACCCTAAAAAAACATGCAGTCCCCAACTATATGAATCTCAGCCAACCCAGAATTGAGATATTAAATTGGGTATTCACTTACATAAAGAACATAAACATATATATACACATACATATAGTTTCAATAAAGAAAATTAGAGAAGTGAGTACCAGTTCTACCGCCAGCTCCGGTAACAAGAACTGTGATTCGGTTTAAATCCGCCATTTCTGATTAGGGAGAGAAACCCGATTATTGATTTCTTGTTTGTTGTAGAAATGGCGAGAAAGGTGTGTGACTGTGTGCGCTTGTGATATAATGTTTTTCTGGTATGTGATATTAAGGTCTTCAACAAACAATATTTATGACATTAATGGAGGGTTAATCCTGTAACTGACGTAGGGAAAAAGAAAAGGCTAACTAATACTTCGTATGATTGAGACACGTGTCGTCGGGACCAGTAGACGGAGACTGGTAGGATGAAACGAGTTTTTTTTCCACCGTAGTCGATCATCAGGGCGCGAAAGTCCTCGAAACTGCTTTACCTGAGATATTTTCTATCATTATTATATCTCAGGCCGAATTGTAAAACATTCTCCTTCACTATTATATTAATCAGTTGTGAAAAACCTCCTTTATAAACTTTAACTCTGTTTTGAAATCATGCACTATTACTAAAATACCCATCACTGATTTTTGGTTTTTTTTGTTTTTAATCTTGTAAAACAAGCAATTTCTCTCTCAATTAATTATCTTCTCTCTATATCACCCCACTTTCTCTCCATATATCACTTCAATCACCCACCACGGCCACCCACCACCCACCACCATGTCTGGCTTTAATTACCAATTATTCTAGCACCGCCACCCACTACCCACCACCATGTAGTATGTATGAATGGCTTTAATTACCAATTATTCTAGGAAACAAAGCAAAGATGTGACAAATGAATCAGGGCTATCAAACTGTATGAAGAGGAACAAAAATGTAATTTTTTATTTCATAGGCTAACCTGAGCCTTGGTACTGATCCGTGAGTCTCCCCCCTATATATGCAACCTAAAACAATAGACTCACCAAGTTGTTTTGTGTATTTATTATTATTATTATTATTTATTTTCATTAGTTTAGACACAAACTATCCAAATTTTAGAAAAAGGAAATTACAAGTACAATTCCAAACACACCCTCCCTTTAAAAAGTATACACTAACCTGTCGATTACAATATATATAAAATATACACACTAACTACATATATATTAATAGTAGTATATATATATTTACCCAGCACAAGATTTTGATCACAAAGGCAAAAGATACCATAACAGTGAATCCATAAGCCGGAAAGGATTCCTCTTACAGTGCTTGCTTGATGTGGAGAGACAAAAACTAATGTCTGAACAATAAGGCCAGAAGTAATATCTTTGCTGTTAAGCAGTAATTTCATCTCAAAAATTATTCTAGAAAATTAGCTAAACAGATATCACTTAAAAATACTCCTTAGAATAGTCGAGGATGAGTTGCCAAAAATATTCATAAGGAGAGTTTTTGGCAACGGACTAATTGTCAAGGGATTTTTTTTTTTTTTTTTTTTGTAATTTGCCCTATATCTTATAAAGTTATGCATGTTTACAGACTAATATTTTCACCAATTTATATATTTATATTTGTTTGTTAATATATTTAATAAAATAAAATTCCTTTTTAGAGTCATAACACATAAGCTTAATTTTTAAGAAAAATAATGTTTTTATAGGATTTAAATGAGAATGGAAGAGCATATATAAAAATAAAAATAAGAATAAAAAATGACTAGGAGTGAGATATAATTTATTTTGTTTTTTCACAGTTTAAAGGTAATTTTGATATCATGGGATTTTTTAAAACATTATTTTCCTTTTTATTTTATTTTTTATATACATTAAAAAATACAAAAAGGTTAAATTATTCCTCCCAATCTGTCCTTTTCCAAACACAATAGAGAATCTCTACAATCTACAATAATTTGGGCCCTCTTGTGGCCCATAAAGTGTTGGGCTGCAAAATGTGCCTAGATCCACCAAATAGCAGGCCGGAGACAACCCACTTCACCGGTTATATTAAACTACAGAGACAAACAGAAAATTTAAATCCACATCCATGTCCACAAAAACCACAACCTGTGATCAGCATTTCCTGTTTGCTAATTTCAGTCTGTTTAAGACTGTTGCTGGTACAAATTAACAGGACAATACTTAATAGTAAAAATTATTTTCCTCATTTATTACTTTTCAGATTTTAAAAAAACAATCAATACGTTCAATTGTGATTGAATCATATCAGTTGTTTGCAGAGATCACATACTCACTGGTGTTTAAGTTGCCAGAAGATTTTAAATTTATTGATTAATAATAATTAACAGCAAAGCATCAACAGGAAATTGGTATATGACAAGATCCCATATACAAAGATACATTATATTTACATGGTTTCTCCCCACACAAATCTAAGCTGTCACAGGTGTCACCTCCGCAACCTTGTCGGAGTAACCAACTTCAGTCATCTTCTCTGCCTCCCAAAGCTCCGGCAATGCTTCCCAAATATTGTGGATGCTTTCTAATGCATAATCTGCACCTTTAGTTCTCTGAGAAGTCCCAACCTGCATTTATCATCATTTTTGTTAGGAATAACATTTTTAGGTTTATATTGAAATAACAGTTTACGGGTTGATCTGGTTGAACTGGCACGATTAATTAAATAGATCTAATCGAATACAACATGTTAAGCTCCTTAATACAAACACGACACGACAATAGCAACCTTCCAACCCGTCTAATGGATGAGGCTGGGTGGTTGTGAGCCGCGAAACTTCTCAAATGAAAAAAGGTGAATTTTCACAGCATCAATAAGTAATGGCAGCCACTGTTTACAGTACAAAATTTCCAGTGTCTTACCAACACAGTGTGGAGACCTACGCGCTTTCCAGACTGTATGTTGCGGACACTATCCTCAAAAAACAGCTGAAGAGCAACAAAATTCCACATTAAAATAGCAATTAATTTGGAACACACAATGTAAAAACGATATAGCTAATCGATCATCTTACTGTTCTGTGAGGATTGATGTTGGCTATCTTGAGAGCCCGCTCAATGGCAGCTTCTGATGGTTTGCAGACAATTGGTGTCTTAGGTAATCTCGACCCTGAATTAGGTTGAGAAAAATGTTCAATGATGTCAAATATTTCGGTGCTACTTGTAGGAGTTAAAGAAGTAAATGCCGAGCCCACGAACTCAATGTCATCCTCATCATCAGATGCAGTGCTCTTGTGAATGGGATTAAGAGTCTCAAAGCATATAATCCCTTCAAAACAGTCTTCCAACCCAAGTTTACTAAGTACTTTAAGGGTATGGACCTTGTCTGCGTTTGTGAATATCTAAGATACAGAAGAAATTGAAAAACAATGTCACAAGAACACAACTCCTCACCAATACTCTTCCTAACGTAATCCATTTCAACCAATATACTCACAGTTTTCCGAATTGGCAAGCTTAGCAAAAGGCTTCTTAAAACAGGATCCGGTTTTAGATTCTCGTAAGGTAATCTCCCATGAACAAAGCTGCAAAGCAGGGAAGTGAACACCTTTATTAGAACCACCACAAGAAAAAAGGAATTGTGTAAAATTACAGCATTTAAAACGACTTTTCTCACCTATGATATTCATCATAGTCAAAATCATAGCCAATTGCCTGCAGAAAAGGTGCCATGAATGAAAAGTTTATTATAAATGCTCTTGGATTGACATTTACAGATGATGTTGAGATAAAAATAAAAGCATACCCTAAGACCGGCCATCGTTGTCCCATAGTTCTTGTATAGTAGGTTACACAAGTCGGGGATTTTGCTCTCATCTATGCCAAGCTTTTCAACCATATAATCTAGTAAAGGTTATACAAATTAAAATTAGAAGAAGAGAAACAAAAAAAAAAAAGTGGAATATTTAAAAATATAGGAAAGGAATGGCGGAATAACAATGACACAAAATTACCTTCAATATTCTTGCGGCATCCAACAGCCAAACCAGAACTAAGGGGATAGAGAGTATCATCTAAATCTGCATGTTCAAAACACATAATGAAACATATTTGGTGCAAAATTGCAGTTGGCCCAACCGGGCTTGTAAAATAATAAGCTTACCGAACAAGAGAGTGTCATATTTTGGTCCCTTCGCCTGTCTATAACGGCCCTCAAATTCCATTTCGATCTACAAAAACTTGAGTAGATAATGGAAAGATGTGAGCATTTTGAACCAGAAAATCTAATATGAACATTCATTTTAATACTTCTCAGTCTACAAATTTTCGTGGCTTAAAACGTAATTGAATCCGTCAAATCTTGCAGCCTATTGATTCAGGTCACAAACAAAAGAATGATACAAGTCTATATGAATGGAAGTTATAAACCAAACCCGATCAGTTGGGATAAAGATTTGTTGAGTTTGTGAATGGACAGGACAATCCACAACCAACACCCCATATTGAAGGTCCAAGAAAGGTGGACCAGCAACTTCATGGGTTCGAAACCTTTTTTTAACTATATTATCATACAGACAACATAAAAAAGTTGTGTGTAATGAACAATTGTCCACAAAAGCAACCTTCAGCATATTAACAAATACCAACAAGGCAATACATTAATCAAAAGTTCAACTATTTTTTATTTTTTATTTTTAAAAATAAAAAATGATTTTCCAAAATATATTAGCATGAAGTTAAACTAACAGCAAAGAGAAGATTAATGAGAGACAAAGGAATAACCATCAAGTAACAGCAAAATGCATATTAGGGTCAAAAGGCTGGAAGTACTCGCAACAAAAAGGAACAAATGTCATTAAATATGAATGAATTCAAAATCAACGTACTGAAAAACAGAGTAACAAGTGAATTCAATTATGAAATCATAAATTGGTAGTGCTTGTCCACAATCACACAGTAAAATCCTAAATCTTCAACCTTGAATCTGGGACCTCATTTTTTTCAAAACAACCATAAATTTCCTGAACATTACTACGTTAATTTCAGATTATTATTATTAAAAAAAATTCTTCATGGATGTGGTGTAGAGAGAAAATGAAAGAAAAATCAAACACCATAGAACCGGAAATATGTGAAAATCTGGAGAACAACAACATACCAAGTTCAAGAAGACGAACTCTAGAGAGAGAAAGTAATGGGATGAGAAGGAACAAGGCAGGGCAGACGAGAGGGAGCCAAATGCGAATGCTAGAGAGAGAAAGTTACACGATAAGATTGAACGATGAAGGGGAGAGGGAGAATGACGAGCAGGGACTCGTTGGATTTAAATAGGCAAACCGTTGGGTCCTGTTTAATTTTTTAAATAATAAAATGATAATTTATTGAATACTAAATATATATATATATTCAGATTTCATTTTCTTCCACTTGCAATTCATTTATAATTTTTTGATAAATGAAATAAAAAAACATTTTTTAAAAAAAATGCACAGTACTTTTAAAAGTAATTGCAATTCACCCAAGTTGTTAGCTCATGTTAGACCGATTCAACCTAAACAACATGCTCTTTCTCCATTTCAAGTAATTTTGAATATTCGATTATTAATTTTGAGAATGCAGTGTCTTTTTTTAATGTATTTTTGAATGACAATTATATTATTTTATTCATTTTCTTATTTTAATTGCATATAATTAAAGTGGTTTGAAAATTAGAAGTTTTATTTGTTAGGTTCATTGCCCTTGGAAAACTTCCATTTATTTATTAATTTATTTTTTCTGCAGAAAAATTCTAGTTTGCCCTTCATCATTGCCCTTTTGGTTTAAGTAAATTACGAAATGGTTGACAAAATGCGAAGCTGCAATTATTTGTCCACGTGGCAGAAGCTAAGATGCTGTAACAGCCTTCTTAATGACTGAAATACCCATACCCATACAATTTTTAGGAAATGCTTAAATTTTTAGTCATAAACTTTATCTCCTATTTTAGAAAATGACACACCTAAAATTAGGATGCACACAATTGGCCTTACATTTTAATAAAGAGATAGTGTTGTTTAGAGGAGAGTATAGCATTAGATTAGATAGTCAATTCTAAATAATCGAGATAAAATTCTTAAATTGATTTGAGTATGGTTCACAAGTCATGAGACTAATAATAGTAGAATAATTAAAATAATTATGGACATTTTGGTCATTGAATAATATGGCTACGTATATTTTGGTTCCATATCAAAACATCTAGACACTTTTGGGCACATTGTGCATCAAGTGGAGTTTTGGTTTCTCTGACCTTATCACATTCTACTCGAACAAATATCAGCATCTGATATACTAAAATATTGCAATCCTTCTTCAAAGTGTTGTGTGTATAAATTATTGTGATTCATGGACAGGTACTTCTATTTGGTTGTGTTGTGTGTGTATAACATGTAAGTAATTACATTTACATACATATATATCAATAAAATACCTGCGACAAAAGAAGTTAAAAGGTGATTAAACAAAGTTAACATATGTTCCTTTTTTTATTATTACATCCTTGGTGGAAGTAAAAGTTACAAACACCATTTGTCAAATTTATAGATTGCTTTTGATATTTCAGAGTAAAATCTAATATATGGCATTATATAATGTTTTAGAGATTGCTCTTAACACTCAACCGTTCAATGTGAGTTGAATGTTGTGAGCAACTCACAACTTTTGATACACCCGATTAGTTGAATGTTGACAATTTTAAAATTTTCTTTTATAAATGCATTTCACCACAACTAAATAATGTAATTTTTTTTCGCTTAGGGACAGGTTGTGAGCCACCACAGTTTTTGAGAAATCCGATTAGTTGGACGTTGACAATTTTAAAATTTTTTTTTATAAATGCATTTCACCACCACTAATGCAATTCCCCCCTCCCCGTGAGTGAGGGTAGTGTTGGAGAGTTTTAAATGACTTGCTGTTCAAGTATCTACCTTCTAGAATATGAGTTGGCCATCACAAATTCACAATCATGAATTAAGTAAGGAGTTTCCAATAAAGCTTAGCAAGAATATTTGGCAATTTACAACTCTATATGCTTACTAGGTATGCTTTGCACCTGAGAAGACAAAGCTTCTTTCATTTAAAAGTGGGCATCTAAAGAACATACAAATTTGTATGGTTAGGGCTTAACGAGTACCTATCTCCTAATGCAACCAAATTTGCCTCTCAATTAATCTTTACATAGCAACCACTATGTGGCATAATGGTAAATGTTGGGACTCAATAATAGAATGAACCAGTTCAAATTTAACAACCGTCAGTTTTATTTATCTATTTATTTACAAGGTAAATACTCTCTAACACAGGTTTTTTACAAATACTCGTTGTAGAGAACGAATCCTCACCTCCTCTTTGAGGAGTTCAATTTATACCACTTGGACAAGGTCTCTACCCTTTTTGTTAAAAAGAAACCACATACTCCATAATAGTTTTTTAATTAACCCTATTTCTTTTCCTGAAAATGAATGGAAGATATACAATCAACTCCTTCTAAGAATTGGTGATGAAACACTAATGCTAATCCACTGAAAAGTTCATTTTATGTTTGGCATACTTTCGAGCATGACCTCCAAAATTTAGAAAAAAAAATTGGTAACCTCGCATTATTGGTACTCTGTTCTTATCACTTTCACACAATAACTATACAGCACAATGATTTCTTTAGAGAACAACTTTCATCAAATGATAAGATATATGATTATATAATATACTAAAGAAAATATCCCTTACCAGTTCCCACTGCAGCAAGATGATTATTTGGGATTGCATAGTTGTACTTGCCTGGGGGTATTTATATTAATATTATATAAATATGACATATCTGTATGCTTACATATATAATAGATACACGTACATGTATGTATTATGTATAATAAAGTGTGTTATGAAAAAAAAAATCGAATAGGAATTTATGGGAACAAGAGAAAAATAATGACAAGAAAATAAATCAGCACACACAAACGAGATAAGGATTTATAGGTGGTTCACCCTCACAAGTAGGATTACGTCCACGAGCGATGATGACTCGTATCACTATAAAGAAGAATATTACAAACTGAAGAACGTTCGGTTCTTCCTCACAATAATCTCCCTTCCACACTACTCACTCACTAACAAAGAAGGCTCACTCAGCAGTCAGCACTCAAGAAATCCCCCAAATAATATATAGTTTACACAAAGAGAAAAACCCACCAAAATACAAACTTCAACTCTCTCGATGATTGTACACACAAAAGGATTTTCTCACACACACAAAACCAATATACTCTCTTGATCCGAATATTATCTTACTCTTGGATGCCTCTCGGATGCTTTTCATCGACAGAGTGCAAGGCTATTTATAGTAAAAAATATACTTGGTGTCCAAGTATATTACAAAGTTTCCTTTGGAAGCCCAATAACACTTGTTGCCTTAGAATAATTCTTGTTGCTCAAGAATTTTAAAAGATTTTTGCCATGTCATAAATGAATTTTAGCAAATTTCTAACAAAGTGAAAATGACCAACTAATTATGCAGATCATGACATAACTTTCGTTTTCTAATGTGTAGAGAGAGAGCAATATAATTGGAACCATAACTATATATATATATATATATATATATATATATTAGAAGAAAATATTGAATGAAGTAGATGAATTGACTGAAAGTGGAAAAGGGGAGGCCCTTGTTTAGTCATTACGTATTTGAAAAAACATTGCATTGGCAATGGTTTTGATTTCTTTCTGAGAGTGACATTTAGAAATCTTTCAATTCAAGTCCTCTTCTCCACAATTAAATATACCGCCTTTTTTTTTTTTGCACAATTAAATATACCACTTGGATGGCTATGAACGTGACCTATTTATAGTTATTAGAATATTATTAAGATGTTATTGTTATTAATATACTAGTATAGTTTGATTATTGGACTCATTTCTTCTAGTAGGTGAGGTTTGTTGTTGAGGAAAGCTACAGCAACGGAGATGAAACATTTGATCACATTTTAATCCAATTTTAAGAATATAAGATAGTGCCAGCTACGTTATTGTCAACGTTGCTTATAAATTGTTGAGAAGGTTGTACAATATTAAATTAGGGTTTTCAAATCATAAGATTCTCGGAGATTTTAACTTCTTTAAACAATATGAATAATGATTTTTGAGTCGAAGTCATTCGTGAGATGCATTGTTGTGAAATTCACTTTAAATTTCAACCGTTCACAATGCATTCCACAGGTGCATTGAGTCCGACTTTGATCAGCTCAAATAAGCATTATTCAATATATGTACATAAACGCATGCACATGTTATGTATGGTGATTAATGGTTACTTATTGCAGTAAATAAGTGTTTTGAGATGTCAAATGTTAAAAAGGAACTATGTTATATAAGCTGAGTACTTCAACTGAAGCATTTGTATCTAACAAATGCAAATGGTTCTGCTTGGGACTTGGGCTGAAATCCCCGGGTAGAGAATCATTTTTTGTTAATTAAAAACAACGAGTGATGACCCTTTATACATATATATATATATATATATATCTATATATATCTCAATGTAAAGCTTAATTAATGCTTGGAAGCAAAGGAATTGTGAGAGAGCAAGGCCAATAATGCAGGCAGGCACATGATGAATATCATCTGAAGTTCATATAAGTTTTTAAATGTAAAAACCTGATCGATCTGCCCAAGTACATCAGGCGCAAAGTTTTGGAACTACATGTACATGACCAATAATGCATTTCATAACTTGAATAAATAAATATAAATATAGATGTTAAATTATTCTCATTATCTTGATATAACAACTCTTAAATTATTTAGATGATCAAGATTTTTTAGGGCACAAAGACCCGTGAATAATATTTCTCCATCCATTCTAATTACTTGCCTACTCGACACGTTCACACATAATTTTAGCTTAATTGCAGCAATGATATACTATGTAACAACAAAATAGTACTACAATTATGTAGAATGATTGTGGTATTATGCTTGAGAGAAGTTGCCCTTTGTTAATAAAAAAAAGTTTCATCTCCCTCCATTGTTGGGACATTACAAGTACAATTATAATGTGCCAATTGCTAATCTCATAGATAATAATGCAACTGTTGTGCTTAGTCATAGGGAGAGAAATATTTAAGATTTAACGGTAACATTTGATATTATTTGACACGTATTAAATTCTCAGAATAGAACTAGGGATTTGGCAAAGCCAAATTAATTAGGCTGAAAATGATTGGTGTTGGAATTATTTGCGGTGCTGGAGAGCATATCTCCTTTGCTTTCCAAGTTGGAGACCATTTGGATGTGTTCCATGGGCAACCCTTTCTGCCTTTAAACCAACAATGTGGGATCCCAGTCCCACCACATTAACCCATTATCAATCTACAGTCCATTTTGTGCCAATCTACTCCCACCACGCACTAAACACTCTCAATCAAGTGCCATCCAATCCAAAACGTCTTCTAGACAAACAAATCATTGGGGGTTGGGTTAAACTATATTTAAAAGCATCAAATCAATTTCTTATAATTGTTAGATAAAAAATATGTTTACACCCGATTTGAAAAGTGTGTAAAAAATATCCTTAAATTTTTTACATTATGTAAAAATATCTTATCTAACATAAATTAGTGTTATAATACATTTTTTATCTTTTTACTCTTCTTAAAATGCGCAAGAGAATATATGTCACTAATCTCATAGTACAAAGGTGTTATGTGCACATTACCTTTTATATATATATATATATATATTTGAATTTTTTTTTCTTTTCTATATATATCTCTAAACATTTTTTTTTTTTTTTTTTAACTTGAGAATTTGTAGAATAAGGATTTGAATTTTTTTAGACTTTAGTTTACTCTTTTCTACTAATTTTTTTTTCTTTATTTTATTATTTTTTTTCGTACCAACACTGTTAAAAAATAATAATAATAAATAAATATTCCCAATATTAGTGTGCACCGGTTTCTGGAAAAATTTTGTTTTTTTTAGTTTGCACTTTGTTTTTGTTTTTTATTTTTTTATTTTTATCTTTACTTTTCTTTTATACTTTTATTTTTATTTTATATTTTTATCTTTACTTGTCCATTACCGACATCCTTCAATGGTATCATTTTCGGTCATTTTATAAAATTATTTATTTTTATATATTTTATAAAATGATTTAGTAAAGTAATTTAGTCAACTTAGGGTTTAAAGTTGTCAGAGGGACCTATTTGCACCATATTGAAACTTTAAGGATGTTTTTTGCATGAGATGGGCATCCTACAATAATGTCTTTTTTGGTCATTTTATAAAATTATTTATTTTTACATATTTTATGTAATAGTTCAGTAACGGTAATTTAATCAATTTAGAGTTTAAATTTATGAGGAAACCATTTTGTATCAAATTGAAACTTTAGGAGTGTTTTTCTGCACTTGACCAAAAATAGTAAAAAAAAATCTGAATCTTGAAATTAGAATAGGAGAAAAATTGGTAATGAATTTTAAATTAAATTTTTGTAATTCCAAGTTGGTACTTCCAAATGAAACATAACTATTTCAATTCCGATATCAATACCCGATTTCATACTTCCAACCACTATATTCTAACAACTGCAAAAACAACCATACATTCTCTAGTCCTTTGTTTGGACATAAAAATAACACCTACTTTATTCCACAAATATAATTAAAATTAAAAGGATACAAAAGCCCCGAAAAAAATGTATGGGTTCCATAAATTGACACCTATGGCGCACTTTTGTGCACTGAGAATTTGGGACACCCCCCCCCCAATAGTGTCATATCCTTTGTAACATCTGAAAGACCAATGAACAAACATTTCACTGGCGCCTGGGAACTTTCACTTCGAGATGGTTGTGCTACTACAAAAATGTTCTGATAACACAACGCTACAACATTTTCCTCCACAAATTGGTCCATCCTTTCTCATTGTGTAGGTCCAAACTATATTTGGTTTAGAGCCACAAAACTCATTTTGAGGTTGAGAGAGTCCATAGAGTTGGTCTATGTTGTATGTATATCTACAAAAATCAAATCAAATATATCCATCAACCAAAGTAACCCTTATCTAGGGTTCTGATGTGGCAAAATCTGAACCAGGAATTGGACCTGAGTTCGAAGAGATTATTGAGCCAAGGGTGTTGGCTCTTCCTTATTTCCTGAATAAAGAAAGGTATGGGAATACATCATTTACATAATACCATATTTAAGTGGGAAACTGCTAAAGACCATAAATCAGAATCAGGGCAAATTCTGTGATAAAGATTCTTCCTTCTGGTCATATCTTAATTAATAACAACCGCCCAATCGCTGTCATTCATACAATGCCGGTTTGGCATTTTTTTTTTTTTCCTAAATAATGCCGGTTTGGCTTTTACCAAACATATTTCCAGAAACAGACAGCAAATAAAAGCAGCTACAAAATATAGCAGTTCAACAAATGGACACTACTCATCTAACAAATAAATAATTCACAAACAAGTAGAAACTCAAACCTATCAAAATAGAAAGAGAAAAAGAAGCCCATAACTTCTACAATACATCTGGACAACAACTCCCACTTCTCACTATGACAGTTTGGCAAAGCACAGTGCAATTCATACGAGCTTGATACATTTCCAGAAGATACCATAATGAGAGCGCTATCATAGTGAGCTATAGAATCTCACCATGAGACTATCCATCATCCAACGGCTGAAAGAGAGCTTTAGTAAGAGTGCTCTCATAATAGCTTTTTCCTATTCATAATGCATAGAAGAAAGGTATCATATCAAGACATGATCAGAGAATACTCAATGTAGCAAAAATTTTGTTAGTGCTATTATTGCAGCTGTGATGATTTTTACAATTTTATTAACCTCAAATAAAGAGGGCAGACAATGAACGATGATGTCACTTCAATGTAATTTCATCTATACAACCATAAGACCTATTCAGTCACTATGCCGGCACAACAACATCAGGTTCCAAAGGTTCCTCTTTGGTCTTCGCGGGGGGTGCCTCCTTTGTTTCTTTATCTTCTTCTTGAAACCCTTGCTTGAACCGATCATAATTTGTAGGCTCACTGCTCTTGAATGGTCGTTCACCCAGTACTCGAACCAAGTCATCCTGATGTAGGACCTCCTTCTCAAGCAACAACTCTGCAATCTGAGCTACGTGCTCTTTGTGTTCCTCTATCAGCTGTATTGTCCGCTCATATGCCTTGGCCACCCATTCTCTAACTTCGTTGTCAATAATTGCAGCAGTCTTGCTGCTGTAAGGCTTCGTCATCTCAAATGCATCATCCCTCTGAGGAAAGGAAAGAAGACCTACCTTGTCACTGAAACCATAGACTGCTACTTGAGCATATGTCATCTTGGTCACTTTCTCCAAGTCATTCTGGGCTCCAGTTGAGATCTTTCCTATCAAAACCTATTCCCAAACGAAAATAACATTGCCACAATTAAATAGTTCAAGTAGTGGGTTTTTAAGGCAATTATAAGTATGAAGCTACTTATTGATAATTAGATGCCAAGCAAAAACGTGTTTCCATGTTAAAATGTGCCAACAAATGCTTTATAATGGTATAGTTTCAGGAATAGTGTGTTCCGACTTCCAAGGAGTGGTATATCTCCCAAGTAGTGTGTTGCCAGGAGTGGTATATCTCTTCTACAAGAAATATATAGAAACCATTCTGTCCTTCAAATTATATAGCAACATGATTCCTTTGTGTGTAAGATGCACAAGTAACTGATAATTTGGGAGTATGCAGTAGCCAATTTACGAACTCGATTTCCACCTTAAAACAATTCGTTATTGGGGAGACCCAAAACTTAAACGGTAAGGAGTTTATAAATTTACCTGCTCAGATGCTCGACCACCAAGGGTCATGCATGTCATATCAAAGAGCTGTTCTTTTGTCATCAAAAGGTTTTCATTAGGTACATACTGAGCAAACCCAAGTGCCGCAGTACCACGAGGAACAATTGTCACTTTAAGCAATGGTTCTGCATGTTCCAAGAACCAACCAGTAACAGCATGACCTGATTCATGGTAAGCAACAGTCCGCCTTTCCAGCTTACTAATAACCTGCAAGAAGAAACAGGTTCAGTCCATCTCAAATTCCCAAAATTCCACCCATCCCTGCCAACACACACAGACACCCCAAACAAAAACCACCATGAAACTATGATGGCAAAGGCACATTACCATGTTAAATCATGTTCATGAATCCACGCTGTCATTTTTCAGTTTTATTTTTTATATTGGAGTCACTAATTCGGCAATTGAAACCAAAAACCGACCATGCTTACACATTATTCAAGGTAATAAATGTCAAAAAAAAAAACAGCCAACAAAGAGTGTTTAATGGGATGGGGAAACTCCAGTGAGCAGCTTAAGAATAAGAAAGTACGGAGAAAGGATCTTGTGGAGTTGTTGAGGAGGATCACTTCCATCTAGGCACCAAAATACAACAATAAAATAAATGAAGTGTGCACCCAAAGCTACCTCATTTCTGAACTACCACAACCAATGAAATCTTCTTAAATCACATTGTTTTTCATAAGCCATAATCTGGTCAATAGGGAAATCAATTGAAGACAATTAAGCAAAATTCGGACAAACAGAATCTAAACCAGATGTGTTCAATGAAGACAATGTCAATAAAAGAATTAAAGTAGGATGGGTTAAATGGAGGAGGGCTTCTGGCATATTGTCGTCAACATGTACCTCTAAAATTGAAATGTAAATTTAATACTACAGACATTAGACCAACAATATTTGAGGGGACAAAATCTTGAGCAGTTTAGAAACAACATATTCATAAAATGACCACAACAAAAACCTATAATTGAGATGGATTTGTGGTAAAACAAAAATGGATAAAATCGTAAATGAACACATTCAGGAGATGGATGAAGTATCACCTATTGAAAAATAAAATAAGAGAAAACCAAAAGATGATTTGGCCATGTAGCCCATGTCCAACAACAGCCAATATCTACATCAGACTCATCACTTAGGAAAAGTGGCGTAGTCCTTATTGAAGGTAATGTCAGAGGAAGGGGGTAAAGCAACCTAGGAGTCTTCTTTAGGAGGTTGAATAGGACATTTAAATATGTTGTGAGAAATCTTATGGGTCAAAGCTAAAGGCTTTATTAAAATGGGATTTCTGAAGTAGCTCTCTGCACACATAATTTAAGAAGATAAAACTTGAGGAAATTTGCCCACCAAAAAGTAAAGTTACTGATTTATAACTTCTATACATTATACAACTTCACGAAGTCGTAATATTTATATATTTATTTATTTGAGTTATTGTAGGTACAAATGGGAGACACTCGGGGCCAGTGAGTACAACGCCATGAGATTACTTCTAAACAAAAACGACCAAAAAAAGCAATGAAATTTGTCACAGAAAAGATGCTCATTCAACTAAATGCTTGTAAACAAACACAGCAAAAAGTGGTCATGTGAAAATAACTCTTTAACACCTGGGAAAAAACTCATTGTGCGCTAATCTCATTAGTCATAAAAGTGGATCAAATAATCGAGATGCAAATATGAAGTTAAATAATTAGTAGATAAGGTAATGAACAGAAGGTTAAATATGGGAGAAATAAGATACCTTGTTCTTCTTCTCCAAACCTCCAATGACCCTGTCTATAGCTGCCTCAAAATGTGCCATTGTAATCTGTGAACTCTCATTCCTTGCAGCAATTAAAGCAGCTTCATTACAAACATTTGCAATATCTGCTCCAGCAAATCCAGGAGTCAAAGCAGCAAGTCTTTGAGAGTAATGTGATGGCTCTTGATCAAGTTTTAACTTATTCAAATAGATCCTGAATATCTGGTCGCGGCCTTTAATGTCAGGTTTATCAATGGTAATTTGACGATCAAATCGACCAGGCCTCAGTAAGGCTTTGTCTAAAATATCAGGCCTATTTGTGCCAGCAAGCACAACTACTCCAGCAGTGGTCCCAAATCCATCCATTTCTACAAGCAACTGATTTAGAGTACTTTCACGCTCGTCATTCCCTCCTGAAAATCCCCCACGCCCTCTTGCTCGACCAATTGCATCTATCTCATCAATAAAAACTATGCTAGGTGCACATTGTCTCGCCTCTTGAAATAAGCTCCTGACCCTAGCTGGTCCAACTCCAACAAACATTTCCATAAAATCTGACCCAGACATGGATAGAAAAGGCACATCAGATTCACCTGCAGTTGCTTTAGCAAGAAGTGTTTTCCCTGTACCAGGAGGGCCCACAAGAAGAGCGCCTTTTGGAATTTTTGCTCCTAATTCCTCATATTTCTTAGGGTTCTTGAGGAAGTGCACGAACTCCATAATTTCTTGCTTTGCCTCATCACAGCCTGCCACATCTTTGAAGAAAACCTGGATCACCAAATATAAATAAATACAAAATTGCTAGTGCCGATCTAATGAAACACTTACTTACAAATGCTATTGCATATTTGGTAACATAGAAGGCGCTAATTTTGTAGTTGCTAAGATAATGCTATAAAATGAATGCATTGCTGACCTTGTTTTTGGCATTCTTATCCATTTTTGTAACCTGCGCTTTTCCTATATTGAATATTCCACGAGCACCCTTTCCACCAGGACCACCAACACCTAGCCCACCCTGCTGCATCCTCCGCCCCATAAAAAAGAGGACTCCCAAAATCAAGATTGTCGGGCCAAACCTCATTAGTTCTTGGTACCAATTCATTTCATTTACATATGTTACAGGAACATGATTATGAGGGTCAATCCCTAATGCTTCCTGTGCCTCCTCCAGCTTCTCCTCAAACGAGTCAACACTTCCAATATTAAAATAGTATTTATAATGGCTTACATTTCTTTTATCATGGTTACCATTACCAGGACCTTGAACAATCTCGTCATTGGTTTGATTAGTAACGGGTGGCGAGCTCTTCACATACACTTTGGCAACTGATTTATTTGAAACAATGATGCGGTCCACCAATCCAGGTTCAAGCAACTTGTTTTTGAACTCTTGGAAACTAATCTGAAGAATATATTCATTAGAAAAAATAAAAAATAAACCATCCAAAAACAAAGGCATATTTTATGTATTATAGGAAAGGAAATATTGGAAGTATCAATATTCAACACATGCATAATGTCAGACAATATAAAATCCAAGCATATACATGCTCAAGCAAAGTAATTTCCTGAGGTACAACAAAAGGTTGAACCAATCTAAGAGAAGGATGCATGATGATAGGGGCAATTATGGAAGCGATGATGGTGCAAACAAGCTTATTTTGACAAATTTAACTAAAATAATATAAATAAATATGCATTTAAAAAAAGGTGCATAATAATGCTAAAAACTAAGAATACATGAATATGTCTTTAGGATCATAAATAAGATAAGATATAAAATAAAGTGCCTTGACCGGAAATTTAAGGCATTCAACAGTTCTTTTTTTTTTTTCTTGGACAAGGGAGGGCATTCAACAATTCAAATCGAAAATAAAATAAATAGAGAAGTGTGAAGAAGTAAGCTGTAAAAGCCATATTTTCTGGATTTTAATCTGTCCACATAAAGTCAGTCATACATAGCACATTTTGTTTAGTTGTCATTTACTTCTATCTTAGCATGATTCAATACTTTTTGTTCCGATAACAAACTGCAGAAGTTGTGGTAAAAAAATAAAAAAAATAAACATGTTGGGGGGAAACCATCCCCATAGTTATGTATGATTAAGACTTGTTGAATTCAGAAAGATATAAGTATTTACTCCTCCAGATTTCTTCCTTCTCTTTACTCATGTAACAATTAGCTTTGACAGGTTATACTTAAACATTTTCTATACCACTCTGTATTAAGGCTCTAAAATCAAATTGTTATTGGTCTTCATTCACTGATGTGTTAGTTTCATGCAACAGTCAAATGCATTAAAAAAAATTAACATATCAAATGCTTCATAGTTCATATATAGACATGCACTTAGTTCCATCTAGCAATTTTCAGAGTTTGGTCAATGTAGATTCAACAGTGTATAATCTATCACTTATATTCACTCTGTCTCTTTCAAATTAAATCGTTCTAATGTCTGCTTCTTTTCCTGTCAATTCATTCTGCAAACAAATTAGCCAACTGCAAGCTTCCAGCTGACATATTCTTTTCCCATACACCAAAACAAGTGAAAGAAAGAATGGACACAGAACCTCTTCACTATTTGCTATTTCTTGATGGTGATTCAATGGATAGTATTGCACCATATCATCAACAAAAAGTGAACGCGCACAGCTATATGGACTCTGGTACGTCTGTCAAGTATATCTAAGGATAGAATGTATCATATCTATGTTACATAGACTTCAATATGTTCAAGTGGAAGTATGTATCCAAGTGTTGGATGTATAATCCCTAAACAACATTATACATGGGCACTACTGAAAACTAAATTTATATAATGTTTTTCTTTTATCAGCAAGATTATTTTTTGAGTGCATGAACCATCTAACTCATTTTGAGATAATAACATAAAAGAATTGAATAATTGGATATGTTATTCAAGGGGGAAAAGTTGAATACAAAGTTGATACGATGTCATTTTGTTGATGTGGTACCACCAATCAATTAAATCAAAATATGTAGTCATGAGGCCTATCAAAATACATGCATACATTTGTTTGCATTAATTGCCAAGTAATCAATACTTAATATGCTTACATGACAAGATCTAATTGATTGATGATACCACATCAGCAAAATGACATAGTATCACAATTGTATTGAAGACTTTCTTGCTTTTTGGGTGCATGCCAAAGCAGATGTGCTTGGCACACTATCCCATATCATTTCTTAGGTGTTGCATCTAGCACAGATTTTTCACATCCTTTAGCAGAGTCCATATAGCATAGTCTATACCATAAAAGGAATCCACTTATACAGGGTACAAAACCAAGTTTCTGACTCAACTCCATCTACACCAGAAAAAAGTCGTGACTTCTGCCACCAACTTTGATACACCTTTTTATAATTGCTGATTTGTATGAGAAGCAGTCAATTAGAAAATGCTACTTCTTACTCAATATTCATATTCCACAATTTAATTTTGTCTCATTTTTTGGGTACAAATGTCTGATTTTACTCCCTTCACTAAAACAATATATTTCCCCTATCTCCGTTAAACTTGATCACAATTTCTCTTTTATTCCTTCCTTTCTACTCTAATTCCTGCTCCAACAACTTTTTCCAAATATTCTATGGCCACCTTACTCCTAACTCTCCCATTTTTCTCCCTCCTAATAGTCATTCTTCTACTTATTTCACTTCTCTTTCTCCTTCCACGAAAAATATTATGGACGCCACCTTACCCTCGCAAGCAAGCTGCTGAAATTACTGCAACCTTGCAAACCTCTTTATCAGTCCAAAATCCCCTCCCAACTCCACCAACGATACAAAACAACTGAAACAATTTATCCTTAATTTTCATCAAAATAACGATTGCAACAACCAATGCTGAAAAGTCGTCAACCAAAAAATAAAATAAATAAAGAAAGAAAGAAATCTTGAAAATTGGTTGAATTTCAAGGTGAGGCCAATTGGAGCCTTGCATAGTCAATTTGTTGTTTACATCCAGTTTTATTTTATGCTTTCTTTAAGTTAGTTGGTTTCTAGTTCAATTTATATATTTATTCTTTTGTTTTACGAGTTGAGAAT